>JACERP010001072.1:0-28637 GCA_014080715.1 Scenedesmus sp. NREL 46B-D3 | reverse complement strand
TTCAATGCAAGTAATAATAAAGAGGAGAACAGAACGGAAGCAGATTGCATGCAGGTGCGGGGCCGATGGCCAGGCAGTGACCCGCCTCTGTACCAGCAGGAATGTCTGTTGTGCATGCACAGCATGTCGCTGGGCAAATGCATGGCAAGCAGCGCAAACACAGCAAGTGATGGCATCACACCACCAACATGCGGAGGATGCAACACAGAACATGACAAGGTGGGAGCTGAACACCCTCGTCGGCAGTGTAAAAAAAGGAATTAATACTCGAGCCATTTGTCTGTGGTGAGCATGCCATGGGGTGGCAAGGCAGCTGCCAATTCGGCGTACAAGCTGGGAGCACCTCAGCTGCCGGTGTAATGCTTTATTTTCTTGAAGGCTTGGTGTTGTTGTCGCTGCATCTTGATGTTGAGCCAACCTTGCATGCAGATGTACCTCAACAGCATGTGCTGGCTGCCGTGTGCTGCTGCAGGCAACTGGGAGGCCAAGAACCTGATGTGCACGTACGGCGAGGCCTTCAAGCCGCTGGTGGACACGTCAGCCTCATCCGGCTGGCTCTTCATCAACGAGGGCAAGCGCGGCGCAGCCAAGTGGGGCTACATCAGCTCCACACCCGGCAGCGTGCTGAAGATCGTGGTCAACAGCATGCGCAGCGGGGGGCGGCACAGCAGCAGCAGCAGCCGAGCAGGATGACGGGGCGGGTGATGAGAAGATGAACGTGATGCTGGCGTACCTGAAGAGCTACGAGGGCATGGGCATGGCCAAGTTTGAGTGAGTGTGGCAGCTGACAGGCTTGGGGCTGCCATAACTACGAGGACGTGAGTCAGTGCATGTGCTGGCAGCCCCTAGGCCGTGCACAACAGGCAAATCATTCATACACCAACATGTGTTTTATGTGTCTGCTGGACTACTGGTTTCCTTGCTGTGCATACTGCGTGAGCTGGGAAGGCATGTAAGGCAGGGGAGGTTTGGCAGGTTGTTGCCCGGCAGCCGCCTGCGGCGGCGACTGCACTGCGCGCATGCTGCTTCCTGCCGTGGCGCTGCGGATCCGACAGCCACAGCCTGGCGGAGCAGCGCAAGGGCTGGCGTCTGAGACATGCAGCCGCAGTGCCCTGCCGAAACCGTCTGAGTGCGGACGTGGTGGCGCGCCGCGTCTGTGCCTGCCTGTAGGTGCACGGCGGGCTGCAGCTGCGAGCCCAAGCCGCAGGTCGACGCGCTGCACGCGCTGCCGCAGTCGACCATCTACCTGGTGCGCCTGCTGGTCAGCCAGGCGGCGCGCTGCGAGATCAGCGTGACGCTGCTGCAGGACAGCAGCAGCGGGCAGCACAAGTTCAAGGTGGGCCGCGGGCCTTGCGCTGGTTGCCGCAGCGGGGGTTGCTGCACACGCAGGCACTGCCTGGCCGCCCCGAGGTTGCTGCAGAATCCAGGGCTGCATCCCCACATATGCTGCTGCTGTTTGTTGGTTGTTCAGAGGGTGTGCACAACGACTGGCTATGCTGCTGTTGACCTGCCGGTCATGGTTCATATGTTCCGGTCCTTTCGTGGCCGTCTATGTCATGCATGCTCCCTACCGCTTCAGCATACCGCCTGCCTGCACCGCTGTCACTGGGACGGCGCGCGACTTTGGCCTGTGCCATGCAGGTGAGCGGCATCATGATGAATGAGTACACCGGCCGACGACATCACGGAGAAGCTGCACGAGGAGCAATGGCTGGGGCAGCTGCAGGCGACAGCGCACGGCGGCGCAGAGCGGGCAGCAGGCGGCAGCAGCAGCAGCGGAGAGGCCAGCAAGGCTAGCGTCAAGCAGGACCTCGCTGCAGGCAGTGCTGCGGAGGCGCAGCCACTGGACAAGCAGAGCGACAGGTGACACAAGCTTTGCGCTGCTGGTGTCGGGGCAATGACTGAGCGAGCGAGTGGGGATTCGCATGCAGGGTGCTGACACGCTGTTTTGCCAGTGGATTGGCGTTGGGAGTGTGTAGCTGCTGCCCTTTTGGTTGGTTATGACCGGCAGCAGGTGCAGGTGCGTGCTCAAGCCGATACATGCATTGAGCTGCTGCGCTTGCTGCACATTGCGCACCAATGCGCTCCTACACGAGGGGCAAACACTGCACTGAGAACGCGCACCAGCGGTGTTCATCAACTGGTCCAAGCAGCCGATGCACACAGCTGCAGTAGTACAGATGCCGCCCCTGCCAGCATTGCTTTGCCTGCAGGCCAGTGCTGGAATGCACTGCATATGCCTGCATGCAGCAGCATGCTGCATCAGGTTTTGGTGCTGCTGCTGATGTGGATTGCAGCACACCCTTGGCGCTAGCCAGGCAGGGCGGAGCATTTTTGGTGATTGATTGCTGGGGGGGTTGAGCCGTGAACTGTTGGGTAGCTGATGCATATGTAATAGTAGAGCAAGGCATTGCCCAGCATATGCAAGGCATACTATGCCATGGTGCCATTGACATTTCCTTTGTTTCAAGTGTTACCTAAGGCAGACTTGCTTTGAGGAGCTGCCAGCCAGCCTGAGCCAAGTTCAACTGTGCCATGATAATACAAGCAGCACCTCAGTGTTGTGATATTGGACGTGTTTTGCTGCTGCTTGATTGCTGCTGGCGAGTGCCTGCCAGGTAACAGCCTGCAGCAACAGAATTGCCATTGCTAGAGCTTCAAGCTGTCACAAGTTGTGGTGTCTGGTTATTGCAAGGCGTGGTGTGCAGTGGTGTGAGCATCTTGTGAAGCCTCCTTTCTGTACCCAGCACACATGCCGGTAGCTGTGCTGTTGTTCAACCGTGGCACAACTTGCCCAACAAACGCATAGGATGCAGCAGTGCCACTTTGTGTTTTGGCAGTGGTTGACTACGCAGTGTATACGCCTGCATGCATCTGACTATTGCTGGACGTCGACCATCATTGGCAGTGACTGCCACCCTGAAACGAGGTACTTGATGACTTGACGCAAGCGTATGGTGTCCCTTCTGCCGTGTGGCATTGGCAGATCATCGACGGCAGCACACATTGTGGGTGTCAGCTCATGTATTCAGCAGCAGCTGCAGCGAAGCAAAGCAAGGACAAGCCTGAGCTGAAGCAGAGTCACCTGACCCCCTATGCGACAGACGCTGCGCATGCAAGCAAACTGAAACCATCCATGTCTGTACTGTGGGTTGACACATCAGATACAGCTGGCAGCGGTGACAGTCTGACTTTCCGACACTGGCACACCTGCCATCAATCACTCAAGTCTTGGAACCTGTCACTGCAGTTCTTTCAGCTTGCCGAAATCAAACATCTGCCGACTGCAGTGCCACAGCTGTGTTTTGTGCGTCTGTATCTCGTGTCCTCTCGTTTCTGTCCTTCGCTAACACGATGCTTATCTCCCAGATCATTCAATATCGACCGGTACTGTGCCTGCAACGCAGGGCGGGTGTCGGCATCTGTCATCTGGCTGCCGCAGCCACCACAGCAAGGTCAGGCACCCAAATGCAAACACCACATGCAGGTGCAGGATCATATCTCATACTTACTCTCATGCTGAACGTGCACCTGTAACTGCACGCTTGCTGCTGTTATTGCAGGTGCAGCACAGCTCCTCGGCACAGGCAGCACTCTGCAGCAGCAGCAACAGATACAGACACGGTCTTGGCAGCAGCTGCACCTGAAGAGATGACAGCAGCTGCAGAGCAGGTTGTCTCAAGCAACAACAGCAGCAGCAGCAGCCGCCATGCAGGCAAGGAGAGGGGTACTTACATCCGCATGGGCACTGACGCTGACTGCTCCAAGACAGCAACATACATTATTGGCACTCTCATGGAGCTGGGCCCAGGCACAGTGGTCACGCTGTGCGCCGCAGGCGCGATATCCCTGGTGTCTGCGTACAAGACGCTGGCCAAGGCAGCTGAGCGGCTGGCAGAGTCTGGTTCGCAGCAGGTGCTGACTTTTGAGATGCGCAGCAGGCTTGTGCAGCTGGATAGCGATCTGCGCATTGAAGACCAGCAGCAGCAGCGGCGTGTGACCGAATTTTTTGTCAGGCTTCAGCCTTCTGACATGTACCGTGCTGCCAGGGCTGAGGGCGAGGTCAGCAGTATGCCGATGCGCATCCGGCCTGACACGCTATGGTCAAAGGTAACAGACCATGCATGCCGGAGGGCCCAGCAAGCACCAGACGACTACAGCTACGCAGTTGCAGAGTTCAACATCGCTCCGGGGCGTGACCTGCGGGTGCGTGCCCAGCTGCTGACCCGGGGGCTAATAGCAGCGCGGCGGCAGCTGCGGCAGGACGGCTACCCTGGCCTAGTGTTCACTGTTGAGCGAAGCATGGTTGAAGTGCAGCGTACGGTGCAGCGGCAGCAGCAGCAGCAGCAGCAGCAGCAGCAGCAGCAGCATGATGAGGAGGACGAGGGGGAGGAGCAGCAAGTCAAGGAAACCGGCGTCAGCAGCGGCGGCAGCGATGAGGCGTTGCCCATGGAGATTCGGTTACAGCCGTCTTACATGGTGAAGGCCTACTGCACGCAGCAGCGTACAGAGCGCACGCCAGCAGCAGGCAGCAGCCGCAGGAGCGCGGGCTCGGGTGATGAACGCAGAGAGCCAGCTAGTGCGCGCCGTGGCGGGCGCCCTGGCTACGTGGAGGTGCCTGCTGCCGAGTGGTCTGCGCTGCGTGAGCAGCTGGAGGTGGTGCCGCACCTCACGCAGCAGCTGCAGACCATGACGCGCCAGCACGAGCAGCTGCTCAGCCTGCTGGCGGCACAGCAGGGAGCAGCAGAGGCGGCAGACCCAGCAGCAGACGCAGCACCTGAGGCTGGGCCGCAGCAGCAGCAGCAGCAGTGAGCTGGTGACGCGCTAAAGTGGCAATGCTGACAGTGCATCTGTTGCTTGGTCGTTTTGTGAGTTGCTGCAGCGTGGTTGGTAGCTTGGCTGAACGTGGCCTTCATGGCTGATGGCAGAGCAACGGCACTGACACGCGTTGACTTTAGCAACCATGTGGTCAAGGCCATGTGCATGGCAGCAGACGGTGTTGGGTGCTGGGGGACACCCATGACAATCAATGTGTCGCCACTCCATTTGTTTCAAATCATACAGTGGGGACTGGCGGTGCTGTCGAGAAAGAGTTGACATCACAGCAATGTCATCTCTCTTCCATGCTGCTCCAAGTTGTTGAAGTAACCATAGTTAACAAAGGTTTGCCCACAGACCTTTCAGAGTTCGAGGTCAGTTGATGCCGGTGTTCAGTGCCATTTGGGCCATGCTGACCTGCACCACTGCTTCCTGGATGCCATGAATGGTTGATGCGTACACTGACCTTGGGCCCCCACCTTTGCTTGTTACGGTGTTGGTCTTGCCACCTGGGCTGCCGCAGCGCCTCGGTCTGTTTCCGCAGGATACCAATAAAGTTGTGATGATTTTCTGCTTGTGTTGTGCTTGCTCTGCCTCCCTTTTGCCTTTGGTTGTGCTGAGATGTGCTCGACGAATTTTGACCCCATGAGCCAACGTTTGGCTCCTTACGCGGTGGGCCTGTGGCCCTGCTTTGGTAATTGGTATTGAAGAGGTGTTGCCCTGATCATACATTAGGTTACACCAATAATAAAATTTCAAGTTGGCATGTTGGCATTGATGTTGCTCCTTGCAGCTGCAGCCGCCAGCAGGCCAGCGGGCCAGCAGGCTGCACGTGTGGCGCATGGCGTCATGCTTGGCTGAAAATGACATGCACAAAGCGGCAGTGATGACTCAGCAGTGCTGCGCCATGTCACATACACTTTCCAGCCTGCTAGAGGATGTCAATTAGAATTCTGCGGACGGTCTGCACCCGTCTGCACTGCGGCACAGGTCTGCACAGGTCTGCATCTGTCTGGCACGTCAGATGCGCACACGCAACATGAGGATCCTCTTCAACTGTTCTCTCTCTCTTCTGCTAATCAAAATGAAACAAGCTCCCTGACGTTCAGATATGATTACAGCCAGTCTAGCTCATAAGGATAATTGCACGGCACCCCTTGCAGCCTGAACCATGATGCCGATGCCCAGCACCGACACCAGCACGCCCACTTGGTTCAAGCAAGCAGGATCCAGCGCCCACAGGCAATAATAATAATAATCATAATTCTTGTAAGCCATAACTTTGCGGCATCGGCACCGCGCCTCAACGCGTGTGCAGGCTGTGCTGAAGCTGTGCCAGTGCTGGCACTAGTGACGCCGCCATGCGCACCCTGTGCTGCCGTCACACAGTGAGCTCCTTGCCGTGAACCTCAGGCAGCCAGCGCACCCCAACGTCGCCAGCACGGAAAAACCACACACTGCTGCTGCCGGGACACAACCAGCCAGGCCGGCTTCCGCCTGGCCAGCTGACCTGCTGCTGCTGCTGCTGCGGGCCAGGTGCAGCGCATGCATGAGCTGTGCACGCTCGTCGCACCAGCACTGTCAAGCTGCCGTCCAGTGCAGCTGTCCTGCCTGCCAGGGGCGACACATCAGCCACCACGTGTGCGCGCGCCGCTGCTGCTGCCACCAGCCGGCTGTCCGCCGGCACGTCCCCTGCCGCCAGCAGCACCAGCCGATACGGCACCTGGCCGGCGTCCCACAGCAGTAAGACAGTTGGCTGATGATCGGGAAGCTACACTACAGCTGTTTGCTACATTTCACACGAGTGGTTGTTTGGCGAGCTGCCATCTAAGGGCCCAGGCATGCAACAGCCAACAGCAACTCCACACATTGTCGTACTGCAAGCAATCCTGTCCGCATGTAAGACATACATGCACACGATCCCAACTGCTGAAGTCAGCGCTACCGACAGCGCATGCAAATGCTGCTGCCTGCACATGCGGTTGCTGTGCTTGCACAGAAAGCTGCAGCACCCTTCTGCCTGATTCACCACATATAGTCAGTAAGGAAGCCCGTTCGTATCCTGCTCTCACCTGCAGCAGCTCTCCAAGTGCCGCCAGCTGGTGCAGCAGCGCGGACGACTGCTGTTCATCACACACCAAGCTGGACAGCACAACAACGGAGTCCAGCACAACTGTTAAATGCTGCTGCTGCTGCTGCTGCTGCTCAAGCAGTTGCCGAGCTGCTGCCTCCACTTGCCGATACAGCTGCTGCAGCCGCGGCGTCCCACTGCAACAACTGTCCGGTTCTTGGCCACTGCCAGCGTCCTGCTGGTGCTGATGCTGGTGCTGGTGCTGCTGGGCAGGAGTCACAAAGGCAATGGAGGCGCTGCTGCTGGCGGCCTGGCCAGGCAGCCGTGCTGCTGCAGCAGCAGCCATGCCTGGTGCCCCAATCTTTCTAAGGGATGCCTGGTGCCTTGCTGGTGAGTAGGCAGCTGCAATGAACACAACCTACAAGTGCACCCACATGCACAAGCAGGAACTTGAGCAGCAGTGCTTGGGTAAAGCTGCTACTTGATAAGATGGTTGTATGTTGGTGTGTTGGTGACAGCCCACAACATTGCACCAGGCAGCGCCTTGAAGTGCAAAATGACATGCACATTTGTTGCCAGTTTTGTAACATGTGCGGCCGCAGCACACACAAAAACGCCTGCAAACCAGCCGTGTTAGCAACAGACTAAGCCTGCTGGGCAGCAAATTGTGAGGACGAGCGTGCTAGCTACCGCCACAATTATGGTGGCACAGCCGGTGCACAACAGCGCATGCCATGCACACCAGCATGGCAGTGCTGCTTGTGGCAACGGTGGCTGCCCAAATGGTCGACAGGCCCTGCTGCTGCAGCCCCACCCACCTTGTGCCCTTGCCCCAGTGCAGCTGACGTCACCCATGGCAGCAGGAAATGCCCATCAGCTGCCAAGCTATCACGCAGCAGCACCACCCCGCACGGAAAAGCCTGCAGCACGGCCACCAGCGGGTCCTCTGACACAGCATGCTGCATCACAGGTGATAGTTTGAAGACTGTAAGGGCGGTGGATCGAAGCGCGTGATTGGTTTCGTTGCTGTGCTACCCTCACACTGCTGTTGCTGCTCTTCTACTTGTAACTAGTGTTCAAAGGTGCCAGCTGCGGTGACTATAAAATCTGATTATATTTTCATTGACGTGCATTGTTTGGTGGCACAATAATGTGCCCAACGCGTAAATCATAAGAAACCACAAACCTCGACAAGCACCTGGCAGTCAGTTGATCATGTGCGTGCGCCTGGCTTGCTGGAATCACTACGTTGCCATCATACGCTCTGAAACGCACGCAATGAGCACATAGATCAGTCGCTGAGCTTGACAACCCCACATAGCGGAACCCCACTGCAGCATGCAAGTGCTTACTCGCCGTCAGATCCCAGACACAAGCAGGTCTTCCTGTCGATTGATTCAGTCAGTAGGGCCTGGCCGTGCCTGCAGGCGCGCGCACTTGTCAGGCAGGCGAGGGCCTGCTCCAGTGGCGAGCATTGCCGGTCCCTCATTTGAAAGCATCGACAGCGATGATTTCATTTCACGTGTATCTACGCTAGTAAGTTGCAATGGTTCTGTAGCTGCGGTTTACCTGGTACCGACGTGTACTCGTGCTTTCCATGCCGGACAATCGCAGCGGTGATCACCAACCACTCATTTCACCGATCCATTGGTATTGCATAATCATGTGGGCAGGCTTGCGCGCACCAGCAAAACACCCTGGATCCCGGCAATAGGTATCTTTCGACAGCTCTGTGTGGTTGGCCAACGTATTGAGAGCAGCTGCTGTAGCTCATCTGATCATAATCACCGTTGGTTTGCAGGGGCGCGATCAGCTTGAAAAGCTGGTTGCACAGGACAGCGTGAAGGATGGCAAAGTGCTGCATCCAGACCTGTTGAATCCAAGGCTGCTGAAGGCACAGTATGCAGTGCGGGGAGAGCTCTACCTGCGGGCTGAGGAGCTCAAGAAGGAAAAGGAAATTATCTACACCAATGGTAAGCATGGGGACCCCCAAACCCATAGCTAGGGACCCGTAACGCGCCGCCCAAGCTGCAGAGCTTGGTGGCATCAATCTGGCGTTTGAGGCTAATGCGGAACGGGGAATCCAGCAGTTCCGGCCAGCTTTGCTTGTACTCCTGATGTACAGAATATTTACCAGGGCATACAGTAGCCCAGCCAAACGAAGCGTGGCAGCAAGGCAGGGATTGTTGCTGGAGGCCCAGGGCGGCTGGATTGGCCTGCAAGGTGCGCCTGCAGCTGCGTCACCCCCACCCCTGGTGGTCCCCAGTGCCAGGACAGGTGTGTTGAAGCCCTGCCCACACACTGTTCTGCCTGAGCTTTGCTGAACCGCTTTCATTGTTTGTCTGCCACTGCAGTGGGCAACCCCCAGGCCCTGGGAGCCAAGCCCCTGACGTACGTGCGCCAGGTAAGCAAGCCAGTGACACGCCAGTGACACCCCACTGATCACACCAGGCTCAACACGAGCCCTTCGCTTGACCACATGGATTCAAAGAGCAGCTGGTTTGTTGGATGTTTTGGCTGGGTCGCTTGTTGTTGCCAATGTGCCACAATGCCAAGGGTTTGTAGCACTACTGCACTCCTCAGGCAGCTGTGTTGTCGCCTTTAACAAGGGCTTCATGCTGCAAACCATGTGATTTGTCCAGTCACAGCTGTGTCGCCAGCGTGCTTGCCGTTGTCACCACACGAAAGCAGCAGCTCAGCTGTCGCCAGCTTGGTTGGATGGCTGCTCGCTCGCCACGTCTCCTGGCACGTCGCTGGGTGTGTGCAGTGCACCTGTCTCACCCGTGTCCTGCTGGCGTGCGTGCACGCTACACACGCACCCGCCCCAGGTTGTCGCGCTGTGTGCGGCGCCCTTCCTGCTGGACGACCCCAACACGCCGCTGCTGTTCCCGTCTGACGTCATCGAGCGCGCCCGCAAGCTGGTCGGCAGCTTTGGGCTGGGCGGGGTGGGCGGCTACACCGACAGCCGCGGCAACCCGCTGGTGCGGGAGGAGGTGGCCGACTTCATCGAGGCGCGCGACGGCTTCAGGCCAGCCACAGAGGTGCGCGGCGGGAGGACAGGGCCAGGTGTTGCTGTGGGTCTGGGCTTAGGGTGTGAGGCACATCCTGGCGTCTTCTGCATTCCTGCTGAAACCCGTCTTGTCTGCTGCAGGGTGCTGGCGCAGCAGCAGTGCTGGGTTTGAATTGTATGCATCTGGGGTTCTGCGTGCTCAATCACATCTGCCTGCCTGCATGGTGATAGTGCAGCAGCAGCAGCAGCAGCAGCCTTTGCCCACATGCCTGCTGTGGCAGCACCACCCACGTAGGGTCCCTCAGGTGGTGTTCCCAATGTGCTGCACTGAACCTGAACAGCCCTACGCTGCTGCACTCATCACGCTGCCTGCTGCTGCCGCTGCCGCTGCTGCTGTGGCTCCCTGCAGCACATCTACCTGACCGATGGCGCCTCAGCTGCTGTGCGCAATGTGCTGCTGTCCATCATCCGCAGCGAAGCAGACGCAGTGCTGGTGCCCATTCCCCAGTACCCACTCTACTCGGCAAGCATCGCATTGTACGGCGGCAAGGTGCGTGTGTGTCCGGCATGCGGCAGCCACCAGGAGGAAGGCAGCCAGCTCGTATGTGGCAGTGTGCATTGGTACGTAGTGGCGAAAGACGACTCTCACGACACAGCACCTCCAACTGCAGTCGCCAGCACCGCCAGCAATGCTGGGCATCTACACGCGGGCGCGTTGTGCTGATGCAGCGTGCCACTGCCACTCCGTGCTCCAACTTGCAGCTTGCTGCTCCGGCCACTGCCATTCATGTTGCTGTGCTGCATGGTGCCGCTGCTGCTGCAGCTGCTGCCGTACGAGCTGGACGAGGCGTCGGGGTGGGGCCTGGACCTGGAGGCGCTCACGCGCCAGGTCGCGGCAGCACGCGCAGAAGGGTACTCGGTCAGGTGGGACGCCGCTGCCGCCACTGCCAGCCGTTTTGCTGGAGCCTAGGGCTAGAGCTTGGCTTGTCACAGGCCCAGCATGGTGTGTGGTAGCGGCTGGCGCCCATCCCATCGCCCGGCACTGGCCCTGGTGTGGCGCTGGCAGGCGCTGACAGCCGCTTGGATGTTGGGGTGCAGCTGCATGGTTTGAGTCGCGCATAGATGCGCCTCTGTCACCGCTGCTGCTGCTGATGCTGCTGCTGCTGCTGCTGCTGCTGTGTTCGGCGCCGGGGGGGTATTTGCTTGGGGCATCAAAGCAACATGGCTGCTGCTGCTGCTGCTGCTGCTGCTGCTGCTGCGTTTCAGGGCGCTGGTGTTCATCAACCCCGGCAACCCCACTGGGCAGTGCCTGCCTGGTGACGAGGTGAAGCGCCTGGTGGAGTGGTGCGCGCAGCAGCGGGTGGTGCTGCTGTCGGACGAGGTCTACCAGGAGCTGGTCTACAGGGACGACAGGTGCGGCGGCGGCTGCCCTGCTGCACTGGTCACATGCCATGTTATCTGAGCTCAACACGGCCTGGGCAGTGCTGCCAAATGTGTGTGTGCTCCAGGAGCTGGTACGGTGGGACCTGGCGGGGTGCGGCTGCAGCTGTGTCGTGTGAAACAGCGGTCTCATCACAGACAGCAGCACGGCCGCGTTGGCGCTGCCACCGACGTGTGTGCTGCTGCTGCCGCGTGCTTGCCGGGCTGCAGGCCGTTCACGTCGGCGCACAAGGCGCTGATGGAGAGCGCGTGCGCCGACACTGCCGAGCTGATCAGCTTCCACAGCGTGTCCAAGGGCACGAGCGGCGAGTGCGGGCTGCGGGGCGGCTACCACGTGTTCACCAACATCCACCCAGACACGGTCGCGCAGTTCTACAAGCTCAGCAGCATAGGCCTCTGGTGAGCTGGGCGGGCGCGGCTGGCGCCAGCCCCGCACGATTCAGGGAGGCGCTGGAGTTGGGTGGTGTGTGGTGCCGCATGTATGCCGCTGGTCGGAAGCCAGCCTCTCCACTGCTCACTCCTTGGGTGTGGATGCGTCACATGTGCAGCGCTGCGTGTTGTCAGCAGTCCTGCTCCCAGCTCTATTTGTTTGCAGCCTCGCGGCCTCTGCTGCTCCTGCACACCGATCCCGCATGTGTACTGCCCGCAGCCCCAACACCATCGGGCAGGTGGTGGTGAGCGCGCTGTGCAACCCGCCCAAGCAGGGCGAGCCCTCCTACGAGCTCTTTGTGAAGGAGCGGCGGGAGGAGTTTGCCAGCCTGCGGCGGCGCGCCAACCTGGTCAGCAGCGCGTTCAACAGCCTGCCCAACATGAGCGTGGTGCCCACGGAGGCGGCTATGTACTCCTTCCCACAGGTGCGGCCAGCCCTGCCAGCGCATGCAGGGATGTTTGTGGGCACGTGCAGGGACAGGGCATGGGCTGGTCATCATGTGCGGTCACGCATGTGGCTGAGGTGTCATGGGCGTAGCTCCTTGAGCACTCATCCACCCTCTACTGCTTCATGCCTGGAGCCACTGCACATGACAGAGCAGCTGCTGATGCTGTGCCTTGCCATTGGGCGACACCATTGGCAGCCTGAGAAGCGCTGCCTGTGCTGCTAGGGCTGCCGCCGGCGCCATCAGCCGCCCTGCATTGTTGCCGAACCACTCACCACGCACCACTCGTTGCCTGCTGCTCTTGCTGCCCTCTGAGCAGGTGCACATGCCACCTGCTGCACTGGCTGCTGCCGAGGCAGCGGGCAAAAAACCAGACGTGTTCTACTGCCTGGCGATGCTTGACGAGGCTGGCATCTGCACCATCCCGGGTTCAGGATTTGGCCAGTCTGCTGGCAGTCATCACTTCAGGACAACCTTCCTGCCGCGCGAGGAGGTGATGGAAGGCTTTGTTGAGAAGTTCAAGCAGTTCCACATGAACTTCATGGAGAAGTTTGGCCCCAAGGAGAAGCAGTGACAAATTTATGACGGCGGTAGCAGTGGGGCTTTGTTGTAGCAGTTGCAGAGCTCGGCTGCGCCATGCTGGCAGCTGCGTGGCGGTGCCCACAATTTAAGCTGCGGATTGTCTGGACAGCGCGGTTGATGCGAGAGTGTGGGTGCACTAGGCTGGGCTTTGATGCACCTCTGCAGGAGCGTATCAAAGGTGCGGTGAGCATGGCGGGTGCAGGTGGCGCTCAAGGGACGGCAAGTGTGCTTGCTGCAGTTATGCTGCATGCGTGCCCAGTTGTGCAGATGCAGCTCTGTTGCTGTGCTGAACAGCTTTGCCGACGTGGCACGAATGCATGATGTTGGTTTTCCTGTGTACTTATGTTATGCACAGCCGCAGCAGCAGGTTGTGCATCCTGTGCAAATTTGAACGTTTGTACCCAACTTTACCTTGCGAGCTCTGGGCTGCTTGCTGATGTATTTCTGGCATTGTTTGCCGACTGCTGGTGCATGATTACGCAATGAAAGCGCTCAGCTGTGGCGTTCACCGTGTGCGGCGTGTTGCCGCTCAGCAACTACTGTGTCCAGGAATCGCTCAGATTTCGTCTGGAGGCGAGAGCTGCAGTGGGACGCGGGGCACTGTGAGTCACATGCTGTGTGATGTTTGTGCTGCAGCATGTACAGCGCGGCAACCCGGATCATGGCAGGCAGTGCCTGCACCTGCTCTGGTGTGGTTGCGGTGCTTTTTAGGTACTAAGACACGATGTACTAGGAACACTGTAGCAGTTGTGGTGGTGGTGGCTTCAGTATTGTCAGGTGTGCTGCAATTGCTTCTCCTGTATCTGTACAATTATGTTGCGCCTGAAGCCTATGCACTGTGTGGTGTGGTGTAAACTTTCGATTTTGCTGGTTTGTCAGTGCCTGCTGCTACAACTTTCTGGGTGGTGTGCAAGCGCAGTTGCTGTGTGTGCATGCTCCCAGGCTGCACGTGCTGTGCTAAGGTGTGTACTGTCTTCAGTGCTGTGCCGTGCGCGGCAGAGGAGGTTCTTTTCGAACTGGGCAGGGAATGCTGCAGAGAGTAGCAGTACGTAAGTACGTGAAAGTACGTACTGAGTACTCGCAGTACGTACTACGTGAGCTGAATTTGGCCAGTATGTCGTGGGAGTATGCTGCTGCGCAGCATGCTGCTATGGTGCTGTTGTTGTGTGTTCGCTGATGCAGCTGCTGCAGCCATAAAGTGTTTGTAACGCAATTAAAGTGTACATGCTAGTTATAGCTGTATTGTAATCAGACCATGTTCCAGCCAGCATACGGCAGTGCCCCATGCAGCACATGCAACAACGCTGCTGCCAGCAGTACTGCAGCAGATCCAAGGCTCACTTGCTCCCCCAACAACCTGCTGCCACAATCATCAGATTCAACTCTATTGTGTATTTATATAAACCTTCCAGGCCCCAAACGTCGCGGCCTCGTCGCTGCTGTAGATGTACGACACCTCGCACACCTCTCTCGTACCGTAAGCGCAATAATGATAAGAAACCAATGTTACAAGAACTGTGCTCGGCGCGATAAGTTTGCACAACAACTATAAGTTATGTCGTGTTGCGTGATATGTCAGTGCGCAACAATCACAAGTAACGCCGCCCTCGATCTGCTGTTGTGGGGCCGTTATAAGCGCTTTTTCTTTATGATCCCAATACTAAAGTGTAAAATTGACATTGTAAAGAGGTTTCAACGCGACAGAGCAGTCAAATCACTCCCAGCACATCTTGTGTCGTTGGTGCCCGCACAATTGATCCGAATTGATATAGATAACGTGGTCGCGCTGGATTAAGTAAAACCAAATTCAAGACCAAATTTGAAGACCAAAGACTAAGACCATATATTTTAAATTTGTGAAAATAATTCTATTGGATCCTTATCATTATTACGCTTACGGTACGCGGGGTTCCGTGGCATCATGCCACGGGTTTACACTAGTTACGCTTACGGTACAGATGCCAATGCAGCTTTGCATGAGGGAGGGTGGGTGACTCTGCTTAAATTCTGGCTTGGATAGAGTGCTGCTGCTTATTACGCAATTTTACAACGCATCATAGGACGCGCCAATGGCGGCAGTGCAAGCTCCGGCCGGCCAAAGAATGCTATAACATTTCAACAATGTCATTCAGTTAAAGTATATGCAAATACATGGGTCATTTATTTTTATTTTCGCAAATAATATAAGGGCTTGCGATACTCATCGATCTCGCGAGAACTGGGCCCAACAGAAGCGAACGCTCAGATCCTCTGGGCAATCTCAGAGACTTATTTCGACCCATAAGAACAACATAAAGTGGGAGATGGGCTGAATATATTTGTTCTGGCAGTTCGAATACTTGGGGTTTATCTCGTCGTTGCGGGTTCTGCTCACTGACCGGAGCCAGACGGGCAGTGGCCAGATGCCCGGGACGGATGTCACGCGGAGCGCTGTGAAACTTCTCCATCGCTTTTAAGTGTCTATTAGCGGCAGTTACGTCTCACTACAGATTGCTACGCGCACTATTGTCAAGATGGACTGACCTCACTGCTTGGATGGATGGTTACCGGACTTTCGCTTCGCCGGGCTGTTCGTCAATGACTAATGCGTAGCGAGTTGCCAACACACCCAAAAAAAGTAACATTACTGGATCGGCATATTCACAGCTGACGACCCGAACAGCACCTGCACTGCAGCTCTTGCTGCTGTACGCCCTGCTGCCAGCTGCAGCTGCAGGAATATCTTAGCAACAGACGTTGTGTATCAGGTAAACAGAAGAGACGACTTTGTTGGAATTTTTATCAAACACATGTTGCATATGTGCAGTTGTAGTTGTGATTAGCCAGGTGTACACAGGTGGCACCTGTCCAACACTACAGCTATTGTAGCAAGCAGCAGCAGCACTCTGACCACCACAAAAGCAAAGCAGAGTCACCCATGGGCCAGCCTCCCTCATGCAAAGCTGCATTAGCAATTGTAGTCAATGCTGGCCCTACCCACTGCAAGGCTCCGCTGGATGCACTGTTGAGCACGTCACGTGCCTCAACGTTTGAAAGCACCAGAGTCCAGAGAAGTTGCTTCGGGTGCTGGTGTGTGCACGTGAGCCAGACACCGCACAACCCAGGGGAGACTGACTTTGCCTTGCTGTACACACAGCATCAGTCATATCTATGCTGTATCTGTGTAGATTCTGACTTTGCAGCTGAAGCGCGCAGATGTCTACACACGACACAGCAACCAATCTGTTCAAGCCAATCCGCACAAGTTACCACGCTGCACATTCGTAAGTTGGTAGGGGTTGAGTTACCTCTGATGCTGAGCAGCAGGATGTGGTACCATAAACTGTGAAAGGGCTGGCAAGCCAATTACCAAAAGGCCGTGCAGCACATGTGCAACTAAGGTTCCTTGCTAGAGCCGAAATAAAACAAGGTTGCGAAAATCTGCACCGCTTGTTACTCGACGGAAATAAAAAGGCTGCATAAAATGTGCACCGCTGTTCACTCGACATTCACTGTACAAGCAGATATACAGCAATGATGCTCACATATACTAGGCTGCACATTGTGCGGTGCAGTCGTTGGTACCACAGTAGCATGTGGCAGACTTAGTGCTTGCATTAACCCCAAACAACTCGTCGACCAGCTGACAAGCAGCCTAACAGGGACAACGCACAATACAACCACATCTGTACTGCACCATGCCTCATTTAAACTGCCAGGAGCACACCTTGCAGACATCGATACTGCCAAGCACCACAAAGCAAGCTCTTTGAGGATTGTTGCAGCTACTAGCTGCCTAGCAGGCTGGAGGACGACTGTGCATGAGCTGGTGCTGCTCTGCAGAAGCAACTACATGCAATACTGAGACGCGCCATGGACCCTGTATGCCACACATGCACACACTGCTGCAAGCCGCTCAGTCAGCAGCTGCCTGCTGCGCCTCCTGCGCCTCCTGCAGTTATGCTTGCAGGTCTTCCGGCAGCTGCCCCCACTGATCAGCTGGCAGCGCAGCTGCGGCCGCCTTGCCCTTCCGGTACCCCTTGCCCGTGTGGTTCAGGAACTCCCTGTACTCACACAATGACAGCTGCAGCAGCACTGGCTGCGCATCCAGCTCACGTGCTGCTGCAACTGGGCCTACCTGTGCCAGGCGGTGCGGCTGCTGCGATGCCTTGCGGGCTTGCTCAGTCAGCCTGTCCCGTGCTGACTCAATAGCCTTCAGCAGCTGCACATACTCTGCCAATCGCTGTGGCCTGTGCTGCTGCCCTCCTCGCCACCTGTAGCCGTCATCTGCCCCAGCTGTCTCCAGCTGCTGTGGTGTCTTGCCTGTGTCAGCCAGAGCATCAACATAGTACCAGCTTGCAAGCTCCTCCATGCCGCCATGCTTGCTGAGGTCAGGAAACCCAATCTTCTCTGTTTTGCCCTTGGCTTTACCTGCAGGCTGCACTGCTGTCAGCTGCTAAATGCCACTGCCAGCAGCTGCTGCTGTGCTGCTGCCTGCAGCAGCTGCTGCTGATCTTAAGTACCGAGCAGCAGCAGCAGCTGCACCAGGCACCCCGTCTCCAGTTGCTGCTGTGGCGGTTGGATCAGCCCCAGCAGCTGCTGCTGCGCCATTCAGCCCACCCGCTGCAATCGCCGCCACCACGCCCTGGACGGTCATGGCCACTGCCTTAGCCAACATGCGATCTTGGCGGCTTTCTAGAGCAGCCAGTAGCAATGCTGCTGAGTTGGTGCCAGCAGCCCCAGCAGCAGTGTTGACCAAACAGCCACTGCCTGCAGGGCCTAGTGCTGCGTTGAGGTCAGGCTGAGAGCTGATCAGCGGCTGCCAGATGGTGGCAACAGGGTCTGACCCGCCCATTTCCTGCTGGATGTCAATGCTGCGCTGCTGCAGGTTGAGCAGCTGCTGCTGCTGTGCCTGTCCCGCACCAAACATGCGCTGCAGCTGCTGCAGCACGTGTTGCTGCTGCTGCCGTGCCTGCTGAACAGTAGCTAGCTGTGGGGGCGGCTGAGACTGCATACCAGGTGTGTGCTGCTGCTGCAGGTTTGCCACTTGTTTCTTGCGCATGCTGCCAAGGTCCAGGCTGGCAGGCTTGGTCCCCTTCTTGAAGCCACCGGCTGCAGCCCACCTCTGCACGTACATATAACAACACAATCAACATGTGGGAGTGCAGACATGAAGGGGCACCTCAAAGCAGAGGAGGAAGGAAGGTATGCCTGTGGTATGCTGCTGCAGAAGATTCCTCCTGCCAGCTGGCACCGGACGTCGACAGCTGTCCACTGACCAGCCGTTGCACACACACCAGACTTTTGTGAAGGCTGCAGTGCAGCGAAGGCTCTTTACCCGTAGCGCAGTGATGATGATGGCGTAGTCCTTCTGTGTTCTCTCCCCTAGGCTTTCCATGGCCATCTGGTGCACTTCATCCAGAGCTGCCTCGCTCAGTGGCCTGCACGGTTGCAAGTGACACATTTATGGACACTGTGCAGCATCTGCAAAGAATCTGTGATGGTGCAGGAATGCCATGCGTGCTTGCTTCGTCCTTGAAAGCCAGCCAACATGTTGCTCAAGACATGCACATGGATGGATGCTGCCTGCCGTTTCAAAGTGCATGCAGTTATGCCTTGGCAGCATGCAGTTACGCCTTGGCAGCATGCTGTTGCTGTATCACCAGGCAGAACTCACGCATCCAGGTCCACGCCTTCTTCTTCCTTGTCGCCTACATCCTCCTCTTCATCCTCATGGTCGCTGCTGGCGGTGTCAGCATCACTGTTGCTGTGCAAATTGGTGTGTTGCTGCTGCTGTGGAGCTTGCCCTCTTCCCGCGCTTAGCGGCAGGTGCTGCTCGGCTGTCTAACACGTCTAACACGTCAGCTTAGGAGCTCTGAGTCATACACATATGCTTCATCCCGTTTCCTGGTTTGCTGTCTGCGCGGTCTGTCAGTCATTGCCGCTGCTGTTGACACCAGAGCAGATTTGATGCCCGATGCCAGATTCTAAACATACACCACATTGATCTAACATAAGAGAGCTACGATTGCTGCTATCGGCGCTGCATGCTTGTTTTGCAATTCGTGTGCCTGCACTGTCACCTGTTAGTGGTTACGCTGGCAGCCGTAAGAACGCATGGGGTCATCAAAAGATTGGGAAATGTATGAAATATATAACCTTAACTATCGCAGTCGTTTTTGAGCCCTGCACGTCAAAAGAACCCCTCCGAACCCCTAACTGGACGGAGTGGTGCCACACTCCTTCTGACATCCGCCCACCAGTCACCCCACTCCGCCTAGTGTGTAGAACTAGCAGCCACCGTTGATACAGCTGGTGGTTGTGTGGGCAGGATAGCATTTTCAATCTGTGAAGCATACACAAGCCACATCTTTAAAGATTGTGGCAAATGGCAAGTGGCAAATTTGCCACCCCAGGTGCTGGCAGCGCAACTGGTAACAACAGCCAGGCTGCTGCAAGTGCTGCGCTGGCTGTGGTGCATGCTCGCAGCCTTGTGCAGCTGGCAGATGCCATGCAGGCAGCAGGGCCTGAGGTCTATTTCAGGGCGCTGCTGGGCAAACCGTGTTCCCCCTTCAAATGGCTCAGCGAAGCAGATGTTGGTGGCACAATGTACGACATCGCTCAATTGAGCCCTTGCGGCAGTGAGCAGCAGCAGACTGTGGAGGTGTAATGGCAGGTGAGCCGAAGGAGACTCAACAGCAGCAGCAGCAGCAGCTGCTGCTCATGGTGGCGGCACTGGTATGGCTGACGCCTCAAGCGGCAGCCGGCAGGTCAGGTGGGGCTACCTGCTGCAGCTGCAGCAGTCCAGCCCGCACTGGGCAGCAGCAGTGGCAGCTTATGTCGCCCAGCAGCCAAGCTGGGCGGAAGTTGAAGTGGAGATACAGCCTAGCTCTGCAGCAGCAGCAGAGCAGCGCACGTAGCAGTACGCAGCAGCCATCGGGCTGTACAGGGCCTTGGCAGCAGCAGCACCGCTGCCGGTGATGTGCAAAACACCCCAGCTGCAACAACTTTGTTGGAGTGAGTGAGGCAGCAGCTGCCAGCAAGGCATGCTCTGGCTGCAGGTGCCGCTACTGCAGCGTGGCCTGCCAGAGGGCGGACTGGAATCGGCACAAGCATGCTTGCCGCAGCATGGCTGCCGCTGGCAAAGCGTGTGTCTGAGTGATATCACACATGGCACATTTTTGCAACCTGTTACGCATGATGTTGTGACATTGACCAGGTGCAACGCATTACAAAGGCTACTTGCTGTACTCGTCAACAAGGGTACAAGCACCAACTTTCCGTGGGTCGCCATTGGTAGTGGCAGCCATGCTTGCATGGCAACACCTGGCGGGCACCGGGTATCCCTGTGTTCTGCATGCCAGGGCGGCCTGCACCTGCCTGCATCCTGCATGCATTGTTTGGTGTGGCATCTGCTGGGTCACTCATAGAGAGTCCTGCTGAGGTCTGCCAGGCTGCTTGTCACAGCATTGTGCGCGCTGCACTGACGTGAAGGCCACGCCTCAGCACAGAGCATGCTGCGTCTGCGGTCACTGCGGGTTATGACGGTTGTGCTTCATCATCATCATCATCATCATCATCATCATCATCATCATCATCATCATCATCATACCCATTCAAGCCATAGCATCAGCGCCATCGGCCCCGCGCCCCACCGGGGCGGAAAGAGGAGGGAGCACTGCTCCAGAATGTTTGCATGCATTGCGCACATCCCAAAAGTTGACAAGAAAAGCAGCAATACATGGTGACATCTGACATCTTTCAGAACTGCCTCAAGTATCATCAGATACAAAACGCAACACCTTGATTGACGAATCAGCCATAGATAAAACGCTGTGCAACTTTTCAGCGCAACCAGGCAGGGATCTGATCTCAGCAAACATACTATCCCTCTGAGCAGAAGTAGCAGGGCAATCAAACATCAAGTGCACCACAACAAGGACATCCTGAAGTGGAGTTAGCTCTGCGACCGCCAAACTGACTAGTACGCTCATGTACACACAGACAACCCATACGAACACGCAAAAGCAATTCAATACCACGTGGTATTGCCACTGAACGCAAGTACGGCCTAGGCCTCCTGAAACCCATAGCATCAACATGAGTGGGCTGCACATGAGCCACATACCGACTCAGAGTGGAGTGTTCCAACGTTTCACATGCAATCTTTTCAGCATGTAGTGTCCTGACCTGCTTTTTGACATGGCTCTTGTACGCACTGGCTTTGCCTTCCGCAGTCACAACATTCACACCATACTTGCACAGCAGGCTCTGCACATACTTGTGCCACGGTGTCACCGCCACAGCACCACTAGGACGCCTCCGTTCAGCTGTAAACACTTGATTTGGCAGCCGAACCCCCTGCATACGCTGAATCCGGTTGTGCTTGGAGAAAGTTCACGTCGCATTTTATGTCAGTCAGGACACTGTGGCGCAGCATGTGTGCCTTTAGCTTGGCAGCAGCAGTGCCATGGTCTGCGCACGACAGCGCTCGTTCAGGTGGCGTTTTGTATGGCTGTATGACTGCCGATGTGACTGTTCACATGCCGAAGTGGAGGCTGCACTACATGGAGTTGAAGCATAACACTCACATGTGTGCGCAGTGGTTTGAAGATGCCTGCTTTTCAATGATTGTTGCGCACAACTGTGTTGCAACTTGGTGAGGCTGTTGCGGTGTCTGAAGGGCACAGCAGCTGCCAGCTGCAGGCAGATTATCTGTACAGGGCCCTCAAGGACAGGCGGTATGCTCTGTGCACGTGAAGTGCGTAGGTACGTACCGTATACGGACACAAGTCTCACATGTAGTTGGGTGAATCTGGCAGCCACACAAACCAGGTATCCTGGTTGGGGTTCCAAATTCTTTGATGGGTGGAGCATGTAATCACGACAGTTGACAAGTCTGGGCAGTGACCGCCCAAAGCCTGACACATGCGGTGGTTTGTGTTGAGTACTAACCAATCATCATCATCATATTACCCATTCAAGCCATAGCATCAGCGCCATCGGCCCCGCGCCCCACCGGGGCGGAAAGAGGAGGGAGCACTGCTCCAAAATGTTTGCATGCATTGCGCACATCCCAAGACTTGACAAGAAAAGCAGCAATACACGGCGACACCATCCGACATCTTCCAGAACTGCCCCAAATATCATCAGATACACAACGCAACACCTTGATTGACGAATCAGCCATGGACAAAACGCTGCGCAACTTTTCAGTACTAACCAACATACTTTGATTTTATCATATATATCAAAAGAATAAGCTTAAGGTGACCCCCTGGTGGGAGCAAGCCAGACAGCTGCAAGCCACATGCACCCTATCAATGTATTGATGTAAATTAGTAAAGGTGTTTGAGGGCAAGTGGCTGCCCCTGTTCGGAGAAAAGGCCGCAGTAGACAATTTCAGGGGCTTTTTCTCGCAAACGGCGCAATGTGCCCTCAATGTCCACCCCCGTTGAACATTTTTTAATGCAATAATCTCTAATCTCAGCGAGCGTCGACGGCATCAGAGGGCGCCTGAGGATGTCACAAAGAGTGAGTTGGTTGAAAGGTTGTGTGAGAGTGTCATGCTCAGAGTGTGCAGTATCAGACCGCAAAAGGTTCAATACCAACACATTCGAACACTCTCAAGCGTTCTCAAAAATCTTTCAAAACTCGCAAGCACCTGAGCCGGCAGCAGCATGCAGCCACGCGTTGTTGCATGGACCTTCCGCCAGGAACACAACAGCAGCAACACAATGATCGAAAACATTAGAGACAAACCACCGATTCATGCCGTTCACTTTGCGAAGGCTGCAGTTCCCTGTTAGGCCTGCTTTTGCTATGACCGTAAATAAATGAAAATAAATCTATGACCGTAAATAAATAAGTCTCAAGGCCAGACCTTGAGGATGGTGGGGTTGTACTTACCCAAGGCTGTGTTCAGCCATGGGCAGTTGTATGTCGCATTGTCCCGTGTTGGCTGTAGGCAAGCTGTGCGTGTGTTGGTGGAAGGGGGTTGGGTGAACGAGGGGAATTTGACGACGTGGCTGAAGGATTGTACACTGTCAATATGGTTTATCGTGAAGTTCTGTGAAGTAAGGCCCAACCACTGATGTGGGGATGCCCGTAGTGGACAGTCATGTAAAAGAACGGATTTAACGGCTCCTGGGCTCCAGGTAAATGCAAAACGTCATACCTTCAAAGCAATGCTTGACCAGGAGCGGCCCGCTCAAGCTCTCCTGGGTAAATCATGTATGTATGTTCTGGGTTGTGAGTGGTCCAAAGGCCCAACCACCGAAGTGGGGATGCCTTTAGTGACAGTCAAATGTATGTTGTGGTTTAATAGCAGTGCATGGGCCCAACCGCTGAAGTGGGGATGCCCTCCACCGATGTAACTTATCTGACACCAAAAGTGCCTGGGGGGGGGTCCTTGGCATCATGCCACGGGTTCACACTAGTGGTTGTTATGAATTGCATGCACGCAAAGCCCTGCCACCTTGTGCCGGCACGTCAAGCCGCAGCAGCAACATCACTGATCATCATCATCATCATCATCATATTACCCATTCAAGCCATAGCAACAGCGCCATCGGCCCCGCGCCCCACCGGGGCGGAAAGAGGAGGGAGCACTGCTCCAAAATGTTTGCATGCATTGCGCACATCCCAAGACTTGACAAGAAAAGCAGCAATACACGGCGACACCATCCGACATCTTCCAGAACTGCCCCAAATATCATCAGATACACAACGCAACACCTTGATTGACGAATCAGCCATGGACAAAACAACGCAACATCACTGATGGGCGGCCCTGAATAAAACGGGCGATGTTCCCGTCGTGTAACATCCAAACTGTGATGTTGCTGTTGCGGCTGATCATCATCATCATTGATATAATCTTGATCAAAAGCTGACTGGAGCCAGACATTACAACAGGAGCCTCGCCGTTGGATGGTACACGAAACTGCATTGCTGCAAACCTACAAAACCGGCAGATCTGCCTCTGCAGAGGTGTCAGCGGTGAGCTATAGTTCGCTTGTACACGCTAGCTGGTGCCATCACTGCAGGTTGGTGTTCAGCCCCTAGCCCGACACTTAGCCACGGGCAGTTGAAGGTGGAGCGCAGTGACAGCAGGGCACCTGGACCTGGTTGTCACTGGAATGGCACGTTCTCATGAAGGTCATCATATCATACTATTCATTTAAGCCATAGCATCAGCTCTCATGAAGGTCATGTCATTGCGGGTGTCACAAACACCTCCATCCAAGCAAAGCATCACCACGCCTTTGCACCTGCAATTGCTGACACATGCAAAATGAGCTTGAAAACCGTGACAAACATCCCCGTGGGCCCCACGTGTAGGGTGCACTTTGTTGTGCACTGCAACCTTGTCTCGCACCAATGCGGTGCAGTGCAAGATCTGCTGCCTCCACTGCAGGCAATATGCGGCTCGGGCTGTGCAAGTCGGCCTTGCCCATAAAAAGTGTGAACGTACATGCCATGGCAGTGATGTTTAGCTGAAAGACAAAGAGGTTCCGTTCACGCTAGAGCTGGGGGCGTGGGCATATGATTCTGCATGCAACGAGCTGCCGCATACCACACTGTGTTGGCAAACGTCTGTGGCGACCATTGACGCACCACAGCTCAGCCAGATGGCAAGCAGCCAGCACTGGCTCTGCCAATCGACAACAGAAATGCCAGCAAGAGTAGAAGCATTGTTGACTGTCCCAATTGCAAACAGCATTGCTTACATCGCATAGCTGACACAGCAGCAGGTTCATCTGGCTGCAATGTACAACCCAAGCCGCAAGATGCGACACTAGCCAGTACTGGTAGGAAACATGAGCACAGCTACACACATGCTCAATTGATGCGGCGTCACGGGGGGGGGGCAAGATGCCTGAGGTAGGCTGAACTCATTGCCCGTGCCCACCACCGGCCGCACACGCGCAGGAGCTTTTGGGTGCACGTCCGCTGGACCCGCCGCGCTCCCATGGCCGGCGCAACAGAGCGTGATAGCCATCAAACCGCTGCAGCGTGCGAGCAGACTGCGAGAAGCAGGTGCGGCCACATTTCAGTGGATGCCTGCTCAAAACCAGCACACCTTGCCGCTGCACATTGTGGTGTGCACTGGGCGTTGACTCGTTGCTCTGTGGCTTAGCCGACCACCTTACACCACTGGTATGTAAAATTTTCACTGCCGTCACCATGCACCATCACATGGGCGGAAACAGTCATACAGCAGTACCTGAATTGATTTTAGCCCACACACTTGAACATGCTGCCTGTGTGCAATCTGAGTAGGATGAGATGAGATTCACCAGGAATACAACACATGCCAGATGTCGGTGCATCCTATGATGCCAGAGTAGGCCTCTTCGCCTTTGCCAGGAAGGCTTCAAAACATCACAACTGCAGCCTTGACCTCCAGCAATGCATGCCTTCCAATTGCCTGACGCAACGTATGGCAAGCCCGTCGATGCAGTTGCATTATAAACCTGCACATTGCTGCTCATCCCACACACCCATGCTGACAAGCACCACAGCCTGAACTTCCTTGCGAGAGCGCTGAACAGAAAACGCACGACTACCATCATACAGCAAAATCACAAGGAACCACAAAACCACAAAACAGCAAATAAAGGCAACAGCAGTGTGGCTAAGCTGACACACTGCACAGCATGTGCTGTGGAGTTGTTCATGATGAGTGACACCTCATGGCAAGGGTGATATGCCTGAAGCCACTTCTGGCAACAACGAATCACCAAGAAGCAATCACCGATTGGCACACTCTACTACTGCTGAAGCACGCTGGAAATCTCAAACAGCATAGCAGCACTAGCACCGCCGCTGGTGGCAGCTGCTGGTGGCACTAGCACTGCTGTTGCTGCTGCTGCTGGCAGCAGCCAATCCATCAAGCATGCACCTCCTGCATTAAAGACATGGCTATGCTGCAGCCTTTGTGACCGTCACGCACTGCATCTCAGCAGCACAGAGAAGATGTACACTACAGCCCCAATTGGGCTATGCATGCTATGCAGCATGAAAGCAGCACACAAACAGGCAGACCACAGGCTCGGGCCCTGACTACGCTGACACCGCCCTGCACCACCATCCCGCCAAGCCCTTCAAGACAGCATACATGCACAGCACCACATGAGCCTCACACAACTACACACACAGCCCAGCATGCCAGCACACTTCAACACCTAGCTGCTGCTGCTCTCACTGCTGCCACCTGCAGGACCGGCTCTCCCTGGCTCATTAGCAGCGTGCTGCCGCTGTCGGCGTTGCCGCTGCCATTTGTGTCGCCAGCCTGGGTCCATTGCTTGTGCTTAGCGATGCTCTCAGCCAAGTTGATGTTGTTGATGCTTGTTGCCAGCTCACTGGGGGATGACGCAATGCCCAGGGGACACTCATCGCTGGCCGCACTTCCTGCTTCCTCCCTGCTGCTGCTGCTGCCTGTCTTGCGCAGCGCACAGGGCGAAGCAGGAATGGTCGTGCCGCACTCCACAGCCATTGCCCCGACAGTGGCCCCCACGCCCCGCATGGTGCCTGCGGAGCGGGCTGATGCTGCAGCCAGCACTGCGTGTGAGCTGGTGTCGTGTGCGCTCGACACGCGCATCAGCTGCGTGCCTGGGCACTGTGTAACGCGCAGGCCATCCATTACAAAGCCCTCCAGGCTGCGGTTGTACTCTGCATGTCAGGAAAAGTTGGCAGGGCAGAGAATTGAACAACTGAATGCTGACTAGACACCATGACCAACACGTGGTGTGGCAAATGTGCCAGTGAGAGTGGTAGCACGCTCTCTTCTCCCTCATCTCTGAGATAGCTAGCCCCCATTGCTCATGCTGCCACTGCTCAACAGCTGCTGGTGTGCATTCGGTGCACAGTACGCTGCGGCACTGCAGCCACTCACTGTCGTCCCCGCTGATGGGCCCCGCCAGCTTGCGCAGGTGGCCATCGGCCAGGTCGTAGATGGCCCCGTACACGTGCACCTCCTGGCCCTCAGCCCAGGCGCCAGCAACCACGGGAGAGGTGGCCACGTGGAAAACCTGGCGCAGCACATTCAGCTCACACAGCCTGTGGCAGCGGCAGCGAGTGCAGCAGATGCGACGTTCAGCGCACCGGGTGGCAGGTGTCAAAGGACAAATTGCAGCTGTTCAGGAGGTCGTGGCTAGGTGTGAAAGCTTTGTCCATGCAGCAAACCGTGAAAGCATGAGATGCTCAGGGCTGATGTGCTGATGGTCTGCTGATGATACTGGAACCGCAAACGCACCCAGAAACGACATCACACATATACACACAGAGTGGCAGCTGCAGCTGCACACCCCCAGCACCGCACGCGCACCTGGCCAGCTGCTGCTCGGGCTGCAGCCCCCGCAGCTCCGCCTCTGCCTGGTTGCGGCACTCGCGGATGTCGCTGATCCAGCAGTTGACCAGGCCCGGCGTGGTGTGGGGCAGCTGCAGCGCCGCCTTCACTGCGCCGCAGTTGTAGTGCCCGCACAAAATGATGGTCTTGACCTGATGCGGGGCAGCAACACAGTAGACAGGCGAGGCAGCCACCAGTGCCATGGCAATATGTGTGATGAGCTGGCGTTCACTTGCAGGCAGTGTCGTCATCATCGTCATATTACCCATTCAAGCCATAGCATAAGCGCCATCGGCCCCGCGCCCCATCGGCAGTGTTGTCATGTGCCCTTGGCTGCATGTGCCACAACAAGCTGTACACTGTTTGCACAAGCTGGCAGCTACTGCAGGCGAGCAGTTGTAAGAAACAAGTTGGCGACACCTGCACTGCGCCAGCCCTGCTCCTGTTGAGCCGCTCTACACGCGCGCACACCTTGAGGCTCTTGACGGCGTACTCCAGGCATGCCATGAGGTTGAGGTCGGTGTGCATGGCCTGGTTGCCTACGTTGCGCTGCACAAAAATTTCACCAGGCGCCATGCCCAGGATCTGGTTGGCCTGCAAGAGCACAGGTACATGTGCAGACCAGAACACACAGGCCCACTGGCCGCTTGCAGGATTTCGCTGGTCACAGGAAGGCAGCATCCGACACGTACAGCCAGAGGACTAGCCTGCCAATTCTGCCAGTGTGGTTGCTACACACGAAGCTATGGCCGGCGGCAGCAGCTGCTGCAGTGATAAATGCTGCTGCCGTTCTCCTGCCGTTGCTCCTCTCCTGCTGCTGTGTGCACGCGCTGCGCACCGGCACGCGCGAGTCTGAGCAGCCAATCCACAGGTACTCTGGCCGCTGCTGGTTGACCAGGCGGTTGAAGAATTCAGGGTCAGCTTCACGCATAGCAGCAGCCCACTCCCTGCAGGACAGTGATGAGACACGGTGGCCGGCCACAGTCATGAAGGCTGTGACGCTATCGGTCAACAGGTAGTTCCTGTTAGCAAAGGGCTCTCTGTAGGGAATAGTAAGTCATCAGCTGAGTTACAGAAGTGCAGGTCGTGTGGCAGAGGTTGTAAAGTGGTTGGCAGTTGGCGGCTTTGGGCTTATGTCATGACTGCATGCGGTGAGCCAGCAGAGCCTTACATCTCAGTGCGGTGGGGCGATGGCAGAGTCTACCGCCGACAGACATCATGTGAGCTGCTTGCCCTGCAATTACAGCAACTTGTTGTCCAGCTGGCTGAAGTGCATCACGTGGCTGATCCCAAAACCGGTGTGCCCTGGGCTTTAGCTAACCCCGGCTAGTCACTGAGTACCCCTTGCGGTGTGTTAGCATACTAGCAAAACGTTGCCACCAGCATCGGCAGATGCAGTAGGTGACGTGCCCAACTCCACCATCTCAAGGCGTGCTGCTCTCCTAATGAGACACCCGACCCTAGTTTAGGAGCGTGTTGAACTCCGGCCCACACGTGGCACTGCCCAAC
>JACERP010001071.1:0-28654 GCA_014080715.1 Scenedesmus sp. NREL 46B-D3 | reverse complement strand
CGGGTGCTGCTTTGCTGGCTGCTCACCAGCATTTGCTACCCCTTGCACGCCTCCAAAGTCAATCAGATACACCCTGCCACCCACTTGCCGCCTCAAGAACTACATTCTCGGGCTTGATGTCCCTGCAAGTGACAACAGCAGCACAGCGGCGCATGCAGCACTACCATCGCACCACTTCCAGCAGACACAAGGTTGACTGTACACCACAGTTGATGCCACACAACCTGGCATGAGCCAACAAGCAACAGCAGACAGCAGCACCCAAAAGACGGCAAGGTCGCAATGCCATTCACTGCCTCGAGTCACACACGTGAAGACAGTCCAGCACACCGACGACTGAGCCTCTGCCGGCAGCAGTCTGCAGCAACACTTCACATTGTCATCTAAGATGGTGACTGGACCCACGTGTAACTACTCTCTCATTCTGCCAGCAAAGCCTGCTCCAGCTGTGCAAAGCAGCAGTCACCTATGTATAACAGGTGGCCGCAGCCCCGCCAGGTACTTGAGTGTCGCCAGCAGCTCCTGGGCGATGCGCATGACTTGTGATTCGTCTGCGCGCATGCCGCTGGACACCATCTGCGCCAGCGACTTGCCCTGCACAACCTCCTGCAGGCGGCGGCGCCCACAAGCATGCGCCGGTGAGCTGTACGCCTGCTTGCTTACATGCTAGGCTCCAAGTGCTGCTGTGCATACTACATCGTAGCAGTAGTGCCCCAGCATTCATGCCACAGTGACGAGACACACAGACAACACCACTGGCTCAAACGGCATCCTCTCCAGCGCCACCAGGCGAGCAGAGCAAGCAGCATTCAGATGCCCAGCGTCACTGTGAGAGGCAGCACTTTCATAAGGCATGCGGCTGCTTGCCTGCACAATGTAGAAGGCCCGGTCGTTGGCTGTGTCCTCTTCAAAGTAGTCGATGTACGCGGGGATGCCTGGGTGTGCCAGGCCCTGCAGCACGACCGCCTCACGTTGGAACAGCTCCAGCTGTTTTCCAGTCGCGTAGCCCGCGCAAGGACAGAGCCTTCAACGCAACCTGTGGGAGCGCCAGCAGCAGAGACGCAGGGGGCGAACTTGCCGCAACGCAATGGCATGCCCGCAGGCTAGTCCCGGCACACACTGTGGGCTGCAGGTGTGCGACGCATGTGCCGCTTTGCACGCAGCAGCGTGGGTCTTGGCAGCTGCGCATGACACGTTCGGTGGTGGAAAGGTTGCACCCGCGCCGAGTTGGCAGCTGCTCACGGCGGCGCGTTGCACTGCTCACATGCTATGCAATACTGCTGCTGCTGCTGCTGCTGCTGCTGCTGCTGCTGGCGCACCTCATGGCCGTTTGTGTTGTCGATGGCCCTGTATGTGACGGCATTGGCGCCCCTGCCCAGAGCCTCCTGCACTGCATAGCGCCCCTTGATCACTGGTGCCTGCCGGCACTGCACCTGCGTGGTGACAAGCAGCAGCAAGCACGCTTGTCTGGCTGTGCATCAGTCGTACCGGTGTCACCAAAATATCAATGACTGCCACAACACCGCAACACGAGTCGAGGATAAGCAGACGGGGCAAAACAAGAGCAGCACGGCCGAGGCTGTGTTTTCCTCCCGGCCACCGCCAGCAAATGCAGACTGACCCATGCATCTGAACCATGCATCTGAAACCATGTCGAGTCAAAGCCGCTGCTTGCTGAGGGGCAACATCTGCATTCCTTTGGACTCTGCAGCATATGGCAAGCGCATGCACAAGCAACAACATGAGCATGCACACGACGCCGTCCTGACTCACTCGGGCCAAGGACGTTGCTGCCTGCAGCTGCTCTGCCAGGAGTGCTACCGCCGCTGAACGTCTGCATGTCTGACGCATCGGACTCAAACGGCAGGTCCAGCCTGCCAGCCTCTGCAGCTGCAAAGTGTGCCTGCTTCTGCTCATCCTCTGCTGCTGCGCGCACCAGATGTCGCTTGCCGCAGCTGGCACCTGCAGATTGTACATGCGTGCTGGGTTGAGTTTGCATGCGATGCATGCTGGGGGACCCAAGCAGGCTGCATCCCAAGAGGCTGTCAGCCAGGTGTGCGAGCACTGGTTGTGTTGCACATGATGCATGAATGCTGTCTACATCAATCGGAAGGGGAACTCCTGCGACTTTAGCGGGCTACAGTGGCTGGTTAGCTGGGGCTGGCAAGTGCCAGACTCTGCCATGTCAGGCAAGGGTGAGCCCTAGTTCTGACCTGCCTAGAACAGAAGCACCCCAACAATACTTGTTCTGCCCACCACATTAGCATCAGTCACAAGCTGTTAACGTGGAATGAGAACATCAGCTGTTAGTGCTGGTTTGCTGTTGGCCGCTGATGATGCACACCTCTGCTGCTGCAGTGGAGAACCTGGGGCCTGCTTGTTACGCTTGCCCTCGTCTGCCGAGCCAGTATCGTGCCTACAGTAGATGGGCTTCAATATGTAAGATTGGATCCGTTGCGTCAGCCACAGTATGCAGAGATCGTTATGGTAGCTGAGCACGTTCACTGCTGAGGGCACGTACCAGCCTGGACACGCCCCAGCGGAGACAACATGTCAGGTTAAGGTGTAGATTCTGTAAATTACCACTATGAATATTAATGCAGCGTGTATGGGTATGCGCAGATACAGCGTTGTCACTACACCAAGGATCGAGTGAGATCATCGTACGGAGACATCTGAACAGAGCTTTCGCATCATATGAAGAGTTCACACAACCACTACCATGTCCAGCCAACGGACATTCTTGGGCGATCCGTACAGAGCACAGGTGCCAACCCTTGGGCCTTGCTGTTGTGACAGTAACACATTGAGTCAGGACAGCTGACAGCTGGGGTTGCTGTTGATGTCTCGTGAGCAAGGTGCAAGGCGAAGCGTCTCAGCACCTTTGAAAGGTACTTTTTAAACCGGTAGCATAGCTGCTGCAGCAACTGAGCCATATGACATCACTACGTGATGATCTTGCAGCTTGCCAACATGATGCACATCTGTATTTCCCTGGCTATCAGCTGGTACTTCTTGTTTTAATGTATGGTAAATCTTGCCCTTCCTCACCAAGGCCTCGGTCAAACTTGATGATGATGACAGTGACCACCATTTTATGACACCTGCTGGCCAGATAGTACCATCATCGATGACATCAGTGGCCCCTTGACCACCACTAAAAAGGAGTATAGATAAGAGAGTTTCTCAATGTATACTCCCCTTGCCACACCCTCACTCACCAATTAGGAATCAGGCCCTTGACCACCGCAATCAATTGGCCTTCAAGCCCATGCTCTCCAATTGGAGCCTTGCAAGGTAGTGGGGAGATTTGCCTGATATGATTGGCACAGCTGCACCCCGTGCAAAAGCTAGCCCGCTGATCACCGACCCACCTCAAATGCTTTTCTCAGCCCACACACCCTTAAGCAATTGTTTGTTGCGTGTTCATCTTGCCACATAGGCTGCCACCATATGGTGCGCCCTTCTGAATGGACGTACTGCTAGGATAAACCGTGTAATTTGCTGCTTGTGCATGCTCTGCCTCCCTTTCCTCTTCAATTGTGCTGTGGTGTGATTGGACCCCATGAGCCAGTTTGTAGCTCCTTGCAAGGTAGGCCACAGTGCCAGTGCCAGTGCCTTACCGGACGTCAATCAATCAATCAATTACACGTTTTTCCTAGCAAGAGTGATGTAACGAGTCGACCCCCAAAACCGGTTGCCTGGAGAGGGAGTCTCAGGCATATAGACCGTAGCCAGGCGGTGCCCAGTTCGAACCCGGGAGCAATGCTCAACCAAGGCCTAGGACTTAGCGGCCTGCTACACTCCTCCCCACCTTCTCTCGAATTGGTACTACCAATTCGATCACCGAAGGGAACATTCCATTCGACTTCCTTGGGAATCGAACCGTGTATCTTTGACTGCCACCCGCGTACGGTTTCGAGAGTTCACCTCTTACCTTTCCGCTAAGGTGGCCGACCTGTCTCAGCTACCAATGTAACGAGTCGACCCCAAAACCGGTTGCTGGAGAGGGAGTCTCAGGCATATAGACCGTAGCCAGGCGGTGCCCAGTTCGAACCCGGGTTTTTTCTCTGCGCAGAGTTTGTGTTATTTTGGGTGAGGAAGCTGCAAATTGCTTCTCTGAGGCTTTTTGTGGTTTATTCTCGTGTCCTGCGCGCTGCAGTCCTCGAAGTGTTCCGTTTCCACGTGCACACCCATGTAACTCTCCTCAATCGGGTTCTAGTAGCAGAGACTAGTGGTTGTTTTCACGGATTTTGCCAAGGCATATGACACTGTGGATAGATCTTTGTTGTATGATGTGGCAGCAGCACTTGGCATAGGTGACAGGTTTGTAGGATGGGATGCGTGTGCTGCTGTCTGACACACATACCTGTGCTACGGTGAACGGCGTTTGCAGCCCGTTTTACCGTTGTGATGCTGGGGTGCGCCAAGGCTGCCCCTTGGCACCCCTGTTGTACTTATTTGTGGGGCAAGCGCTACTATGCTTCCTCAAGCAGCGGGGCATTGGTATCATGGCAGCAAGTCAGCAGCTTGCAGCTGTGCAGTACGCTGACGACGCTGAAGTGTTTTTGCTGTCGATGCACGATGTTCCCACATTTCTCTCATGCATGTCTGACTTTGCAAAAGCCTCTGGCCAGTGTTTGAACCCCACCAAGACACGTTTGCTGCACATAGGACAGCAGCCGACTCAGACTGCTGCGCCAGGTGAGGCTGCACACGGCTTGGGGGCTATGCAAGTCGTTGCAAAGCAAAATCCTTGGGTGTGTTTTTTGATCAATGTGGCAAGAGCAGTGTAGATTGGGGTGGCAGTTTAGAGATTGTGCGACACCGCATGCAGAACATCAGCCGCATCTCCAAACTGTCAGCTTTTGGTTGGGCATTTGCTACAAATGCTTACGCTTTGTCAACATTGTTATATGCGGCCCAGTTTGCTGGCCACCTGCCTTCTAACGTGACGGACAAGCTTAGTAAGTGGTCAGCAGCGCTGGTTGATGCTGGTTTGGGCCCGGGTGATGACCTAAGACGGGCCCCTGGTATCCCTGGTGACTGCATGGCAGCACACCCGAAGTGTGGGGGTTTTGGATTGATGCCAGTCCACCACCACTTGTTGTCACGGTGGGCTTGTGAAGCGCTGCCTTTGATGCAAGGCGGCACTGCTCCTTGGATGGCGGTGGCCGGGAGCTGTGGCCCCGCTGGGCCGCTGCAACAGAACCATGCACGCGTGCTGCCAGCAGCAGCCCTTGGGGGCTGTTGCTATGTGGCCGTGAACATCTGTTTCCGTCTGCCTATGCAGATGAGCGTTTGCCGTCAGCTTTGCATGCGTTGGCACTGGGGATGCGGGCTCTGCCGCCACTCCGCCATGTTGGCACAGAAGCATTGGATGCTGAAGAGCTGTGTTGGCACGCGCCGCTGTGGGCCAACCCCATTTTTACTGCACCACAGGACTGGGAGTGGTTTGGTCAGCAACGCAGGGTTGCTGTTGGCCTGGAACAAGTGGTTGCATCCGGGCTACTGCAGCTGCCCAAGCTGCAGTCTCTCGGCCAGGCTGTGGTGCTCTCTTCTGAGCTGGACAGAGTATGTGCCTTGCCTGGGCTGGTAGCTCAGCGCGCAGCATACCAGCGTGACATCTGGGGCCCTTGGTTGTGCAACAAGCCGCAATATGCTGACAGGCAGCTAGCCCATCAGCATCTGCAAGCCTTGCTAGCTCTGGTTCCCCAAGTGTGGCTTGCAGCTGCGCGTGCTCACCTAGCAGCAGCTTATGCTGCTGGTGACAGCGCAGCACAACTTTCTATTGTCACCCCTGATGACCTCCTTTTGGCGCGTGAAACGTTGTGTGCTGATTTAGGCTGGCAGCGACCGGGCGGCAGTGCAGAAAATGTCATTCGATTGGCCGACCTCACCGTTGCCACTGCCACTAAGCTTCAACGTCTCTCTGCGCTTGATGCTATTGCTCCCCGCCATGCCTGCTTTTCTGAACAGTGTTAGAATGTTGGATGGCACTCCTGCCGGGGCCCAGCTGCCTGTTGTGCAACTGGTGTTATCCCGCTGGTGGGGCGTTAGAGTGGCTAACACCTACAAAGAAGCAGCCTGGCGCCTGACTTTAAATGCCTTCCCCACTGCGCAGCGTATGCAGCTGACTACGGGGTGTGCAGCTTGCTCAGCTGCTGGGCCAGGTGTGGAGCATCATTTCTGGCTATGTCCGGTGGCTGTTGCCTGCGCGAGAAGAGGTGGAGCGTCAACTTAGAGCTTTTAACCTGCTCACGGCGGGTGAAAACCTGCCCTGCAGGGCTTTGTGGTTGGCATGTGCCCCTCACCGTGATGTGCACCGCCTTGTATGGGACATGGTATGTTTGGCAGCGATACATGCATGCGAACATGGCCGCAGGGTAGCCTGGGCGGTCTCTTGTCGGCTTGGTGTACCTGTGCTTGTTGAGCAAGTGGCGATACGAGCGGCAGTTGGCGGCTTTTGGGATGCGCTTGCTGACTTTGCTGCTACAGCTAGGGTGCCTGGTCGACACAGAGTTCAGCTACTTACGCGGCAGCCGTTCCTTGCGCGGCACACTGTGCTGCGCGGCAATGGCTTACGTGTAGTCCGCAGGTGATTTGCACGGGCATGCATATGTGTGTTGCTGCGTTCTCCCTGCCTATCTCTTGAAGCCACCAGCCCCACTCTAAAGTGGGTGTATGTGGGGTCACTGCATGCCTGTTGAGATATGCAGCCATGACAAAACCCTCAGCAGCTGGCCAGCTTTCAGCTGTTTCTTCCTCACTGCTGCTTTGAGTCTGATTTGCCCTTGAGTCAGCATCATGCTCATCAGCTCAGCCCCGCTTCCTGTACTGCAACATGTATAGATTGCTGTCACTGACACTGCTTAGACTACTGCTTGCATGCTCATATACTTCCAAGCAAACAACACTTGCGTGTGATGGGGACGACGGGTCGTGCTGAGCACGGCTGATGTATGGCCCACACACAGAGGCTTTCCTGGGGGTTGAGCCTCCTTGAGTGACAGCCTGCGTTGAGCTGCACGCAGCTTCCTTTTATTCCAGGTGTCCGTTGTGGCGTAGCCGCTTGAGCACACCGTGTAACCCCTCAAAACCAGGTTCTAGTAGCAGAGAGTTATGATCATGTTGATCATCATGTTGTACAATGTCTTCAACACCTGAAGCAGGAGCACCGAGGTGCCCGTACCTGCTAGTTGTTGCCATGTCTGCATGTTCCAATCCTATTTCGCTGACGTTGACACTTTTTTGTTCCGTCCTGATGATTTTCTCTGCGCAGAGTTTGTGTTATTTTGGGTGAGGAAGCTGCAAATTGCTTCTCTGAGGCTTTTTGTGGTTTATTCTCGTGTCCTGCGCGCTGCAGTCCTCGAAGTGTTCCGTTTCCAACGTGCACACCCATGTAACTCTCCTCAATCAAGGGTTCCTGTGGTGCCCACGGCGCTGCGGGTTATGCTGTTGCTTTGTGCGCGTTCTAGTAGCAGAGAGTTTTGATCATGTTGATCATCATGTTGTACAATGTCTTCAACACCTGAAGCAGGAGCACCGAGGTGCCCAGTACCTGCTAGTTGTTGCCATGTCTGCATGTTCCAATCCTATTTCGCTGACGTTGACACCTTTTGTTCCGTCCTGATGCTTTTTCTCTGCGCAGAGTTTGTGTTATTTTGGGTGAGGAAGCTGCAAATTGCTTCGCTGAGGCTTTTTGTGGTTTATTCTCGTGTCCTGCGCGCTGCAGTCCTCGAAGTGTTCCGTTTCCGACGTGCACACCCATGTAACTCTCCTCAATCAATCAGGGTTCGAACCCGGGTTCATGTGGTTGCATGTCTTGTGCTGTTAGTACTCTCATGCAGCCTGTGTCAGCCAGTAGGTGTGTTGGGCAGGTGCCATTGCCAGGGGTGTGGCCTTGCCAGACACATCAGTAGGGTGGCAGGTGCCTGTGGTGCCACGGCGCTGCGGGTTATGCTGTTGCTTTGTGCGCGTTCTAGTAGCAGAGAGTTTTGATCATGTTGATCATCATGTTGTACAATGTCTTCAACACCTGAAGCAGGAGCACCGAGGTGCCCAGTACCTGCTAGTTGTTGCCATGTCTGCATGTTCCAATCCTATTTCGCTGACGTTGACACCTTTTGTTCCGTCCTGATGCTTTTTCTCTGCGCAGAGTTTGTGTTATTTTGGGTGAGGAAGCTGCAAATTGCTTCGCTGAGGCTTTTTGTGGTTTATTCTCGTGTCCTGCGCGCTGCAGTCCTCGAAGTGTTTCCGTTTCCAACGTGCACACCCATGTAACTCCTCAATCTAAATCAAGGGTTCGAACCTCGCTGAAGTCGAAAGCGCTCAAAAACACTCGAGCGGCTCATTGGTGCGGCCCACCCACGTTGTCGCCCAATCGAGTGGTAGGGGGGTTTCGGTGGTTTACCCCTACCGGAGAGGAGAGGAATCTGGGTAGACCATTCAAAGGTCGTGTACTGCGCACTGCAGTGCTTGAAATCCCGGACCCGCACACCTTTCTTCTTTCTTCTTGGAGATAGTGGAGAATTTGCCTACAGCATGGTGCACTCGCACGCCTGGATCCTCTGCTTAAGTATGCAGCATATTTGGCTCATGCAACCGCCGCATGGTGGGCGGAGTGTGCTCACATGCGTGTGGCGTGTCGTGTGTTTGGCGGCCTTCAATGCTATGGATGTTGGCAGGAGGGCAGCCAACCTACAGCATGTACTAAACAGGCAGCATGCCCTGGTTGCCAGTCCAGCAGGTGGCCCTGCCCGGGCGCCACCTGCTGACCAGCAGCTTATCACTCAGTTGTTGCAGCCTGCTACTCCCTCAGCTGCGCAACTGGCTCATAATGAGGCAGTGAGGCAGCACAGAGAGCAGCAGCAGCTACAGCTTCAGCAGCGGCGACAGCAGGAGCTTGATGAGCTGGTGCGGACGAAGAAGAAGGCGGCGGTGGCTAGGTTTTGGGAGCTGCTGGTTGACTTCATAGTCATCAAGGCGGCACCCTTGACCTGGCTGGATATTGTGCCAGCTGATCACCCCTTTTTACGCGTGGTTGAAGGCCGGCTGCAGCTAGCACCAAGAAGGGACTTGGCCTCTGCGTCATAGCATGAATTGGGGTTATTTCTTGCATCCTCTGCTCTTTTATCCGTTTTGCTACATGTGGTTGCATGTCTTGTGCTGTTAGTACTCTCATGCAGCCTGTGTCAGCCAGTAGGTGTGTTGGGCAGGTGCCATTGCCAGGGGTGTGGCCTTGCCAGACACATCAGTAGGGTGGCAGGTGCCTGTGGTGCCACGGCGCTGCGGGTTATGCTGTTGCTTTGTGCGCGTTCTAGTAGCAGAGAGTTTTGATCATGTTGATCATCATGTTGTACAATGTCTTCAACACCTGAAGCAGGAGCACCGAGGTGCCCAGTACCTGCTAGTTGTTGCCATGTCTGCATGTTCCGTTCCTATTTCGCTGACGTTGACACCTTTTGTTCCGTCCTGATGTTTTTTCTCTGCGCAGAGTTTGTGTTATTTTGGGTGAGGAAGCTGCAAATTGCTTCTCTGAGGCTTTTTGTGGTTTATTCTCGTGTCCTGCGCGCTGCAGTCCTCGAAGTGTTCCGTTTCCGACGTGCACACCCATGTAACTCTCCTCAATCCATGTGCTTGGTGGCTTTGTGTGTTGCCTTGGTATGAGCATATGGTTGCTCGCATGCGTGGTGGGGGGCTTCTTTGCTACTGCGCCTCATGATACAGACATTCCATGGGTCAACATTGGCAGAGCTTGCCTGCGCTCAAGTGTTGTTGGTGGGGCCCTCTGGCTCTTTTTGACTGCGCAGCTGACACCCAATCACCAGCTGAGTGGGCTGGGGTGCCGCCGCCACCTTTGCGCCGCATGATCTCTGGGCTGCAAGCACTGGGGGATGTGTGTGATGTGCAACAGCAGCAGCAGCAGCAGCAGCAGCAGCAGCACAGCAACCGCAACAACAACAGCAACAACAGCAACAGCAGCCAGCGCTGCCGCTACAACAGCAGCAACCGCTGCTGCTACAGCAGCAGCAACCGCTGCCGCCACGGCAGCAGCAAGCGCTGCCGCTACAGCAGCGGCAAACGCTGCCGCAACAGCAGCAGCAGCAGCAGCAGCAGCAGCAGCAGCAGCAGCCATTGCAGACGCAGCCGCCCCTGCCTCCAGGGCAGCCGTCCCCAGGTTTGGATCAATTGCGCCAGCAGATGGCTGTTCTTTCCAGTGCCCCGGTTCTACAGCCTGGGCCTTGGTGTGCTCTGGCCCCTGTCTTTGCCAATTGTTTCCTGCTTGGGGGTATCCCTGGTGCTAGGCCGGGTGGTTTGCATGTGTTGCCTGTTCCGCCGGCTAGAGGTGCATTCTACTACACGGCGGGAAGGTCAGGCCCACCATTCGTACACTTGGGGATTTGATTAGGTCTCATCGTGTGATTGAACGTGTGGTACAAGCCAAACTGCCCCACCCTCTGATCCCATGCAACAGCAGCAATGCTGAGGGCGAGTTTGATGACCTCAACTTGTTGCTGTATAATGTGCCTCTTGCATGGACTCAAGCTGCTGCAAGCGAGGCAGCAAGAGCAGGATGGCCAGCTGTTCTGCCTTCTGCTCCTGCAGTGCCATCTGAGGCAGAACAAATTGTTGAATGCATGCTGGTCTCACGGCTTGGCTGGTATTTGTTGCCTGCAGGCAAGCCCTGCTCCATCAGGCGGCTGTCCGTGAAGACAGCTACCGCCTTGCAGCTGCGTAATTTGCGTGTTGAGCAGCAGGCTCGGAAACGTCAGTTTGTGGTCCTTGCACTCAATAACTCAAATTCAGCAGCGACTAGGGATGGTGTTGGTAGTGTGACCGCTGCGCAGCGTAAACTGTGGAAGTTGCGCTGGGATAACCGCATCAAAGAGGTGTTCTGGCGTGTGGTGTTGAATGGTGTACCTACTGCTGCTCGAATGCCGGGCGTGCAGCGTGCTTGCTTGTGTGGTGCGTGTATGCCTGGGTATGACCACCATTACTGGCACTGCCCTGTTGCGCAAGCGGTGGTACAGTCCATAGTGGAGAATTTGCCTACAGCATGGTGCACTCGCACGCCTGGATCCTCAGCTTTAAGTATGCAGCATATTTGGCTCATGCAACCGCCGCATGGTGGGCGGAGTGTGCTCACATGCGTGTGGCGTGTCGTGTGTTTGGCGGCCTTCAATGCTATGGATGTTGGCAGGAGGGCAGCCAACCTACAGCATGTCTAAACAGGCAGCATGACCTGTTGCCAGTCCAGCAGGTGGCCCTGCCCGGGCGCCACCTGCTGACCAGCAGCTTATCACTCAGTTGTTGCAGCCTGCTACTCCCTCAGCTGCGCAACTGGCTCATAATGAGGCAGTGAGGCAGCACAGAGAGCAGCAGCAGCTACAGCTTCAGCAGCGGCGACAGCAGGAGCTTGATGAGCTGGTGCGGACGAAGAAGAAGGCGGCGGTGGCTAGGTTTTGGGAGCTGCTGGTTGACTTCATAGTCATCAAGGCGGCACCCTTGACCTGGCTGGATATTGTGCCAGCTGATCACCCCTTTTTACGCGTGGTTGAAGGCCGGCTGCAGCTAGCACCAAGAAGGGACTTGGCCTCTGCGTCATAGCATGAATTGGGGTTATTTCTTGCATCCTCTGCTCTTTGATCCGTTTTGCTACATGTGGTTGCATGTCTTGTGCTGTTAGTACTCTCATGCAGCCTGTGTCAGCCAGTAGGTGTGTTGGGCAGGTGCCATTGCCAGGGGTGTGGCCTTGCCAGACACATCAGTAGGGTGGCAGGTGCCTGTGGTGCCACGGCGCTGCGGGTTATGCTGTTGCTTTGTGCGCGTTCTAGTAGCAGAGAGTTATGATCATGTTGATCATCATGTTGTACAATGTCTTCAACACCTGAAGCAGGAGCACCGAGGTGCCCAGTACCTGCTAGTTGTTGCCATGTCTGCATGTTCCAATCCTATTTCGCTGACGTTGACACCTTTTGTTCCGTCCTGATGCTTTTTCTCTGCGCAGAGTTTGTGTTATTTTGGGTGAGGAAGCTGCAAATTGCTTCGCTGAGGCTTTTTGTGGTTTATTCTCGTGTCCTGCGCGCTGCAGTCCTCGAAGTGTTCCGTTTCCGACGTGCACACCCATGTAACTCTCCTCAATCGGGAAGCAAGTGCTTGCTTGTGTGGTGCGTGTATGCCTGGGTATGACCACCATTACTGGCACTGCCCTGTTGCACAAGCGGTGGTACAGTCCATAGTGGAGAATTTGCCTACAGCATGGTGCACTCGCACGCCTGGATCCTCAGCTTTAAGTATGCAGCATATTTGGCTCATGCAACCGCCGCGCGGTGGGCGGAGTGTGCTCACATGCGTGTGGCGTGTCGTGTGTTTGGCGGCCTTCAATGCTATGGATGTTGGCAGGAGAGCAGCCAACCTACAGCATGTAATAAACAGGCAGCATGCCCTGGTTGCTAGTCCAGCAGGTGGCCCTGCCCGGGCGCCACCCGCTGACCAGCAGCTTATCACTCAGTTGTTGCAGCCTGCTACTCCCTCAGCTGCGCAACTGGCTCATAATGAGGCAGTGAGGCAGCACAGAGAGCAGCAGCAGCTACAGCTTCAGCAGCGGCGACAGCAGGAGCTTGATGAGCTGGTGCAGACGAAGAAGAAGGCGGCGGTGGCTAGGTTTTGGGAGCTGCTGGTTGACTTCATAGTCATCAAGGCGGCACCCTTGACCTGGCTGGATATTGTGCCAGCTGATCACCCCTTTTTACGCGTGGTTGAAGGCCGGCTGCAGCTAGCACCAAGAAGGGACTTGGCCTCTGCGTCATAGCATGAATTGGGGTTGATTTCTTGCACCCTCTCCTCTTTTATCCGTTTTGCTACATGTGGTTGCATGTCTTGTGCTGTTAGTACTCTCATGCAGCCTGTGTCAGCCAGTAGGTGTGTTGGGCAGGTGCCATTGCCAGGGGTGTGGCCTTGCCAGACACATCAGTAGGGTGGCAGGTGCCTGTGGTGCCACGGCGCTGCGGGTTATGCTGTTGCTTTGTGCGCGTTCTAGTAGCAGAGAGTTTTGATCATGTTGATCATCATGTTGTACAATGTCTTCAACACCTGAAGCAGGAGCACCGAGGTGCCCAGTACCTGCTAGTTGTTGCCATGTCTGCATGTTCCGTTCCTATTTCGCTGACGTTGACACCTTTTGTTCCGTCCTGATGCTTTTTCTCTGCGCAGAGTTTGTGTTATTTTGATGAGGAAGCTGCAAATTGCTTCTCTAAGGCTTTTTGTGGTTTATTCTCGTGTCCTGCGCGCTGCAGTCCTCAAAGTGTTCCGTTTCCGACGTGCACACCCATGTAACTCTCCTCAATCGACTGCGCAGCGTAACCTTTTGAAGTTGCGCTGGGATAAACGCATCAAAGAGGTGTTCTGGCGTGTGGTGTTGAATGGTGTACCTACTGCTGCTCGAATGCCGGGCGTGCAGCGTGCTTGCTTGTGTGGTGCGTGTATGCCTGGGTATGACCACCATTACTGGCACTGCCCTGTTGCGCAAGCGGTGGTACAGTCCATAGTGGAGAATTTGCCTACAGCATGGTGCACTCGCACGCTTGTATCCTCAGCTTTAAGTATGCAGCATATTTGGCTCATGCAACCGCCGCATGGTGGGCGGAGTGTGCTCACATGCGTGTGGCGTGTCGTGTGTTTGGCGGCCTTCAATGCTATGGATGTTGGCAGGAGGGCAGCCAACCTACAACATGTGCTAAACAGGCAGCATGACCTGGTTGCCAGTCCAGCAAGTGGCCCTGCCCGGGCGCCACCTGCTGACCAGCAGCTTATCACTCAGTTGTTGCAGCCTGCTACTCCCTCAGCTGCGCAACTGGCTCATAATGAGGCAGTGAGGCAGCACAGAGAGCAGCAGCAGCTACAGCTTCAGCAGCGGCGACAGCAGGAGCTTGATGAGCTGGTGCAGACGAAGAAGAAGGCGGCGGTGGCTAGGTTTTGGGAGCTGCTGGTTGACTTCATAGTCATCAAGGCGGCACCCTTGACCTGGCTGGATATTGTGCCAGCTGATCACCCCTTTTTACGCGTGGTTGAAGGCCGGCTGCAGCTAGCACCAAGAAGGGACTTGGCCTCTGCGTCACAGCATGAATTGGGGTTATTTCTTGCTTCCTCTGCTCTTTGATCCGTTTTGCTACATGTGGTTGCATGTCTTGTGCTGTTAGTACTCTCATGCAGCCTGTGTCAGCCAGTAAGGGTGTTGGGCCGGTGCCATTGCCAGGGGTGTGGCCTTGCCAGACACATCAGTAGGGTGGCAGGTGCCTGTGGTGCCACGGCGCTGCGGGTTATGCTGTTGCTTTGTGCACGTCCTAGTAGCAGAGAGTTTTGATCATGTTGATCATCATGTTGTACACTGTCTTCAACACCTGAAGCAGGAGCACCGAGGTGCCCAGTACCTGCTAGTTGTTGCCATGTCTGCATGTTCCATTCCTATTTCGCTGACGTTGACACTTTTTGTTCCGTCCTGATGCTTTTTCTCTGCGCAGAGTTTGTGTTATTTTGGGTGAGGAAGCTGCAAGTTGCTTCTCTGAGGCTTTTTGTGGTTTATTCTCGTGTCCTGCGCGCTGCAGTCTTCGAAGTGTTCCATTTCCGACGTGCACACCCATGTAACTCTCCTCAATCAGGGAGGAGTTCCGTCCTGATGCTTTTTTTCTGCGCAGAGTTTGTGTTATTTTGGGTGACGAAGCTGCAAATTGCTTCTCTGAGGCTTTTTGTGGTTGATTCTCGTGTCCTGCGCGCTGCAGTCCTCGAAGTGTTCCGTTTCCAACGTGCACACCCATGTAACTCTCCTCAATCAAGGTTTAGGTCCGGCGGGACGTTAAACACGCGGCTCAGTGGTTAGAGAGGCTGGCTCTCAACCAGGGCCTGGGTTAGGTCCCAGGTTCGATTCTGGGTCGGAACGGCGGCTGCAAAAAACTTGGCCGGCCCTCCTGTGTCGCCTCCTGTGTCGCCCTCCCTTCCCATATCGATTCTCGGTTGCGGCATAGTTGGGTGGTAAGGGGATTTCGGAGGTTTGCCCCTTACCCCGACAGAAGAACCAGCGGTGGGCTGCCGGATTGCCGGCAGAAGAGTCCCGTTAAACACAGGGGGAATGGATTCGTTGCCTCCGGCCGACGTAGTCGGTTGACTCCATGGATTCAGAGAGAAGGGGTTACAAGGTGCGTTCAAGCAGCTACGCCGCAACGGGCACCAGAGATGAAAAGATTGCTAAAAGCTCAGCGCGGGCCGTCACTCGAAAGGAGGCCCACCCCTAGAAAAAGCCTCAGTGTGTAAGTTTCGGCATTTGGCCATGCATGCACAGCCGCCTTCCTTACTCCACGCAGTATTGCCCCCACAAGAGTACCTCCAGAGGAGAATTGGTGTCAGGAAATCAAGTGCTGCCAACAGTGTCAGTGACGGCATGCAGTGCTAAAAGTGCACAGGGCCGCCATGCACTTCCTGCACTGCGAGCAGGCTGGGCTCTCAAGTCACTACACCACCCCGGGCGTCACCCCGTTAAGGTGATGAGGACTAGAGGCAACAAGAGGGTAACTGAGCAGCAAAAGACTGTAGGGCTGAGAATCAGACACTGCGACGACATATTGCAGTGGCATGCTAGTGGCTATCAACAAAGCCGGACAACCTTGAACTGACCAGGGGCAAGGATCAAAGCAACAGCAACAATGCACGCTCAGAAGAAGGGTGGCAGTAGCAGCGGCAAACCATGTTGCACCAACCCCGGCTGCACCATGACATGGCAGGGCCCTGGGGCAATGACAGACATGAAGCAGCTGCACCATCACAACCAACCACGGGATGCAAAGCACTGAGTAAGTGAGACCAGGCAAAAGGCTAGAACAACACCAAAGTAGGACAACAATGTAGGGCGTAAACAGAGTGCTGCCCAGACACACCTACGCCCCAGCATAGCGTCCAATATGTGATGCCATCAGCCCGCTCCAAACAGAGACTGCCTGGAGAGAAAAAAAGGGTAAAAGATGGCTACTGATCATTAGACCAGGCCAACACCCTGCCAACAGCAGTATAACAGAGCTGCCAGAACCAACACCTGCCTTCCGGCGCAGGCCACCCTAAACCAAGCCCAACTGCCTGCTGAAACCGTACACAGCGAGACTGTTGCTGCCAGACTCTGGAGCATGCAGCGACAGGGCAGAGCTCTGCCACACTGTTGCTGCTGCTGCTGCTACTGTGTCAGGGGCCTGCTAGCGGCTGTCGCATGCTGCAGCGCGCCAGACAGAAACACGATACTGCTGATGCTGCGTACTCGAGGACGGCTGCACGCCTTAAGGACGTCAATCCAGCAGGGGCTGCAAACCTTCGATGCTGCTCCGACACCAGCCTGCAATGGCGCAGGTGCAACAAAGGCCCCGCGAGATGAACCTCTGAAATTCCAGACGTTGTCGAGAAGGCAGCTAGGCGGTATCGGAGGTGCCAGAGAAGCGGCACCAACGACTGCACACGTCAGACTGATGCTGCTCGCCTAGTGCAAGGTCCAGGAGCTGCCAGCCCGTCAAAAAAGCTGACTGCTTTAGATCTAGCACTGTAAGCCGCTGCCGGTCTTCTATGCTGTGCTTGCGACTCGCGGGCCGCGCCCAGCAAAGGAAGAAGAAGAAGAGGGGTTACATGGTGTGCACAGGCGACTACGTCGCAACGAACACCCGAAAAACAAAGAGAGCTGCTAGAAGTTCAGCGGAAAAACAGACTGTCACCCAAAAGAGGCCCACCCCGAGAAAGCCTCTGTGCGCGAGACATGACACGTGGCTCTGCAGGCAGAACCGTCAGACTCACAACACGCAGTGTAGAATTCTATTGGGACAAGCAGCATGACTAACCTATAACAGTGTCGGTGACAGCAGGCCATACTTGTGCAGTACAGCGGGCGGGCTGAACTCAACGGGACAAAGTTGGCCAGCAAGGTCAATACCTTGGTCCGAGGCAGCAAACAAGGGGGGGGGGAGCAGAGTACCTGGCAGCTGCTGCAGGGGCAATGCAACTGCATATTGCAGCAGCCGCACCACAAACCGTACAGCTCCTGCAGCGCAGGACCACCAGTCTCAGGCTTGACAGAGAGCAAACGGGCATAAATACATGCAGAATGGTGGCTATCACCGCCGTACCACACGCAGACCATTACCCCGCAACACAGTGTGCCAGGAGATAAACGGCTGCCGGGTCAACAGCTGGTTCTTGCACCGCCGCGGCACTCTGGCCGTAGCGGCAAAGTCAGCAAGCGCATCCCAAAAAGCACCAAGTGCCGCACGTACCGCCACCTGCTCCACCAGCACAGGCACCACAAGATCACTTGCCACAGCCCAGGCCGCTTGCGGCCTTTTTCAAACGCATGTATAGATGCCAGGCAGACCATATCCCACACCAGTCGGTGCACATTGTGATGAGGGGAACAAGCCAGCCACACCGCACGACACGGCAGGCTCTCACCTGCCGGCAACATGTTGAATGCTCTTAGCTGACCTTCAACCTCTTCACGCACAGCAACTGCAACAGGACACGTCCAGAAATGGTGCTCCACACCCGGCACAGCAGCAGAGCACGCCGCGCATCCCGTGGCAGTCTGCATACGCTGAGCAGTAGGGAATGCATTCAGGGCCAGGCGCCATGCAGACTCTTTGTACACGTTAGCCACCCGCACACACCACCACCGTGACAAAACCAGTCGTACCGGTGGCAACTGTGCCACGGCCGGCAACCCATCCAGGGCTCTAACACTAGCAACAAAAGCTGCATGACGGGGAGCAATTGCTTCTAACGCACGGAGGCTTTGCAGCTGCGTGGCAGTCGCGACAGTCAGGTCCTTCAATAACACAACATCATCAGCACCGCCACCTGGTCGCCGCCAGCCCAAGCTCGCACACATCGTCTCCCGCGCTAGCAAGAGGTCATCTGGGAGTAAAGAAGATAATTGCGCAATGGGCTCACCCGCAGCAACAGCCGCGGTGAAACGCGCCCGCGCAGCAGCAACCCATGCAGCTGGCACCAATGTCAGCAGGGCCTGCACATGCTGGCGTGCCAGCTGACGGTCACCATACTGCGGCCTACTGCACAACCAAGGGCCCCACACCTCACGCTCATAGGCTGAGCGCTGTGCCGAGAGCCCAGGGAGAGCACAAACTCGGTCCAGCTCTGCCAACAACACCACCGCCTGGCCCAGAGACTGCAGCTTCGGGAGCTGCAGCAGGCCAAACGCCACCGCATGCTCCAAGCCCACTACCACCTCACGGTGTTGGTCAAACCACTGCCAAGTTTGTACCGCCGTAAAAATAGGGTTAGCCCATAGTGGCGCGTCCCAGCACAAACCATCCACATCCAAAGGCTGGCTGCCCACATGCCGCAACGGCGGCAAAGCGCGCAAACCCATAGCCAAAACCCGCAACGGCTTGGGCAGGACCACATCAGCCTGGGCAACCGGGAAAATATGACTTCGATGACATAGCAATATGCCCCAAGGGCTGCTAGCTGTGGCGCGTGTAAAACAATCCATTGTACTGGCCCAGCGCGTCCAAAGAACGCGCGCCACAGCCACCCAAGGTGCAGTGCCACCTTGCAGGAAAGGCAGAGCCTCACAGGCCCAACGCGACAACAGATGATGCTGAATTGGCATCAAACCAAAACCACCACACTTAGGATGGGCTGCCATACAATCGCTTGGGATACCAGGGGCCCGCCGCAGATCCTCATCAGGGCCCTTGCCAGCATCAACTAGCGCTGCTGTCCACCGCGTCAAATTGTCCGTCACTGTAGCAGGCAGTTGACCAGCAAACTGAGCAGCATATAGAAGGGTTGACAAAGCGTAAGCATTGGCCGCAAACGCCCTGCCAAAAGCGGACAACTTGGAGAGGCGACTTATGTTCTGCATGCGGCTCCGCACCACCTCCAATCTGCCCTCCCAGTCCACACTGCTGTTGCCCCGCCCATCAAACACGACCCCCAAAGATTTCGCTTGCTGCACCAGTGGCATGGCACCCAAGTTCTGCCCCGCCCCACTCGTTACAGCCGCCGCTCCTGGCAGCTGCCCTACCTGCAGCAAACGTGATTTTGCGGGGTTCAGTCGCTGACCAGAGGCTGCAGCGAAATCATCCATGCAACCGAGGAACGTGGGCACATCAGCAAGCGACAGCAAAAACACCTCAGCATCGTCAGCGTACTGCGTCGCCGCAAGCTGTTGGCTGGCTGCAACAATGCCAATGCCGCGCTGCTTCAAGAAGCACAGTAGCGCCTGCCCAACAAACAGGTATAACAGAGGTGCCAAAGGACACCCCTGTCGAACTCCAGCCTCGCAACGGTAAAAAGGACTGCCAAAACCATTCACTGTGGCGCATGTGTGCGTATCCGTTAGCAGCGTGCGCATCCAACCGACAAACCCATGTCCGGCCCCAAGCGCTGTTGCCACATCATACAGTAGTGATCTATCCACAGTGTCGTAGGCTTTGGCAAAATCAGTAAAGACAACAATAGCCATACGTTGCTCTGCATTGAGCAAGGCAGGCAGCGCCTGCAACAGCCTGATGCTATCACCAATATGCCGGTGCTGCAGAAATGCTGATTGTGCAGGGTGCACAATATCACCTGCCACTGCCAAAAGCCGATTGGCAAGCAATTTGGCTAGAAGGCGATAGTCATAGTTAAGCAATTGTATTGGCCGATATGCAGCTGGGTCAGCGACATCCCCGCCTGGTTTCAGCACAGGCAAGATAACCCCATCCAACAGACCATGCGGGACACGCTGTGCTGCACCAACGGCCGAATACAACGCTGCCAATAACGGTGCAAGTTGCGGCTTGTACTGACGATAGAACTCCCCTGGAATTCCATCCAGCCCAGGCGACCTGCCCGGGGCAGTCTGAGATATGGCTTCAGTCACCTCACCAACGGTGACATCTGCAGCTCCAAGCTGGGCGGCTGCCGCTGCATCAAGACGCTGCGAATGCTGCCTCACTGCTTGCAGCACAGCCTGCCGTTGTGCCTGTTGAACCTGAGGTGCCACAGTCAGGTCAGCATACCGCCTACCGATGATACGCGCCAGACTCACACTGTCACGCACCAGGTGGCCAGTACCAGGGGCTCGCAGGCCTCCAATATACGTGGCCCCCTTGGGAGGCTTCAGAATCTTGGTCATTGCTGGTCCAGGCCGCTCGCCCTGGTGCACCCACTGCCACCTGCGCCGCGCCCGCTGCACATCTTCCTCCTGCTGTTGCAATGTTGCCAGTTGAGCCCTGGCATCCACCACAGACTGCAGGGCTGCTGGCAACGCGGCAGCATTGCACACCTCAAGCGTGCCATGCGCCGCCATCACCGCGGCTGCTGCTGCTGTATGCTGTGCCGTTGCTGGCTGGGCTGCCTGAGCTATCCTGGCCATCCTATTGAGTTCTGCAAATTTTGCGGTGAGCCGTCGCTTAAACGCCGGCCACCACTGAATGATAAAAGCTGCTGCATCTGCCGGTGGCTGCTGGGACGCCAGCCACGCCTGCATTGCTGCTCTACACTGCGCATCCCGCTGAAATGACAAACGCAGCCGCCTGAGCCCAGGTCCCAACACGCCCGGGCCGCGCGGCTGCAGCTGCGTCACCACTGCTGAATGGTCACTGAGAGCTGCAGTCTTGTCCTCATGTCGGCTGGCCACCACCTGCGGCATCAACGTATCTGAACAGTAAATCCTGTCAATACGTGACGCTGCATTGGCACGCACATATGTGTACGCGCGGCGCGCCGGGTGCTTATCCCGCCACACATCACGCATGCGAGGCAGATGCTGTGCCCAAGCTGCTGCTGGCGCGGCATCACGCGGCAGCAGGGGTTGCTGCTGCTGCTGCTGTTGCTGATGCTGCTGCTGTAGCTGCTGCGGCTGCTGCTGTTGCTGCTGTTGCGGCGGCTGCTGCGGCTGCTGCTGCTGCTGCTGCTGCTGCTGCTGCTGCTGCTGGGAAGCAAATTGTCTGCGGTCCATGCCTCTACTGGACACAAAGTTAAAATCGCCCAGAAAAATCAGGCCAGTGGCTGGTTGTTGTCGATGTTGTTGGTAGAGCTCCCGCAGAGGGCCGCTGATGATGGCTGCATTTGCTGCGGGATCAGATGCGTGCATGTAGATGCCCACCACCTGCAGACGCTGCCCTGCCCAGACTAGAGGCACACACAGCATCCTGCCCTGGGCAGGGCCGTCAACAGGCGCATGTACCTCCCCCTGCACCTGCAAGGCCCCACTGGCGAGAAGGCTGCTGCGGACCAGAACTGCCACGCCGGCTCTGGTGCGACCCTGACCTGGAAGCCCCACACACCAAAACGACGACCAACCCCGTACCTGCAGCCGGCGTTGTACCGCCGGCCGCTCCATGAAGTTAACGTGTGTATCCACCGCCGCCACAACGTCCAGGCCCAGCTGCTGCCACTGACTACTGAGCGCTGGTAGCTTGTTGGCCAAGCCATTGACGTTGTGTAGGCCCATTCTCAGGTATGGGCCTCTAGGCATGGGACACGGAGGGCATGGCCGCCATCACCAGCTCGCGTGCTGCTGCAGGCTGGGTCGGCGGGCTAGAGCCGTCAAGCTCCAGATTGCTGGACGATGCGGATGTCGGCAGCTGCTGTTGCTGCTGCTGCTGCTGCTGGTGGCTGTGGTGCTGCGGCTCCCGGGTGGCACGCTCAGCCCCCTTAGACGCCGCTGACTCCACCGCGCTGAACTTACGCGGAGGTGAGAGACTCCGCGTGTCACGCGCGGTGACACGTTTGACAATGCAGGCCCCTGCCTGCTCCTGCTGTTGTTGTGGCTGCTGCTGCTGCTGCTGCTGCTGCTGTTGCTGCTGCTGCTGCTGCTGCTGCTGCCGCTGCTGCTGCTGTGGCTCGGCCTCCCTCTCCACAGCTACAGCGGCTGGCCGCGCCGTGCGCCGCTGCTGCGTAGCCAGCGGGACGCTCACTCGCTTGGGGTTCTGCGGCTTGCGTAGGTTCTTGACCGGTTTAAGCGGCGTGGCCGGCGGAGCGCGCCGTGGCCCCCCGCGCCGCAGCAGCTGCCGCAACAGCTGCTCCTCCTGCACCGGCTGCCGTTGCCGCTCCTGCCCTGGCGCCGCAGGCACGGCAACGGCCGGGGCAGCAGAACCCGCTGCCGGCAGCGCCGCAGTCGCTGCTGGTGCTGTTGCTGCTGAACCTGCCTCCGATGCTGCTACAGGTGTTGCCGCGGCCGCCGCTGCCGCTGATGGTGCTGCTGCTGACGGTGCCGCCTCCGCTGCCTCCGGCTCAGGATCAGCGGTCGACATAGCCTCCCTCTCCACAGCTACAGCGGCTGGCCGCGCCGGGCGCCGCTGCTGCGTAGCTAGCTGGACGCTCACCCGCTTGGGGTTCTGCGGCTTGCGTAGGTTCTTGACCGGTTTAAGCGGCGTGGCCGGCGGAGCGCGCCGTGGCCCCCCGCGCCGCAACAGCTGCTCCTCCTGCACCGGCTGCCGTTGCCGCTCCTGCCCTGGCGCCGCAGGCACGGCAACTGCCGGGGCATCAGAACCCGCTGCCGGCAGCGCCGCAGTCGCCGCTGGTGCGGTTGCTGCTGAACCTGCCTCCGATGCTGCTACAGGTGTTGCCGCGGCCGCCGCTGCCGCTGATGGTGCTGCTGCTGACGGTGCCGCCTCCGCTGCCTCCGGCTCAGGATCAGCGGTCGACATAGCCTCGTCAGTCTCCTCCGAATCGCTAGCCGCCGCGCCTGGCGCAGCAGCCACTGACTCTGGTACTGACCATGCTGCTGTTGCTGCCGCTGCCGCCTCAGTTGCCTCTGGCAGCTCCTGTGCAGTTGCCGCATCAGGCGGCACTGCTGCTGCCGCTGCTGCTGCTGGAGCCGCCTGCGCCGCTGGTGCAGCAGGCGCTGCTGCTGCTGCTGCTGCTGCTGCTGCTGCTGGTGGTGCCTCTGGCGCCGCTGGCGCGGCAGGTGCTGCCGCTGCAGCCGCTGCCAGTGCAGCCGGAGCATCCGGCGTCGCCACTGCTGCTGCCGCTGTCGCTGTCGCTGCTGCTGCTTCTGTTGCTGCTGCTGGTGTTACTGGCGCTGTTGCTGCCGCCGCTGCTCTGTCGCCCGCCAGTGCAGCAAGAGGCCCGTGCCCTGCAAAGTCCACGCGCTGCTCCCGCACCTGCATCCGCGCCAATGCCTTGTTGTACTCAGCCTCAGCAGCCGCCACAAACGACGGCTGCGGTGCTGGCGCTTCCCGCAGCTGCACGTCCCAGGCCCGGCCCCCGGCAGCCAGCGTGATGCTGGACGGTGTGGCGCCCGTCACCGCTGCTGCAAAGCGCAAGACATTCCTGCAGTCCTGCTCTTGCACCTGCGCATATGCGGCGGACAGCACAATGATGCCGCGGCTGCGCAAGGCATTCACCACTGCAGCCACGCTGGCGCCCCGCACCCCGGTCAGCGTGAAGGCTCGCACTGGCAGATCCCTGTAGTGGGCTGACAGCGGCACAGCGACCTGCTGCGCACCGACAAACCCTGTCACTGGGTCCACCAGCCGCGGCAGCTGCTGCTTGTCCGTCACCAGCAGCCCGTACCCAACGTTGAAAACTGATAGCAGCCCCTGCCCGCCCTGCCGGAGCTCGGACGATGACCAGAAACGAGGCTTATCATCGCCACGGCAAAGGCCTGGCGCCTCTGCCAGCGACTCGAACTCCTGCACCAGCCCCCTCAGCTCCTCTGGCGTGAGGCTGCTGCGGCCAGGGAAACGCCGCACAACCTCCAGCGCAGGGAGCACTGGCGCATCCACTTGCAGCGCAAGGCTAGCAGGGAAGGAATGATCCGCCCTGTGCGCTCGGCGCCGCTGCAGCCGCTCAGCAGCAGCAGCCTGTCGCTGCTGCTGATGGCGTGCTGCTGGCTGTGGCTGCTGCCGCTGCTGCTGCTGCTGTCGCTGCTGCCGAGGGCCTGCTTGCGACCCCCCTGCCTGGCCTGGAGACGCTGCTGTAGCTGCTGCTGCTGCTGCTGCTGCTGCTGCTGCTGTCGCTGCTGGGGCTTTTGCTGCCTTCGCTGCTTTAGCACCCGCTCCAGAGGACGAAGCTCCTTTCGCCGGCATTCTGATTGATTATCTAGGATATCAGCGAGGCGTTCAACACACACCCATGGAAGTGAGGCACCTCCGGGAGCGAGAGGCCGCCCCCGGGGCAGAGCGATATGGCCAAGCACGCCGCTACACAGGCATCAGAACGCGATTTCAGAAATATCGGTGGCAGAAAATTGGTTTTTGAGAGAGGAAGAGGGGTTACATAAGTGGGGACAGCTGAGAAAGTGGAGAGCTGAGAAAGTGAAGTGAAGACTGCGCGGAACCATAGACTCAATTGTAAAACCAGCAAAGGCCGGGTGGGCAAAGCAGAGCCGGAGCAGTTTAATGCCTTACTCAGGGCATGAATTAACATGGAAAGCGGGATACCCAACCAGGGGTTGACAACCCTGGGGGTTCTTCTTAAGGTTTAGGTCCGGTGGGACGTTAAACACGTGGCTCAGTGGTTAGAGAGTCTGGCTCCTAATCTCGAGGTCTCGGTTTCGAACCTCGCTGAAGTCGAAAGCGCTCAAAAATACTCGAGCGGCTCATTGGTGCGGCCCACCACGTCGCCCAATCGAGTGGTAGGGGGGTTTCGGTGGTTTATCCCCTACCCGGAGAGGAGAGGAGTCTGGGTAGACCATTCAAAGGTCGTGTACTGCGCACTGCGGTGCTTGAAATCCCGGACCCGCACACCTTTCTTTTTCGGTTTAGTCTCCAAGTGTTGTTGGTGGGGCCCTCTGGCTCTTTTTGACTGCGCAGCTGACACCCAATCACCAGCTGAGTGGGCTGGGGTGCCGCCGCCACCTTTGCGCCGCATGATCTCTGGGCTGCAAGCACTGGGGGATGTGTGTGATGTGCAACAGCAGCAGCAGCAGCAGCAGCAGCAGCAGCAACCGCAACAACAACAGCAACAACAGCAACAGCAGCCAGCGCTGCCGCTACAACAGCAGCAACCGCTGCTGCTACAGCAGCAGCAACCGCTGCCGCCACGGCAGCAGCAAGCGCTGCCGCTACAGCAGCGGCAACCGCTGCCGCAACAGCAGCAACAGCAGCAGCAGCAGCAGCAGCAGCAGCAGCAGCAGCAGCAGCCATTGCAGACGCAGCCGCCCCTGCCTCCAGGGCAGCCGTCCCCAGGTTTGGATCAATTGCGCCAGCAGATGGCTGTCCTTTCCAGTGCCCCGGTTCTACAGCCTGGGCCTTGGTGTGCTCTGGCCCCTGTCTTTGCCAATTGTTTCATGCTTGGGGGTATCCCTGGTGCCAGGCCGGGTGGTTTGCATGTGTTGCCTGTTCCGCCGGCTAGAGGTGCATTCTACTACACAGGCGGGAAGGTCAGGCCCACCATTCGTACACTTGGGGATTTGATTAGGTCTCATCGTGTGATTGAACGTGTGGTACAAGCCAAACTGCCCCACCCTCTGATCCCATGCAACAGCAGCAATGCTGAGGGCGAGTTTGATGACCTCAACTTGTTGCTGTATAATGTGCCTCTTGCATGGACACAAGCTGCTGCAAGCGAGGCAGCAAGAGCAGGATGGCCAGCTGTTCTGCCTTCTGCTCCTGCAGTGCCATCTGAGGCAGAACAAATTGTTGATGCATGCTGGTCTCACGGCTTGGCTGGTATTTGTTGTCTGCAGGCAAGCCCTGCTCCATCAGGCGGCTGTCCGTGAAGACAGCTACCGCCTTGCAGCTGCGTAATTTGCGTGTTGAGCAGCAGGCTCGGAAACGTCAGTTTGTGGTCCTTGCACTCAATAACTCAAATTCAGCAGCGACTAGGGATGGTGTTGGTAGTGTGACCGCTGCGCAGCGTAAACTTTGGAAGTTGCGCTGGGATAACCGCATCAAAGAGGTGTTCTGGCGTGTGGTGTTGAATGGTGTACCTACTGCTGCTCGAATGCCGGGCGTGCAGCGTGCTTGCTTGTGTTGTGCATGTATGCCTGGGTATGACCACCATTACTGGCACTGCCCTGTTGCGCAAGCGGTGGTACAGTCCATAGTGGAGAATTTGTCTACAGCATGGTGCACTCGCACGCCTGGATCCTCAGCTTTAAGTATGCAGCATATTTGGCTCATGCAACCGCCGCGCGGTGGGCGGAGTGTGCTCACATGCGTGTGGCGTGTCGTGTGTTTGGCGGCCTTCAATGCTATGGATGTTGGCAGGAGGGCAGCCAACCTACAGCATGTGCTAAACAGGCAGCATTACCTTGTTGCCAGTCCAGCAGGTGGCCCTGCCCGGGCGCCACCTGCTGACCAGCAGCTTATCACTCAGTTGTTGCAGCCTGCTACTCCCTCAGCTGCGCAACTGGCTCATAATGAGGCAGTGAGGCAGCACAGAGAGCAGCAGCAGCTACAGCTTCAGCAGCGGCGACAGCAGGAGCTTGATGAGCTGGTGCAGACGAAGAAGAAGGCGGCGGTGGCTAGGTTTTGGGAGCTGCTGGTTGACTTCATAGTCATCAAGGCGGCACCCTTGACCTGGCTGGATATTGTGCCAGCTGATCACCTCTTTTTACGCGTGGTTGACGGCCGGCTGCAGCTAGCACCAAGAAGGGACTTGGCCTCTGCGCCATAGCGTGAATTGGGGTTATTTCTTGCATCCTCTGCTCCTTTATCCGTTCTGCTACATGTGGTTGCATGTCTTGTGCTGTTAGTACTCTCATGCAGCCTGTGTCAGCCAGTAGGTGTGTTGGGCCGGTGCCATTGCCTGGGGTGTGGCCTTGCCAGACACATCAGTAGGGTGGCAGGTACCTGTGGTGCCACGGCGCTGCGGGTTATGCTGTTGTTTTGTGCGCGTCCTAGTAGCAGAGAGTTTTGATCATGTTGATCATCATGTTGTACACTGTCTTCAACACCTGAAGCAGGAGCACCGAGGTGCCCAGTACCTGCTAGTTGTTGCCATGTCTGCATGTTCCATTCCTATTTTGCTGACGTTGACACTTTTTGTTCCGTCCTGATGCTTTTTCTCTGCGCAGAGTTTGTGTTATTTTGGGTGAGGAAGCTGCAGATTGCTTCTCTGAGGCTTTTTGTGGTTTATTCTCGTGTCCTGCGCGCTGCAGTCCTCGAAGTGTTACGTTTCCGACGTGCACACCCACCCCGTGCTTGCTATTTGGCTATCACGATATGTTAGCTAAAGAAGGGCAAGTGCCTCGCCCTCGGGTGTGTCGCCTCCCTCCCCTGTAACAAGCATCTCTCGGGGCGGGGCCAGCAACGCTGTTTGGGCGGGGCCAGCAACGCTGGCATCGGCAGCATAGGGGGCAGTGGCAGCACAGCGAGCAGTGGCAGCAGCAGCGGCAGTGGCAGCAGCTTTACGAGCACCAGCGAGGGACCCCGCAGTCGCAGCAGCAGTGGGGGCCGCAAGGGCGGCCGCAGGCCGAGGTACAAGTTCCCCGAGGTTGCAACAACAGCTGGGGCAGCAGGTGGTGATGCAGGAGCAGCAACTGCGACTGCCGCCCGTCCTAACGGCCTGCGAGCTTTGTAGAGTGCAGCCTGAGCCCCGCCAAGAAGCGGCTCGGCGGGGGGCAGCCGCCAGATGACCCGATGGTGCAGGCCGCTCTGAACAGCACCCCACCAGAAGCTGCAGCAACAGCACAGCTGGGCTGCCACAGCAGCAGCACAGCAGCAACAACAGCCACAGCAGCAGCAACAGCAGCAACAGCAGCAACAGCAGCAACTGCAGCAGCAGCAGCACAGCAGCAGCAGCAGCAGCAGCAACAGCAGCAGCAGCAGCAGCAGCAGCAGCAGCAGCAGCAGCGGCAGCAGCAGCAGCAGACTCTGCTGCTGCAGCACAATCACTTTGACGTCCTGATGGACGAAGCAACAGCCCAGCCAGTGCCGCCACCACTGCTTCCGATGTCCAGAGGACCATCCATTCAAGAGGAGCTGACAGGCGGTTGAAGCTCCGCCTGGCAAGCCACAACATTGGCGGCTCACCTGCTGCAAACCTGGATGCATATGCCGCCCAGGCAGCCAGCGAGTGGGTGGACGGGGATTATGACATCATCTGTGTGCAGGAAACGCGAGTTGACACGTTTAGTGTTGCTGGGGCGATTGCTAAGGTGAACAGAGCCGCCAAGCTCGCGCCCAGAAGCTACGGCGCTCGGAACACCTTGATTTTGACGACAAGTTTTGCCCCAATACTGTCAACCACAGAGCAGGGGGTGTGTTGATTCTGTGGAAAGTGCAGCTTGCGACCGTGGGGAGCTTGGAGATCCTCCTGAAACCGCAGGTGACAGGACTAGTTCTGGTCGGCTGCTTGTTGCACGTTTCAAGTGGGGTGGGCACACCTTTCAGTTGGCGTGTGTGTATGCTCCGTCTGCTGACTCTGTGGGTCGGCAGGTTTTCTTTGATCAGGATGTAGCACCTGTACAGCCCCACCCACACATGTGTGGGCCGCCCGCCCAGCTGCCAGCATCCTTGCAGGCGATTGGAATTGTGTGGAAGCTCCCGTGCTTGACAGGCGATGGCAGGGGGGTCGTCCTACATCTTCTGACCCTAATGGTGATGGGCCCAGCTCGCGTGCATTGCGTGCTGTGCTGCCGCACTCAGTGGATGTGTTCAGACTCCGTCATCCCACTAAGCGCTCATACACTTTTTACTTGGCGGCAGACGGGCATATGGCCAGG
>JACERP010001070.1:0-28665 GCA_014080715.1 Scenedesmus sp. NREL 46B-D3 | reverse complement strand
TGTGAAGGCAGACCGCAGCCTGCTGCTGCCGCTGCCAGAGACGCCTTTAGCGTCGCACGTTGTTGTGGGTGTGGTGGCGCCGACTGTGCTGTGGTTTTGTTGCCGAGAGCCTTGCACCGTACATGCAGCTGGTCAGCCTTGCTCAGTAGGTCACACATACAAATGCCTGACGTGGCATAGATTGTTAGTTTGTCATACCGATTTTGCTTTGCTGCAGTGAGCAGTTCAGGGTTTCGCTCGCGGTGACAGCACAGCAGTTCTGAGTAACGTGCAACCCGTGCTGCAGTTGGCTGCTCTGCTGCGCAAATGCATGGAGGGTGAACAGGTGACATGGCTGATCAACATATCATCATGGTGGGGTGCATATGATCGGGCATTGTGTTACAACCTGTGCAAGGGTGTCACAGGACGTTGGTGTGCGTTGTGGGTTGGTAATCGTCTCATGTCTGGGCAGTGGGTGTTTGCAGGATGCCTTTCATTACTAGTTCAGGTGCAGGGGCGTGGCATTACAGCACCCTTAGCACTGCAGCTGTACGCAAGTGTCGGATCTGGGGGATTCTTTACACAGAGCAGGCACATCGTGTTGCTGCAGCAAGGAAACATCAGAGTGGCTTGTGTATCGCTGGGTGTGCTTTGGTAAGGTTTGCCATGTGTGTGTGCTCGTGATTGGTGTGTGCTGATCATCAGCTGGTGGTAGGGATCTTCTTGCTGGGCACGGGCGTCATATTGTTGAAACACATTGTGCATGGTTGCTACCAATGACATGCATTGGGTTTTATTACAATTATGGTTAATTCACCCTGCAGCACATTTTGCCTCCAGCACTTTTTTCTGTCTGTGCTTGTTGGCTTTGTCGGATTGCACCGAGTATGCTGCCCACTGACGTCACTGCATCAGCAAGCCTTTGCACTTCTGCAGCTCTCCATCCAGCTTGGTGGATGCCTGATACGCCTGTCAGGCGTTGTACTACTGTTCAAGATCAGGACTGGGTGCGAGCCAGTCTAGTTCTGTTGCATTGATCACCCTTGCAGAGCGAACTTCCCTGCTGCTTGACACAGGACAGACAGCAGACCGCCAGCAATTGTGAGACCGCAGCAAGGGCACCACCATCAGGCTCGCACATGGCTGGTGCTGCTGCGTTGCCGACGGGACCCAGCGAAGACTCTGCAAATCTACTCTGGTTGATGCGCTGTACATGCGCTGCCCTACCACATGCTTGTGTTTCCATAGACATGTAGCGTCGAATGTGCAGCACTGTGCTGTTGCTGTGAACTGATCTCAATTTGTTGCATTCCTGCAGTGACACGCGTGCTCAGATCTGTGCTTGCCTACAGCCAACGCACCTGCCACATCACATTGTGGGTTGCAGCAGGCTTGCTTGCTTGTTCACATGCCAGTTGTTGCTTGTGTATCTGTCTTCTGCAAGCACTGGCATTGAGCAGACTTCACAGTGTGAACTGCAACTGCAGCCTTCTGTGAACTTGATGATGAACTGGCATTACAGTTGCTGTGTTTGTGCTGCTATGAAGCGTGTCAGCCTCAGGCGTTATAATGTTGCATTACAGCCAGCCAGGCTGGTGCTTAGACTGAAGTTTGATGGATCTAGTGGTGGCCTAATGAGCCTGTCATTGGCTCAAAAACGGGCAATGTTCCCGTCGTTTACACCCAAACTGTGGTGTTGTGCTGAGTCAGCTCAGCATATACAGCCTATTGTATGAGTTGCCGAGTCGACAGCAGTGAAAAAAGAGACGAAGAAAAAATGTTGCAGCGCTGTGGTTCAAAGCGCTTGCAGATGGTGTGGCCGTCCAAGCCACAAGGTGGCTTTGATGGCGCTGATGCTATGGCTTGAATGGGTGATATGATGATGATGAAGGTGGCTTTGAGTTCTATGTACAGGAAGATGCAGCAACCACCAACAGCATGTAGCAGATGGGACTGTGGACGCTGGCAGGTTTGTTGTTGTGACGCTTACGCTTTGAAAGCGGCCAGCCCTGTTCAGCCTCGGTGGACGGTGCTCAGCTGGCTTCATGCAGCAGAGGCAGAGCAGTGTTCAACAGCAGAGCAGGCTGCTTTCATTCACTGTTTCCTGGCTAGGAATTATCCTCAGAAGCAGGCTGCTATGGCGCATTGTACAACATGTAAACGAATTCGTGCGCACTGTCCAAAGCTGAACAGAGTACGTGACAGCAAAATAGGCTAAGGTCCCTTTGTTGAAGTGGACACCTCATCACAGTTTGGATGTTACACGACATCAATTTGACAGCTGCAGTTCAGTATATTGCGTACGTACGCACTGGCTGAAGTCGTGAGAGTATATATTGAGGGGACTGCATTGCAACCCCATGCACCAGCTTCCACGTGCTTCAAAACGTCAGCGCAAGCAAGCGCCCGTCCTCTCAACACACCACTTTTGACATGCACAAGAAGGTGCAGCTGCGCTTCCGCCATGCTCAGGAGCCGGCCACCGGCTCGTCAGCAGCGCCCACCATGTCATTGAAGTCAATCGCAGGCTTACTGCTGCCTGCGGCCGTGCCTGCTGGCGCTGCACGTGCCTCCAGGTCGATCAGGTCGCTGCTCTGCGCTGCCAGCAGCGCGATGCTGATGCGGCCCTTGGCGCGGATGTGGGTCGCCACTGCCTCCATCTCATGGCGGCTGATGTAGATGAACTTGCCACGCTCGTCCATGACGCCTGCGCAAGGCAAGGTTGGAAAAAGGCGGCAGTACAAGCGCACAATGACTGGCTCATGTCAAGCGGTGGACGGCTACAGCTGCTAAACATGTGACCACTCGGCAGACATTCTGGGCTGCTGCTGGAGCTCAGAACTCTCTGCAGCAACTTCTGAGCCGCACGTGTGAGCCTGCCCTGCTCTCTACCCAGCCTGGTTGGACTCTGAGAGCCTGTGGACAGGGCACTTCCATGTGTCCTGCTGGGGCCCCAGCCCCCTGCAACAAACAACCCCTGCCGCACCTGTGAGCCTGCCCATGCTCTCCAGGCCTTGTATCCTGTCCACCACCTCACTGGAGCGCAGCCCAAACTCCGTGGCAGCCTCCTCAATGGGCACCATCTTGCGCGACTGCAGGGCAGGGACGCGCGCAGCAGACGCACACGAGCGGATGGGCGATGCACAACAGGTGTGAGCGTCAGCCACCACACTTGACAGCCGCTGCAGCACCATGCGGGCTTGCAGGACACAGGCCATGCTGATGACGTTGTCAGGCAGACGTTGGTTGTGCGGGTGGTCCACGGCTGGCTGCGTGCCATGCCCACCTGGATGTAGTCAATGAACCGCCCCAGCAGACCCGAGTCCTCCGTCCCAGCCTCCTCCTCAACGGTGCCCTGCAGCGGCGACATGCGCATTGTCGCACACAAATGATGATCGAGTCCAGCAGTGCGCCAACTGGCGTTGTGTTTGATATGCACAGTTCTCAAAAATGCAGCGTCACTGGCGCGTGGAGGAATACGGAGCATATGGAAAATACTGCATTATTTGGGGGCAGGGCTCGGCATGTTTCCCCATGCGTGCACCTGCTGCAATGCAGCTGCCTACTGCTGGACATCGCAGTGCAGTGCCTGGCGCCAGAGTGAAGGGACCCGCTCACCGTCTGCTCCACGCTGATCATGCTCAGCCACTTTGCCGCCTCTTCGTCATCCGCCTTCTGCCGCTCCTCAGCAGCGCGCCGCACCTCCTCAGCCTGCACCGCCACAGCGCGGCCACACAGCGCAGCCATGGCCAGCACGACCGGCAACAGGGGCAGGAAGTCAGCCAGAAGTAGGCGTGGGTGCCGCTGTACAGCAGCTGCGTCACCACTCGACAACAAACGTACGTGCCGTGCTGCTGAGGTCACCAGCGATCCTTGCTTGGCACGCGGCGGCAGCCTGCGGCAGCTGGCGTCCATCGAGCAGAGCTGTCTGCCTGTGCGACCCGTCCGTCACCAACACAACCACACAGCTGATGATGATGATGATGACAGCTGGGCCATGCTTCTGTCAACATGTCAGGTGCATGCTGGGGCCCAGCTGCATGCTCTGCACGCCCAGCAACCCAACACCAAGTCAAGCCCAACACGACACCACACACAACCGCCAAGCATGATGCAGACCAGCAACTGCTCTAGAAGTGAAGGCCGACAGCTGCCCGCCCAATCACGTCCAGTAAGCAACGCCCAACAGCACAACAGAACCCCAACCAACGTGGCAAGCCCAACACCCAACCACTGCCCTTGCTCACCTGAGCACGCTCCCTCTCCTCCCGCTCCTTCTCCTTGCGCTCCTGCTTGTCCCTGTACGCACTGATCTTGGAATCCTTTGCCTGCCGTGCAGCATCAGCAGCAGCACGGGCCTCCTGGCGGTCTCGCCGCGCCTGCTCGCGCCTGTTGAGGGCTCCTCCTCGTCGTCCTGCAAGCAAGGCAGCGACAAGGGCGCGACGCTGTGCCGCATGATCCGCGCACCTCCAGCTGGCAGGGTGTCTGCAGCTCTATGCAGCGGGCTTGATAGCAACCAGGGCTGTTCCACTGCTGCGAGCGCCTGCCAGTGCTGCTGCACCATGCATTTGATACCACAGCCAGACCATCATGGCGAGCCAACCTGCGACTCTGCAACTGCGACCGGCAGAGCACATGAGGCTTTACACAGCAGCGCATGGGCCTGGGTGGCAGCTGCAGCACGCCGCACCTCTCCAGAGTCATCGTCACTGCCTGGCGGTGCAGCTGCTGCTGCACGCTGCTGCTGCTGCTGCTGCTGCTCGTTGCGACGCCTGTTGCGCAGCTCACGCCCCCGCATGCGGTTTGCTGCTCGCCTGCCGCCAGCCTGCACGCAAGCAGTAGCATTAGCTCAAACAGAGACGACTTTCCCATCTAGAAGTAAGCATTGGTGGGCAGCAAGCGAGCAGTTCACAACTGGCACATGGCATTGGAGTGTGGAGCAGGAGCCGTGCGCGCAGGTTGCACAAGTAATGCTGCTACTGTAGCTGTGCATAAAGTCTTTTCCAGCTGATACACAGCTGCAGCTCACGCCTTGTAACCACCGCAAGCCTATCTGCAGCAGCAGTCGTGTCTTGTCTGTCCTACAGGCAACTGTGCTACTGCCGCATGCAGCAGCATGCAAGGCAGTACTGTCTAGTCACAGGTACCTGCTGCTGCTGGCAGCCATACCTGCACTGGCTCGTCCTCCTCGTCAGGAGTTGGCCCCTGCATCTGTTGTGGTTGCCGCTTCTGGAATATTGTCACATAGGCTGTCAGCCCCACCAGCATGCCCACAAGCACTGCCAGCGCTAGCACCGCTGTGATGTCCATGCTTGTGCTGCTTTGCTGCTGCTTGCTATAGTAGTTGCTATGTGGTACAGTTTGGAGATGCTGTGCGCCCAATGGGTTTGGGTGAGCAGGAGCAAATTTGAAGAGTACTATGCACAGGCCTCTTCAATTCAACTGAACTACTGTCGGTTGCCCATGTCAGCTAAAGGGCGAACGGTAGCCGCAACACGACTAGACATCAGAGCAATTGCAAGCAACGGTTGGCATCATGGAGACGGCTGTGCCGTTGTTGCTGAACATCAGCCAGGAGTGTTACATGTGACATGGCATGTGCTCGACCCCCTTGTTCGTAGCATGTCCGATCACATGTTCGCCCGATGGGGACTGATCGTGCTGCAAGTGAATAGGACAAATGCAACCGCAGGCAACTCCTCTACTGGCACACACACTTGCTGCTCGTACTGCTCAGTGACCCAGGCAACACACCAAATGACAATGTGCGTGATCAGACTGCATTATTGAGCTTGATTTGCTGCCAATATCTCACTTTAGGCAGCAGCCAGCCCAGCAGGAGCTACGCTAGACTGCTGCACGCTACAGCAGCATCAGGCCGTAGGTGCACTTCATGCAGCATCAAGGGCAGGCAGCGGCACGAACAGGAGGCCAAGCCAGCTGGCATGGACAGCAGCAGCATCTCTCTGGCCTATTACAGCCTCAACAGCGTGGTGCAGGCCAGCAGCAGTTGCAACAGGCAGCAGCAGGTGGGCCCCAACTCCATCCCCAGCATGCACACGCAGCACCTGGCAGTGCTGCTCCTGCAAGTGGGGAGACTGCTGGTTGGGGTTTGGAGCAGCGCTATGACCTGCTGGGCAAGATTGGCGAGGGCACGTATGGTGTGGTGTACCTGGCGACGAGCAAGCAGGACAAGAAGCGTGTGTTTGCCATCAAGAAGTTCAAGACAGGAAGGGTGAGCAGCAGCAGCAGCAGCAGCAGGGCCACCAGCACAAAAGGAATCCAGATGCTCGCAGGGTGCGGCGCTGGTGCCAGGCGCAGGATGCATGCCTGCAACAGGCAGCCTGCTGTGTTGCCTGTGACCATGTTGGTGGTTGGGCACCAGACAGCTTGAGCAGTTGTAGGAGGCACCCGTCATCGTCAACAAGCTCATCATGAAATGTGACGGCCCCAGGCTTGCACCGCATTTCTTCGCTCAGTTCAGCCTTCAGCACAAACATGCTGCAGCAGCAGCTCAGCTGAAGAGCCAGCAGGGGTACAGCTGTGCAGAAGGTAGTCTGCAGAAGTCCACATGCTGCTTCCCTGCAAGCCTGTTTTTTGGTGAGGCCCGTTCATGCCCTTTTGTCCTGATTCTGAGTAGCTCGTGCAGCAGCTCCATCAGGCTCGTGCCTGTCGCTGCTGCTTGCCTGCAGGAAGGTGACGGAATCTCCCCAACTGCCATCCGTGAGATACTGCTGCTGCGGGAGCTGGACCATGAGCACATTGTGAAGCTGACAGCTGTGCACATCAACAGGTGGGGGCAGCAGCAAGCAGGTGCAAGTACGTGCGTGGTCGTCACTGCAACGAGTGCGTCATCTCTTACGACAGCCCTGAGCACCAACAGGTGCAAGTAGGCAACAAGTGCTCAGTGCTGCAGGCGCTGCCAGCAGCTAGTGCTGCCGTGCAGCAGGTGCCAGCGTCAAGTCAGGCTGGCAGTAACATGCAACAAGAGCAGGGCATGCAAATGACCGGCTGCACATCTGGTGCTGTGTGCTGGCAAACAGGGTATTGCAGCGGGATACAAGCGCATGCTATGCAGCAGCACCCATCAAGGGGTGCGGCGCATCGACTCATGTGAGCTGCAGCTGCTGTTCGTTGAGTGGCATGATGGCGAAGGTGTTGGCGCTGTGGCAGGCCCCGCCACAATGCCGGCCCGCCAGTGTGTGGGCGCAGCAGCGACATGACGCTGGCAGTGTCGGCGCTTGTGGAGAATGTTCGAGCAGCACAACGCCACCATGCAATCAAGCTCAAAACCCTGCTGCTTCCTCCGATGGTGTTGCTGCTGCTGGTGGCAGGTCTGAGCCTTCCCTCAGCCTGTCTTTTGAGTACGCTGAGCATGACATGTACGAAATCATCTGGCACCACCGGGACAGGCTGGCAGGTGGGGCTGCTTGCACACAGCCGCAACTGCCCACTGCACCCTGCATTGGTCATTCTTGTTGAGTACTCCCTGACACCAGTATCGTCAGCAGCAGTCTCAGGTTCAGCAGCAGCATATGCAGCGGCTGTCATAGCCCCTGATGGCTGTCTTGAAAGCAGTACTGCATCCTTGTTGTGCAAATGGTCTTGCTGCAGCCACCAGGTGCTGTGTGTGCCTTGCTGGTTGCTGCAACCAGGTCCCATCGACCCCTACGTGGTGAAGAGCCTGATGTGGCAGCTGCTGAATGGGCTGTCGTACCTGCACCAGAACTGGATCATACACAGAGATCTCAAGGTACTGCACACAGCACACTGCTCGACCCAGTCGCCAGCAGTTTTAGTGTGGTTTCCCTGCTGCCATTGCCCTGGATGTATGGTACTGTTACGTGTATGGATGCGTTCAGCGGCTGCTGTTGTTGCTGCAGCTGAAGTATTGAGACCTCAGCGTGGACGCTTGGGCTGATGCGCCAACCATCAATGTGATCTGGCCGGTGACTTGCTGACCCCCTGGCACCCCCTTGCTGTCTGCAACAGCTGCCCCTCGACGCCCAGCCGCGGTTGTTGCAGTGTGTCACGGCTTGCTGAGCCACGCTGCGTGCTGTGCTGCGTGCTGTGCCTGCTGCGCCGCAGCCGTCCAACGTGCTGGTGATGGGCGAGGGGCCCGAGGCTGGAGTGGTCAAGGTGGCGGACTTTGGCCTGGCGCGCTTCTTCCAGGTGTCAGCGGGGCAGTGCACAGCTGTGCTTGCGGGGCTTCCTACCGTCTTTCTGTTCATGTTAGCGTGTTTTGCGCGCGTGTGTCATGCTCTGTGTGCATGCGCTGCATACACACTGGGCTGTGCATGCTGATTGGGTGGGGGTGCTGTTGCAGGCAACCTAGTATTGGCCTGTTTACATGTAGGCCTGCAAGCAATCACTTGCTTTATGCTGCTGCTGCACTTCATCTAATCGAGCTGTAGTCTTGGACGGAGCAGTGCTGCATAGCAGCGGTTGCCTTTTGAGAGGAGGAGGTACACGTAGGCCGTTCGCCATCTCAGATGGCATGCACCACACATTGGTTGCCTTTGCCACGCCTCAACTGCTGTTGGACACGCGTGCCGCTGCCCTGCTGTGCAGGCTGCGTTGCAGCTGGTTGAGTCTGTGGCATATCGGTGACCATGTAAATGTGGTTCCAATGTGGCGCTGTGGCCGTGAGCGGCAATGAACCTCGCCTTCTTGTTGCTCTGCCTGCCTACTGCTGCAGGCGCCGCTGCGGCCGCTATCCGACAACGGAGTCGTGGTGACCATCTGGTACCGGCCCCCAGAGCTGCTACTGGGCGGGCGGCACTACACGCGTGCAGTCGACATGTGGGGCGCCGGCTGCATCTTTGCCGAGCTGCTCACGCTGCGGCCGCTGTTCCAGGTGCGCTGCCAAGCATGCATGCTGCTGCGCGCGCTGCGATAGCATCGCCAGGTGCAGCGTCATGCAAAGACATGCGTGCTTTGTTTGTGTGCGCGCAGCATGTTTGGGGTTGCTGGCAGCCGCCACGCGCGACAGTGTCGACCGGATGTGCTGCAGGGCATGCAGCTACGGCCAGTTGCACCCAACAGCCGGCACACACATTGAATCTGCTTCTTTTAATATGCCAGACTTCAGGCGCTTGTGCTGCTGACCAGAAGAACATGGCTGCTGCCGTTGCTGCCGCCCGCTGCCGGCCTGTGCTCTTCAGGGCCAGGAGCGCAAGCAGCCTGGCGCGCCCTTCCAGCTCGACCAGCTGGAGCGCATCTTCAGGGTGCTGGGCCACCCCAGCCCGCGCGCCTGGCCGCACCTGGAGCAGCTGCCCCACTGGGCCAACAACACCGGTGAGCCCGCACACGAACCGCCAAGCGTCACACGGCACGTGGTGGGGTTTGAGGGGCAGGCCGCAGTGGCAGCGCTACACGCCTGAGCTCGTCGGGCAGGGGCAGGCCCGCATCTGGAGCAGCTGCCGCCACCGGGCCAACAGCATGAGCTCTGACAGCCGCACCCTGAGCGGCATTGCCACTGGGTCAAGCAGTTGCTGTGCTGCGGGCCGTGTGCTGGCACATGCTGTGCACAGCTTGCAGAACAGCAGTGGGTAAGTGCATGCAGGCGAACGCTCGTTTAATGGTTCCGACGCCCTGCACGCGGCCGCTGAAGTTCGCCTCAAAATCGAGCCCGTGCATTGCACAACTTACTGCTGCGCGCTTGCCGGTGCTGCTGCCTGCAGAGAACATCCGTGTGAAGCGTAACGAGTGGGGCGGCAATAGACTGGAGGCTCACCTGGGAGACGTGCTGAGGCACCTGGGGGAGGCCTTTGCCCGAGCAGGCTCAGCAGCAGCAGCAAGCGGCGGCAGGGCTCAGGCTGTGCAGCTGCCCAAGCTCACCCCTGCAGGCATCGACCTTCTGCAGGTGGGGCTTTGCGGCAGCTGTGCGTGTGGTAGGCATGCGCATTTGGGGCACAGCACAATGGGGGATGAGCCAGCTGTATCCTTCAGCTCAATGGCGATACTGTACCGGTGGAGTAGCATGTTGTCAAGCTTAAGCTCACAGGCTGCCGCGGCTGCGCCTGAGTATGCTGCACTGCGCTGCTTGCTGAGGTTGGCCTCACCAGAAATCGCACGCCTGCATGCCTGCATGTACAACGCCATCTTTAGCAGGTCTCCAGCAGGCAAGGCTGCATCTGCTATTTGTGTGTGCCGCAGGAGATGCTTGTCTTTGATCCCTTGAAGCGCATCTCAGCGGAAGCAGCGCTGCACCACCCCTACTTCCAAGAAGAGCCCCGCCCGGGCCCCAACTCATTTGTGCACAACGGCCGCAGAGTGGTCAGCTACCCGCGCCGGCACAAGCAGACCGTGTTCCCCGGCACGACATCAGCACCTGCAGCAGGCGCTGCAGTTGGTGGGCAGGATGCAGCGGCAGCAAACGGGCAGCAGCAGCAGCAGCAGCAGGCTGCGGCAGGATCCCAACAGCAGCGCAGCCAAGTGCAGCAGCCAACACAGCAGCAGCGGGTGCAGGCGGCTGGGCAGCAGCGGCAGCAGCAGCAGCAGCACTCTCGAGGTTCAGCTGGCCATGGCCGGCTCGCAGCAGAGCAGGGGTCGCAGAACAAAAAGCGCAAAGCAGAGAGTCAGGCGCGAAAAGGGGATGGGCACAGGAGCAGCGGCGGCGGCAGGGACCGCTACAGCAGGTAGCGCAAGGCTGCACAGTGGACCCGGCTGCGGCAGCAGTCTGGGGTGACCTGTTGCAGCTTTGCCACTTTGGCTCGTGTCAGTGCTTTGCTTGCCTGCTAACGCAGTGTTCTGCCGAAAATCATGTGCTTGTAAAATGCTGTGGTGAGTCAGCGGTGTATGTCGCTGGTGAGCATTGTGTCTTGCAGCTGGGCTCGTTCTAGGCATTGTTGCCAGTGGGTGCAGTGCACGTGCTCGGCAGCTTTGTGTATATTTTTGTACACCAGTACTTTGTTTTTGTGAAATATAGTCTTGGTGTGTCTGGCGCTGCAGAATTTGGAAGGTGTGTAGATCTACACACCTTCCAAGCCTTCTTCTAGAAGGCTGACAGCATGCTTGAACGTGAGTGCTGCAGTCACTACTGCAAAATGACTGCCGCAGGTGCCTGGAATTCATTGGCGTTATTGGTACTGCACTTTGATTTCCACCTTGAGTGTGCTCGTATAAACATACCGCTTGTTGGATAGTTTAAAAGGCACAGCTCATTCAGCGTGCTTGGCATGGCCGTTAGCTAGTTTCGCCGGCCGCATCCCTGAGTGGAGCAACTCGTGAACGGCGCCGTCATGTGTGCAAGCCGCTGACTCTTGTAACCAGCGTGCTTCTCTGTTGCGCGCGGGGCCCTTGGAAAGTTCTGCAGCACTACACCAGCCTTTTGCAAGGCTCTGGTATGGTGCGGGGGATTCGCAGAAAGGATTCCTGCATGCCAACAGGCGGCTACCATCACCTGAACAATGACTGCATGGTGCGCAGGTACTTTTGTTACGCACAGTGAACGTCTGAGATATTGGGTCTGCTTCCGAGGATTAACCGGCTGTTGCACGGTGAGTGTCCAGACAACCCTGCCAAGAGCCTGATCCTCTGCAACAGCCCATCCATCACGCCAACTGCAACCGTGGTCAACTCGGTGGCACTGAGTGCAGGCATGATCACTGCAGTACGGCAACGTTGTACTCAGCAATAACGTGACCGCCTGTCAAACCTGCGCTATGCTGGTCCACGCCTTGAAGCTCCAGCCATTCCCCCGGGAAGGCATTCTCCAGCCTGAAGTCGCGACAGCACCCGCGGGCGCGCCAGTGGATTGTCGTTAGGTCGAAACGGACTTGCGGACTTGGTCATATGACGCATACACGTAACAATATTTGTTTTACATTAAATCTCCACTACAAGTATAATACCACTGTGAGCATTACCCTAGGTAGAGTTCACCGGGGTCTGGCACTGTTCATTACGACATGTTATACGACTAGGCAGTAACGACGGTCGAGGTTGCTCCCAGGGCTGTTGCTGCTGTATCTGAAATTTACTTGAGAAATACAACGACAAACTGTATCGTTAGAAGTGTTAGTCCAGTGAAACGACTCGTCGTAATCACATCACCCAGCGCGCGCGGGCACGCCAGTGGATTGTCGTCAGGTGAAACGTACGAGCCATCTTCAGTCATTTGACGCGCACACATAGCCCTACATGCATATAAAATACCATTGTGGGCGACACCCTGGGTAGGGATCACCGCGGTCTGCCCCTGCTCACTGAGCTGAGTGCTCAGTACTGCAGTGCAGTACAACAACAAATGGCAGTGACGACATTAGAGGCTGTCATTGTTTCAATTGAAATCACAAGTTAATGCATTGTTAGAAGTGTTAACCCAATGGAGCGACCCGTTGCAACGACAGCACCCCGCGCGCCAGCGCCGGCGCGGCAGTGAATTGTCGTTAGTTCAAAACGTATTGTGCCGATTTTGCCAAAAGAAGTATACAAGTACCTATACCCAGTCCTCAAACAACGAATCATGTTATGTCAGCTGCAATCTAATTCGTGTATAATACCACTGTGAGCGACACCCTGGGTACAGATCACCGAGATCTGGCACTGCTCAAATTTTCGCCCTTCTTTCGCTGTTGGTATCATAATTGAGCACTGCACGCTCGACTACGCTGCCACGGCCATGCTTACAGAGTTGCACTGTATGCCAGATCGGATCTGCGGCATGAGCTTGTGCGGCATGGCGCACCATGCATGCAGTGTTGTACATGTTGAAATTCGAGTTGAAACGGCTCCTGGGCTCCAGACATGTGTCCTATTACAACACAACGCAATCTAACGTGAGACGAAGCGCGATCTGTAAGTCCCATGACACGCAGGTACCACTGGCCAAGGCTCTGTCAGCAAAACTGATTTTATCCAGATCCGACCAGCTGCCTGTTGATGTCAAGCAGCCCAACATGAGGCACCTACAGCCACACACCGCACATGCGGCAGCGCGTCAGCAGCAGCAGCCATGGGGTAGCAACTTCATCAACCAGCCCAGTGCGCGAGCAAATATACAGCGCAAGCAAAGTGAAAGCACTAGGCATCATGGCTGCCCTTGCTTGCAACAGCGCGGTGCAGGCATTCATGCTTGAAACGCATCTCAACTGCAGGGAAATCATCTCAGTGCTGCACGCTAGCATACTGTGCTCTTCCTGCCCATTTGCATCTGCTGCATCTTTGTGTGGATTCCTGCCCCATTGCCCTGATGCGCAAAGCTGGTCCAGTGGTTCAAGCAGGCCGCCGTTGCTGCTTACCTTCGCAAGCAGCCCATCCTTGATGACCAGAGCAATGTTGCTGCTGCCACCACTGCCGCTGCTGCTGCTGCTGCCTGCCAGGCACCCCACAATATCCTGCAGGGGGTCTCCGTCTACGAGTATGACGTCAGCAGCAGCACCGGGCAGCAGCTCACCAAGCTCTCTCTGCAGCAGCAGCAGCAGCACAGGCAGCAGCGTGCTTGACCGCCTACAAATGATGATAGCACGCTGCCGAACATGGAACGCAGCCTGCTGTCATTGATGCATGCGGCCGCATGCTGCAGTCGACAAGTTTGGCCAACCTGCCCCAGCTTGAGAGACAAGACACAAGCTCCACACACGCCCATGCTGTGCTTGGTGGCGTGTGGTGTCAACAGGGGACCCCTTCACGTCCACTCATATGAACTGCTCTGCTCACTGGGATAGCCGTCGTCGCAATTTTCCTCTTAAACCATGCCGTGCTTCGTGCCGTGTGGTGTCGAAGGGCCCCCCCACCCCCCATCCCCTCACCCCCGCCTCCACGTCCGCACCTCCTTGTTGAAGAGCTGCGCGCAGTGCAGTGTCGCTGCTGCCACGATCTCAGCTGCTGGGATGCCCGCCTGGCTGCGCAGCAGGAACTCCTCACACTGGTGCCTGGCGGCAACGGGGGTGCAGGTGGGCCGCCGCAGCAGCAGCAGCAGCAGCAGCAGCAGCAGCAGCAGCAGCACAACTGTCAGCCTCCACAAGGGCAGCAGGAGGACTCCTGAGACTAGCACGCAGCAGAGCTGGCCCACTGGTGCCGCAGGGTAGGGCAGCACCCGTGTAGCGGCGCACCGGGTGAGTGGCTAGCAGTGCTGCCAGCTGCACAGTGGTGCGGCATGCATGCCAGAGATTGACATCAGCTCGTGCTGCTGCTGGACACAACCCTGCAGCCAGCAGTGCAGGCACACATTGCTTGGACGCATGTGAAAAGGTTGGCAGGTCGACGTCGCTGCCGGGGGGAGGTACGGCATGCAGCTCTGCAAGTGACTGTTGGGCGTCACTGCATCATGCAGTCCGCCACTCACTTGTGCAGCGCACCCAGCAGGTCACTGCCAAAGCACATCTTGACACCCGAGCTGCGCGCGACGGCCATGGAGCGCAGGCCCTGCACGCCACGGCACGCCACAAACTGAGCAGCATCAGCATGGCTGGCCTGCGTGTGTGGTTGCAGGCTCAGCCGTCATGCAGCGCGACTGCGCAGAGCACAAACCATGACGCAAGGTCCAGGCACGGTGCAGTCTTCCTGTGCTGTGGGGGATGAGACTGTGGCCGGCTGCTGGAAGGTGCCGGTCACTTGCTGAAGGTGCTAGCCACTTGCTTGAGGCGGCTGCAGGCTGATGGCCAGCACCACGCGTCGACTGTTGCGCGGTGCGGGACTCGATGCGCAGTGCGTTGATGACAACACATCCAGGTGGTGTTGCAGCTGCGTCACTGCTGCTGCACCTTGGTCCCAAATGAGCTGCGCTGGTGCTGGCGAGCCTGCAGCCATGCACAGCCCGGCCGCCTGGACCCTCTGATGTGGTGGGCCCCGCCGTCGCACCTGCTGCACCGCCTCCCCCACCTTCGCCACCAGCTCTGCCGGCATGCCTGCAGCCACGCCCTCGCGCTGCAGCGCCGCGTACGTGACGGTCGTGGGCACCAGGTACGCCCCGAGGTTGGCCATCAGGCCCGCAGTTTCCTCATCCAGCCTGCAATGTGACAAGCACTACCAGTTGCAAACAAGGCACACGCATTCACAGAGCAGCACAGCAGCTGGCATCATCATTGCCATGAGAGCAGGCCACACGTAGCCTACTCCAGCCTGATGCAGCGATGACTCCACTCACGGTCGGGTGCAACGTCCAAGGATGTAGTTTGCAAGTTTGCAAACTGAACCACACCTCACGTGCCTGGCGTGCAACATGCCTACCCGGTGTCGCAACACCAAGCGTTCTGCAGGGCAGAAAGTTGCTGCTGCACCTGGAACAGGTGCAGTTGCACAAGCAGGACATCACACGCACCAGTTGCCGTGCTCTATGCTGCGCACGCCTGCTGACAGGGCCCGCTTGATGGCTGGCGGTGTGTAGGCGTGAGCCGCCACGTAGGTGCCTGCTGCTGCAGCCTCTTGGCAGATGGCGGTCAACTCCTCTATACTGAACTGTGTGCTTGTCAGCCTGCACACGTAGCAGCAAGTTGGATGCCAGCCTAGCTTCAGCTTGGCCTCATGCAACCCCGACTGCATATGGACAAGCGGAGCAGCAAAGCCATGAGGCAGCGCATGCATGTGCACCCCCCATATGCATGTGCAGTCACATTGCACAGCAACAGCGGTGGGACGGCCGCCCTCTCTTGCTTGCATGCGCAGTCGGTGCGCTGTCACCTGTCAGTGGGCGACGACACTCCTCCAGAGGCCATGACCTTGATGCAGTGCGCGCCCTTGCGCAGCTCGTCACGCGCAGCCGCGCGGCACGCATCTGCGGTGCGCGCAGGCATGAACGACAAGCGCCAGGTCTGATTGCTCTGCGCAGCGCACATGGCATGGTGGTTGCAGGACAGTGGCCCCACGCTGCTCTGCACACCAGCCCCTGCAGCCTGCTTGCAAACAACTGCCGTCTCAGCCGCCGTACAGGCATGCAGGCACTGTGTGCATCATGACGATGCATAAGAGCGACACCCACATCAGCAGCGGCACGACAGTCCTGTGGCGGAGCAGAGGCAGCTGCAGCAGAGGCAGCTGCAGCAGAGGCAGCTGCAGCAGAGGCAGCTGCAGCAGAGGCAGCTGCAGCAGAGGCAGCTGCAGCAGAGGCAGCTGCAGCAGTGCGCGCAGAGGCGCCCGATGCCGCGTGCAGGCTCACCCACGCCGTCGCAGACGCGCCCGATGCCGCGCAGTGCAGCGCCGCAGCAGCAGCAGTCCTCGCCCTTGCCCCTAAAGTCACCATGCCCGCCAGTCTGACTCAGCGCGTGACCTGCAGCAGCAGCAGCAGCAGCAGCAGCAGCAGCAGCAGCAGCAGCAGCAGCAGCAGCAGCAGCAGCAGCAGCAGCAGCATATTCAGCTGCAGCAACCAAGACGTCATCTGGTGTAGCGAGCCACGGCCAGCAATGCAGCGGTGGAGCTGGTTGCATTGCACAATCAGTGACTGCAGGCACATACAAGCAAGGCTACGGCCACAGGCGTCCCATCATATAGGCAGAAACGTCAGCACCAGACGTGCCTGTGAACAGCAGCCGTGGCCCCAGGATGCTGCCCTCCTCTACTGCCTCTGCCAGGCCCCAGTCTGCACCACCTGCAGCAGCAGCAGCAGCAGCAGCAGCATCCGGAGATGCTAAGCAGCTTAGTCACAGTGCAGTTGCGGCGAGCCCTCAGCTCTCCCACAAGCATTGAGCATGACCGCCAGAGCCTGGTCCGTGCAGTAATGACCAGGGTTGCCTTCAGGGTGGCACTTGCAGACGCTGCAACTGCCGCATATGCTGCAGCCAGACACCCAACACGATGCACAGGGCAAGGCATGCGCTGCAGGTGTCACAACCTGCTCACCTGCATCCCGCACGGTGGTGAACCCCCTGCCGATCATGCCCTCTAGTATGTCAGCTGCGCGGGCAGTGACGAGGCTCTCTGGCAGGCTGTACAGCCCCGCCAGGTTTGCTGTGGTGGCTGTCACATGCACGTGTGCGTCACACAGACCTGCGCGTGCGCGGCAGCCGCAGGTGGCAGATGGTCGCAGGTGCGTGTGGTGAGGTGCGGCTCTGCGTGACGGTAGCGAACATGGTCTCGAGGCGTGCTGGAGTGCAGCACAGCAGTGCACACGATGTTTGAAAGGGTGCTGCGCACGATGCGGTGCTTCCTGCTCAGCTATCGGCATGCTAACTGCTGCCGGCTGCTTCAACAGCGTGCATGTCTTGCAGACGCATCCCCATGTTTCCACACCCCAGTTGTTGCCTCGCGCTGCCTTCAAGTTGGCTGCAAGCTGCCTGGTTGGCCTCACTGCAACTAGTATGCGGGAGCCTGTGTGCTGTGCTGGGGAACTGAGCAGCGGCGTGACTGCAGCCAAATGTGCGCTGTGTGCTGCCGGGCTGGGCAGGGGGCTCACCAGGCATCAACACAAGCCCGCTGCAGTTGATGACCACAGCACCCTGCGGCGGTAGCGGTGAGTCCACTGCTTCAATGCGGCCCTGTCTGATGACCAAGTTGTGGCCAAATGAAGAACACTGCCCGGTACGTGTGTCCAGCAGACGGCAGTTTGTGAGCATCAGCGGACGCTCCTCGCAGTGCTGAGCTCTGCGCTGCTTTGCGTACTGCGCACATGTGGCAGTGCAGTACATGTGCAGCAAGTGGTCAGGACAGGTCGCAGCAAAAGGGAGCATGCCCTTCAGTGTCTTACCAAACCAAATAATGAGGCAAGGCACAGAATAAAAATAGAAGAAAGCAGGACCTCAGATGTTGCTTGTGTGTGCTGCTGCTGCTGCTCAGCTGGCTGTGCATAAGCATTTCAGCAGATGCAGGCTGCTACAATATACTTACACGGAAGCTATCGCGGGCAAGGAGAGGCTCATGCTGATCCATTACGTGGTCTTCCGGTGCCACGACCGAATAGGGCTCCATGGCCGATGCTGTCCCGAAACCTAGCTTGGCGAACGATTGGCCTCGGCTGTACACAGATCACGTCGCAGTAGGCAATGGTACAGCGCTTGATACCTGTTGAGCGCGGTCAGTCGACTAGGAGGCACTTGATCACCACAGCTACAGTCAAACAGCGATAGGAGTGGTACTTCGACTTCACTCAGGGTTCAGGTTGCATCCATGCGCGGTTGGCTATGCCAGGTACTTTAGTAGCCAAACTGGCACTATATAGATAATGGCGTCAGCATTACCTGCCACAACCTACACCGCAGTAACGCACGTGTGTCTGCTGAACTTCCACAGCATGTGATGTAAATCATCAGCACCACTCCCACCCAGGATGTGACGTACAGCACGATGCAGCGAACGTGTGAAACACTCTTGAACCACGCAATCATTTGGTGCACCACCACGGCATCTGCGGCACACCGCTACCCCGCCATAGTGTTGGATGTTCAACAACTTCAACTTGAAGTTCAACAACGGTTGCCAGAGGCCGCTTCAACAGACAGTTGCAAATGTGAAGGTTGCAAGAAGGCACACGGGTGCTTCAAAACTGCTTCCAAAGCGTAAAGCAGCTCGCAGCAAGAGCAGGCGTGACAGAATAAACAGATACCAGACAACAACAGGCTGCAGGCGTCAAGCCGCTGCTGCCCTGACAGACCCCGCCCACACTGCATATGATGCTAGACGCACACCTACCAAGCAACATGCCTTTTCACGACACTATAGTTGCTTGCATCAGCTGCCGCTTGCGAATCTGCTAATGCATCTGCATGGCTGCCACCACCAGCTGAGCACCGGCACCAGACTGCACCGGTGCTTTGTTGTGCTGTGGCAGCATCGACACAAACAGCAGGCAGGGCCGCTGACAATCACAAGTCACCCCTCGCCACCAGTCTTGCAGGCATGCCGCGGTTACTTCTTCCCGCCTCCACGAACAGGAGAGTCAGGGGCAGCTGCTGCTGCTGCTGCTGCGTTGCTGCCCAACCCTGCAAGCCCAAGCCTGTGCAGCCCTGCTGACTCAACCTCATCATCAAGCGTACTGGCTGCTGCCCTGCTGCCCCCTGCAAACGGCCCAGTTACTGAGTCGTTACTGTTGTCAGACGAGTCCTCTGACGCACAGATGTTGCACGTGGTGCTGCTGCCTGCGCTGATGCCCGTCTCGCGTGGCTGCCACTGCTGCTGGTGCCACAGAGGCTGCTGCTGAGGCTGACGTGGCGCAGGCTGCTGCCGCGCAGGTGCTCGCTGCGGCGGGCGGCCACCATCACCAACTGCTGCTGCCACTGCCGCAGCCGCCGCTTGCTGCTGCATCTGCCGTGCACGTGCACCTGCTGCTGTTGCCTTGGTGATGACGCTGTCAGGGGGTGGCATGCGCCCAACCTCTTCCTCCTCCCCTGCATCCGCATTCGCTGGTGTTTCTGCTGCTGCTGCTGCCGTTGCTGCTTCTGCTGTTGGTGCTGCTGCTCCAGCTGCCGCCATACCACCGCGTGCTGCTGTGCGCTGCTGCTTGGGGCTCAAGCCTTCGTCTGCAGGGTCACTGCTCTCACCGATGCCCTCCAAGCTCTCAGGTTGCCAGCGGTGGCCTGCAGCACCACCAGCAGCGCTGCTGCCAGCGCCTCTGCCACGTGCACGCCGCTGCACAGTTCTAATGCTGCCGCCTGGCCTGCCTGTTGCACCCTTTGTAGGTGCGGCGCCTGCAGAGAACCCGAGAGGTTGAGATGCATCAGGCGCCGCTGCTGCTGCTGCTGCTGGCCAGGAGCCTGGCGCGTTGGGTGCTTGTGCTGCTGCTGGTGCTGCTGGAGTCGATAATGGTGCTGCTGCAGGTACTGTGGTTGCTGCTGCGTCACCTGGCTTTGTCTCAGGTCCTGCAAACACCACGTCCTCATCCATTGCTTCTGGCTCTGGCTCTGCTGCATCTGCAATTGCAGCAGCGCCGTCGGCAGTGACTAACACTGCTGCTGCATGTGTCAATGGCACAGCTGCTGTTACCTCCTGTTGCTGCTGCTCATCCAGAGCTGCTGCTGGTGCTTTTGCTTCAAGCTGCAGAGGGGCTTCCATAGCTGCTGCACCAAGCCCCCTGCAGTGGTGCATGGATGTGGTTGAAGACATGTAGGGTGTGACATGCACTTATAAGATCAGTTGGATATCGCTTTTGTCCTGCAAATGGAGTTCAGGAGCGTGCTGCAGGCCAAATCATGGAGCCTGCCTGTACTGCTGTGCAAGAGAGCTGCATGCAGGCTATTCTGTAAACGTCAGTACTCTTGCAACAATACTCTGACCATGCATCATGCGGGCGGAGCTCGGTCGTGCTGCATCAGGCTAGTTCCGAAATGCCTGTCGAGTTTGAAGCTGCCTCCTGCTGCTCGCAAAGATCTGAGGCGCAGCTGCAGAACAGCAGATCAGATCACCTGATATGTGGGCTACAGAAACTCTACCAGTGCTTGCACCTTGCAGATGAACAGCTCACGGCGGGGTACAGGGAGTCCACAAACGGGGCAACCCTGTTCAAATCGCAAAATTTACGTACGTGCTTGTCGCATTGCCAGATGCCACAATGATAGGCAGAGGAAGTGGTTACACCTGCTAATCAGACCTGGAATGGGACAAGGCTGCCAACTCAAATCCTGTCACTTGTGTGTTAGTGCTGCTGTGTTTTGCAGGCACATGTGCACTTTGCGTCGGGTTTCACAGGGACGGTTCACAGTATGAAGCGAATGAAACAAGCAAGTCCACGCCAGCCTGACAAGAAAGGTTTGGCTGTCAGGCATCACCCAACTCTAGAGTCATCATATCTGTTGGCAGTTGCGCATCAACAGTGTTGTGACTGTTGCCCCATCATGTGACGCCTTTGAGGCTGTGCAGATTGTACTTTGATTATGGCAGGACACTACGGCTGACGTAACGGCTTGCAGCGGCGTGCAGGCAGATTCACTTGGTGTGCTAGTCGTCAACCATCAAATGGTGGATAAGCATCAGCTGTGTGCCCTGCCCTGCCACCATGACTGGCCAGTCCACTGATGACACATCACACTAAGCTAAGTCATATGGCTTCCGTGGATGACGAGTCAGCTGCTTGCAGCACGGGGCTGTTAAGGCAGGTGTGTTTGCACACTGGCAGCTGCAGACGGCCGCGGCGTCGCGCGTCATGCAGCAGATTCGCGCAGCAGCTGTAAAGTGTATGAATTGGCCGCACCACTACCCAGCATGGCGTGGCAGCGTGGTGACCATGGTCAGCGCGGCCCGCACATTGGAGGCAGGGTCTGCTGGTGCTTTGGCGGACCTGGTGCTTGTGAATTTCATTGACTCATGAGTATGAGGCGCACACAATAAAGCTAGGGATGAACTTGAGGCAGGTGAGGAACAAGCAGAGAGCTGTCCAGCTGCTGAAGGTTTGCCATGACTGCCTACCGCAGCAGGCATGCAGTGACCGCACAGCAACCACATAGCAAGGCTGCTGCATCAGAGTGCTGATTCTTCTTGACATAGCAAAGCAGGACTAACAGTCACCAGCAAATGGGCAGGAATAGCAAATACAAGCACACATGCATGCACAGGTAATCAGCTGCGTTCTGCACGGGAACTACGGCCAAGCAGCACAGCATGACATGCAATAAGTGGCTGACATGTGAGCGTTTACTGTCTTTGACGCTGAGGCAACTTAGCTGTAGCGACAGAACTAGCAAGCGCATCCCAAACAACGCCCAGCATCGCGCGTAGTGTCACTTGCTCAACAAGCACATGCACACCACGCTGATATCATCATGATGTGAAACTGCCGCGGTCACAGCGGACGTGCACATCCATATACCTATCCTCAACAACAACAAAACCAACAGCGGCCGTGCTCAAGGCATGTGTGGCCGCCAATCATACCTTCTTCCAAACATAGACTTCGCTTTTTTCTTGCTTCGCTTACCCGGCTGGGTTAGTTGCTGGCCCTTTTTGTACTTTTTTATTCTAAATGCTCTTTCACAGCATTGCCGGGCAGGCGTGCGCCTGCAGTCAGCAGTGTTGACTCATTGAAAGGTCTGACTTGACTTTCCACCACTCCCCACATGGCCGCAGCCACAGGACATGTTCACAGGTTATGCTCCACACCCAGCGCTGGGTTAGCCCAATCCTGAACAAGCTGCACTGGTGTCAGCACACACACCCCGCGGCCAGCTACGCTGCTCAGTGGGGACCGCATACAGGACGAGGCGCCAGGCTGCCTCTTGGTAAGCATCAGCCACTGGTACACTCCACCAGCGGGACACTGCCAGTTACACCGTTGGCTGCTGGGCGCCTGCAGGCAGGCCATCCATCGGTCAAACACTGTTCATAACAGCTGCATGTTTCTTTGCGAAAAAGAAGAGGGGTCCCCTGCATACATAGAAGCTGCATGTCCAAACAGAGAGGTTACTTGAAAAAGCATGTTACTTGCGGGAAGAAGAGGGGTTACATGGTGTGCACAGGCGACTACGTCGCAATGAACACCCGAAACAAAGAGAGCTGCTAGAAGTTCAGCGGAAAAACAGACTGTCACCCAAAAAAGGCCCACCCCGAGAAAGCCTCTGTGTGCGAGACATGACACGTGGCTCTGCAGGCAGAACCGTCAGACTCACAACACGCAGTGTAGAATTCTATTTGGACAAGCAGCATGACTAACCTAAAAACAGTGTCGGTGACAGCAGGCCATACTTGTGCAGTACAGCGGGCGGGCTGAACTCAACGGGACAAAGTTGGCCAGTAAAGGTCAATACCCTGGTCCGAGGCAGCAAACAAGGGGGGAAGGAGCAGAGTACCTGGCAGCTGCTGCAGGGGCAATGCAACTGCATATTGCAGCAGCCGCACCACAAACCGTACAGCTCCTGCAGCGCAGGACCACCAGTCTCAGGCGTGACAGAAAGCGAACGGGCATTGATACATGCAGAATGGTGGCTATCACCGCCGTACCACACGCAGACCATTACCCCGCAACACAGTGTGCCAGGAGATAAACGGCTGCCGGGTCAACAGCTGGTTCTTGTACCGCCGCGGCACTCTGGCCATTGCGGCAAAATCAGCAAGCGCATCCCAAAAAGCACCAAGTGCCGCGCGTACCGCCACCTGCTCCACCAGCACAGGCACCACAAGATCACTTGCCACAGCCCAGGCCGCTCTGCGGCCTTTTTCCAACGCATGTATAGATGACAGGCAGACCATATCCCACACCAGTCGGTGCACATTGTGATGAGGGGAGCAAGCCAGCCACACCGCATGTTTCTTGAAGAAGAAGAGGGGTTACACGGTGTGCACAGGCGACTACGTCGCAACGAACACCCGAAACAAAGAGAGCTGCTAGAAGTTCAGCGGAATGTTACTTGCTTCTTTTTTTGTGCGAAAATGTTACTTGAAGAAGAAGAAGAGGGGTTACATGGTGTGCACAGGCGACTACGTCGCAACGAACACCCGAAAACAAAGAGAGCTGCTAGAAGTTCAGCGGAAAAACAGACTGTCACCCAAAAGAGGCCCACCCCGAGAAAGCCTCTGTGCGCGAGACATGACACGTGGCTCTGCAGGCAGAACCGTCAGACTCACAACACGCAGTGTAGAATTCTATTGGGACAAGCAGCATGACTAACCTAAAACAGTGTCGGTGACAGCAGGCCATACTTGTGCAGTACAGCGGGCGGGCTGAACTCAACGGGACAAAGTTGGCCAGCAAAGGTCAATACCTTGGTCCGAGGCAGCAAACAAGGGGGGGGGGAGCAGAGTACCTGGCAGCTGCTGCAGGGGCAATGCAACTGCATATTGCAGCAGCCGCACCACAAACCGTACAGCTCTTGCAGCGCAGGACCACCAGTCTCAGGCTTGACAGCGAGCAAACGGGCATAAATACATGCAGAATGGTGGCTATCACCGCCGTACCACACACAGACCATTACCCCGCAACACAGTGTGCCAGGAGATAAACGGCTGCCGGGTAAACAGCTGGTTCTTGCACCGCCGCGGCACTCTGGCCGTAGCGGCAAAGTCAGCAAGCGCATCCCAAAAAGCACCAAGTGCCGCACGTACCGCCACCTGCTCCACCAGCACAGGCACCACAAGATCACTTGCCACAGCCCAGGCCGCTCTGCGGCCTTTTTCAAACGCATGTATAGATGCCAGGCAGACCATATCCCACACCAGTCGGTGCACATTGTGATGAGGGGAGCAAGCCAGCCACACCGCACGACACGGCAGGCTCTCACCTGCCGGCAACATGTTGAATGCTCTTAGCTGACCTTCAACCTCTTCACGCACAGCAACTGCAACAGGACACGTCCAGAAATGGTGCTCCACACCCGGCACAGCAGCAGAGCACGCCGCGCATCCCGTGGCAGTCTGCATACGCTGAGCAGTAGGGAATGCATTCAGGGCCAGGCGCCATGCAGACTCTTTGTACACGTTAGCCACCCGCACACACCACCACCGTGACAAAACCAGTCGCACCGGTGGCAACTGTGCCACGGCCGGCAACCCATCCAGGGCTCTAACACTAGCAACAAAAGCTGCATGACGGGGAGCAATTGCTTCTAACGCACGGAGGCTTTGCAGCTGCGTGGCAGTAGCGACAGTCAGGTCCTTCAATAACACAACATCATCAGCACCGCCACCTGGTCGCCGCCAGCCCAAGCTCGCACACATCGTCTCCCGCGCTAGCAAGAGGTCATCTGGGAGTAAAGAAGATAACTGCGCAATGGGCGCACCCGCAGCAACAGCCGCGGTGAAACGCGCCCGCGCCGCAGCAACCCATGCAGCTGGCACCAATGTCAGCAGGGCCTGCACATGCTGGCGGGCCAGCTGACGGTCACCATACTGCGGCCTACTGCACAACCAAGGGCCCCACACCTCACGCTCATAGGCTGAGCGCTGTGCCGAGAGCCCAGGGAGAGCACAAACTCGGTCCAGCTCTGCCAACAACACCACCGCCTGGCCCAGAGACTGCAGCTTGGGGAGCTGCAGCAGGCCCAACGCCACCGCATGCTCCAAGCCCACTACCACCTCACGCTGTTGGTCAAACCACTGCCAAGTTTGTACCGCCGTAAAAATAGGGTTAGCCCATAGTGGCGCGTCCCAGCACAAACCATCCACATCCAAAGGCTGGCTGCCCACATGCCGCAACGGCGGCAAAGCGCGCAAACCCATAGCCAAAACCCGCAACGGCTTGGGCAGGACCACATCAGCCTGGGCAACCGGGAAAATATGACTTCGATGACATAACAATATGCCCCAAGGGCTGCTAGCTGTGGCGCGTGTAAAACAATCCACTGTACTGGCCCAGCGCGTCCAAAGAACGCGCGCCACAGCCACCCAAGGTACAGTGCCACCTTGCATGAAAGGCAAAGCCTCACAGGCCCAACGCGACAACAGATGATGCTGAATTGGCATCAAACCAAAACCACCACACTTAGGATGGGCTGCCATACAATCGCTTGGGATACCAGGGGCCCGCCGCAGATCCTCATCAGGGCCCTTGCCAGCATCAACCAGCGCTGCTGTCCACCGCGTCAAATTGTCCGTCACTGTAGCAGGCAGTTGACCAGCAAACTGAGCAGCATATAGAAGGGTTGACAAGGCGTAAGCATTGGCCGCAAACGCCCTGCCAAAAGCGGACAACTTGGAGAGGCGACTTATGTTCTGCATGCGGCTCCGCACCACCTCCAATCTGCCCTCCCAGTCCACACTGCTGTTGCCCCGCCCATCAAACACGACCCCCAAAGATTTCGCTTGCTGCACCAGTGGCATGGCACCCAAGTTCTGCCCCGCCCCACTCGTTACAGCCGCCGCTCCTGGCAGCTGCCCTACCTGCAGCAAACGTGATTTTGCGGGGTTCAGTCGCTGACCAGAGGCTGCAGCGAAATCATCCATGCAACCGAGGAACGTGGGCACATCAGCAAGCGACAGCAAAAACACCTCAGCATCGTCAGCATACTGCGTCGCCGCAAGCTGTTGGCTGGCTGCAACAATGCCAATGCCGCGCTGCTTCAAGAAGCACAGTAGCGCCTGCCCAACAAACAGGCATAACAGAGGTGCCAAAGGACACCCCTGTCGAACTCCAGCCTCGCAACGGTAAAAAGGACTGCCAAAACCATTCACTGTGGCGCATGTGTGCGTATCCGTTAGCAGCGTGCGCATCCAACCGACAAACCCATGTCCGGCCCCAAGCGCTGTTGCTACATCATACAGTAGTGATCTATCCACAGTGTCGTAGGCTTTGGCAAAATCAGTAAAGACAACAATAGCCATACGTTGCTCTGCATTGAGCAAGGCAGGCAGCGCCTGCAGCAGCCTAATGCTATCACCAATATGCCGGTGCTGCAGAAATGCTGATTGTGCAGGGTGCACAATATCACCTGCCACTGCCAAAAACCGATTGGCAAGCAATTTGGCTAGAAGGCGATAGTCGTAGTTAAGCAATTGTATTGGCCGATATGCAGCTGGGTCAGCGACATCCCCGCCTGGTTTCAGCACAGGCAAGATAACCCCATCCAACAGACCATGCGGGACACGCTGTGCTGCACCAACAGCCGAATACAACGCTGCCAATAACGGTGCAAGTGCGTCTTGTACTGTCGATAGAACTCCCCTGGAATTCCATCCAGCCCAGGTGACCTGCCCGGGGCAGTCTGAGATATGGCTTCAGTCACCTCACCAACGGTGACATCTGCAGCTCCAAGCTGGGCGGCTGCCGCTGCATCAAGACGCTGCGAATGCTGCCTCACTGCTTGCAGCACAGCCTGCCGTTGTGCCTGTTGAACCTGAGGTGCCACAGTCAGGTCAGCATACCGCCTACTGATGATACGCGCCAGACTCACACTGTCACGCACCAGGTGGCCAGTACCAGGGGCTCGCAGGCCTCCAATATACGTGGCCCCCTTGGGAGGCTTCAGAATCTTGGTCATTGCTGGTCCAGGCCGCTCGCCCTGGTGCACCCACTGCCACCTGCGCCGCGCCCGCTGCACATCTTCCTCCTGCTGTTGCAATGTTGCCAGTTGAGCCCTGGCATCCACCACAGACTGCAGGGCTGCTGGCAACGCGGCAGCATTGCACACCTCAAGCGTGCCATGCGCCGCCATCACCGCGGCTGCTGCTGCTGTATGCTGCGCCGTTGCTGGCTGGGCTGCCTGAGCTATCCTGGCCATCCCATTTAGTTCTGCAAATTTTGCGGTGAGCCGTCGCTTAAACGCCGGCCACCACTGAGTGATAAAAGTGGCTGCATCTGCCGGTGGCTGCTGGGACGCCAGCCACGCCTGCATTGCTGCTCTACACTGCGCATCCCGCTGAAATGACATACGCAGCCGCCTGAGCCCAGGTCCCAACACGCCCGGGCCGCGCGGCTGCAGCTGCGTCACCACTGCTGAATGGTCACTGAGAGCTGCAGTCTTGTCCTCATGTCGGCTGGCCACCACCTGCGGCATCAAGGTATCTGAACAGTAAATCCTGTCAATACGTGACGCTGCATTGGCACGCACATATGTGTACACGCGGCGCGCCGGGTGCTTATCCCGCCATACATCACGCATGCGAGGCAGATGCTGTGCCCAAGCTGCTGCTGGCGCGGCATCACGCGGCAGCAGGGGTTGCTGCTGCTGTTGCTGATGCTGCTGCTGTAGCTGCTGCGGCTGCTGCTGTTGCTGCTGTTGCTGCTGCTGCTGCTGCTGCTGCTGTTGCTGCTGCTGCTGCTGCTGCTGGGAAGCAAATTGTCTGCGGTCCATGCCTCTACTGGACACAAAGTTAAAATCGCCCAGAAAAATCAGGCCATTGGCTGGTTGTTGCCGATGTTGTTGGTAGAGCTCCCGCAGAGGGCCGCTGATGATGGCTGCATTTGCTGCGGGATCAGATGCATGCATGTAGATGCCCACCACCTGCAGACGCTGCCCTGCCCAGACTAGAGGCCCACACAGCATCCTGCCCTGGGCAGGGCCGTCAACAGGCGCATGTACCTCCCCCTGCACCTGCAAGGCCCCACTGGCGAGAAGACTGCTGCGGACCAGAACTGCCACGCCGGCTCTGGTGCGACCCTGACCTGGAAGCCCCACACACCAAAACGACGACCAACCCCGTACCTGCAGCCGGCGTTGTACCGCCGGCCGCTCCATGAAGTTAACGTGTGTATCCACCGCCGCCACAACGTCCAGGCCCAGCTGCTGCCACTGACTACTGAGCGCTGGTAGCTTGTTGGCCAAGCCAGTGTTACTTGCAGTTTGAGGGGTTACACGGTGTGCTCAAGCGGCTACGCCACAACGGACACCTGGAATAAAAGGAAAGCTGCGTGCAGCTCAACGCAGGCTGTCACTCAAGGAGGCTCAACCCCCAGGAAAGCCTCTGTGTGTGGGGCCATAACATCAGCCGTGCTCAGCACGACCCGTCGTCCCCATCACACGCAAATATTGTTTGCTTGGAAGTATATGAGCATGCAAGCAGTAGTCTAAGCAGTGTCAGTGACAGCAATCTATACATGTTGCAGTACAGGAAGCGGGCTGAGCTGATGAGCATGATGCTGACTCAAGGGCAGATCAGACTCAAAGCAGCAGTGAGGAAAGAAACAGCTGAAAGCTGGCCAGCTGCTGAGGTTTTGTCATGGCTGCATATCTCAACAGGCATGCAGTGACCCCACATACACCCACTTTAGAGTGGGGCTGGTGGCTTCCAAGAGATAGGCAGGGAGAACGCAGCAACACACATATGCATGCCCGTGCAAATCACCTGCGGACTACACGTAAGCCATTGCCGCGCAGCACAGTGTGCCACGCAAGGAACGACTGCCGCGTAAGTAGCTGAACTCTGTGACGACCAGGCACCCTAGCTGTAGCA
>JACERP010000107.1:0-313121 GCA_014080715.1 Scenedesmus sp. NREL 46B-D3 | reverse complement strand
GGTTCCAGCTAGTCATAGCATCAAGGTGAGCAGCAAATGAACTACTGCACTGCAGCAGCACACGACACCTGTCCGCCTAACTGCTGATACTGACCCAGCAACAGTTACATCATCACAGCCAGCGTGTTGGGTATCAGCGCATCCGTACATGCGACCTTTTCCCCTGCTTGCTGGTGAACTACTGCACGTTAATTATCCTCACACTGCCCACCACCAACCTCCTGCAGGCTCTGCTCGACTGCTCCCGTCTGGTGCACCATCAGCAGCAGCTGCTGGTCTCGCAGGAACGGCTACAACACTTGGGCCAAGAGCTGCAGGACGCAACAGCAGCAGCAGCTGCCTTTTTTGACCCCTTACAGCAGCAGCACCAGCAGAGTGCACGTGTGGCGCAAAACGGGCGTGCCTTGCATGGAGTCGCCGCAGACGCCCAGCAGCAGCACAGCTGCAGCTGCAGGAGCTGCAGAAGCAGCCTCAACATGAGGATGGTCATGCCCAGTCAGCAGCAGGAACCCGAGACGGCGCCCCAGCAGCCCCTGCTACCCCAGCTGCCGGAGTAGCTGCTGTGGCAGAGCTTGCAGGACAACCAGCAGCAGGTGACTTGGGCCGCAGACGCGTTTGCTGGCATGCTTGCATGCATTAGGTGGAAAGCCTTGATTGCATGCTGGCATGCTCAGGTTGGAATGGTTGGCTTGCGTGCTTGCATGCTTGCATGCTCAGGGCAACGAGGTTTGCTTGCATGCTCAGGGCAAAGAGGGTTGCTTGCATGCTTGCATGTCAGGGCAAAGAGGTTTGCTTGCATGCTTGCATCTTCAGGGCAAAGTTTGCTTGCATGCTTGCATGCTCGGGCAAAGAGGGTTGTTTGCATGCTTGCATGCTCAGGGCAAAGAGGTTTGCTTGCATGCTTGCATGCTCAGGGCAAAGAGGTTTGCTTGCATGCTTGCATGCTCAGGGCAAACGGGTTCGCTTGCATGCTCAGGGCAAAGAGGTTTGCTTGCATGCTTGCATGCTCAGAGCAGAGAGGGTGGTTTGCATGCTTGCACGCTCAGGGCGGGGAGGCCTGTTTGCATGCTTGCATGCGCAGGGCAGTGGCAACTGGTGTTGCTGCCGTCCCTGTGCTGCAGGACCTAGCAGCACTACAAGGTCCTAGAATGCTTCAGTGGATGGTGACAGGCTGGCAGCCTGTGCGCTGATCTGCCAGCACTGCGCGTATGCGTGTGCTGGCACAAAACACAGCATGCACATTGTCACCACCGCCAAGCAATTCTACACTGTGCATTGAATTGAAACACCGCCAAGGTACGTCTGTGTGGTCCCTCGTCGCATCATCCATGGTGGCCCTCCTGCTGCTGCTGCTGCTGCTGCTGCTGCTGCTGCTGCTGCTGCTGCTGCTGCTGCTGCTGTCTGCAGGTGTTGCTGGGGCACAAAGCGCAGCGGCAACAGCAGCAGACTCTGCGCCCTCGTTGGAGCCCCTGGCGCGTATCCTTGCTGCAGCAATGGCAGCTGTGGTGGCCTGCAAGGTGGCAACGGCAGCACCAGACCAGCGGCCATCCGTGCTGCTGGGCGGCTGCACAGACTGGTGCAGCAGCAGGCACGCAACCAACGCACAGCAGGGAGCCGCAGCAGCAGATGATACCTGCAACCTGCAATGCACGGTGGTGCCGTACATCAGAGTACAGCAAGGCGCCGCCAACAGCAGTGCCGCCGGCAGCAGATGATGCCCTGCAACCTGCAATGCACGGTGGTGCCGTACAATCAAGTACAGCAGGGTGCAGCCAGCAGCAATGATGCTATGGAGCCTGTCACAGTTGCAGCAGGGGCTGGTGGCAGCATGCTGGCGGACTCGCCTCTGGCACATCACATACGCATCGGCACCAAAAGCAGCAGCCAGCAAGGACCTGCCAGGCTCGCTGCCAGCAGCAGCAGCAGCAGCAGCAGGCGCGGCTGCATGTGCAGCAGCTGGCAGCAGGGCGCTGCTGGTGCTTCTGCAACTGCTGCTGGCACGGCTGCTGCTGCTGCTGCTGCTGTTCCTGCTGCTGCTGCTGCATCGTCAGATGATGAGGAAGATCACCTCATGGATGTACCTCTGCTCGCCAGGATAGCAGGCAAACGGCGCAGCGGCAGCGCAACCAACGCACCAGAACCTGCTGCTGCTGCTGCTGCTGCGCCCAGCACCATACAAGCAGCAGCAGCAGCAGCAGCATGTTCAGATGATGATGAGGAAGACCCGTTGGTGAATGTGCCTCTCATGCAGCGGCTAAGTAGGAGTCTGGCACCATATCACCCCCTGCTGCTGCCGAAGCCGATGCTGATGCCCGTGTTGATGCAGCCATGACCGAAGCGGCTGCTGCCACCACAGATGCAGCAGCAGCGGCAACAGCAGCGACATCAGCAGCAGCAACAGCAGCAGCGATACCAACAGCAGCAGCAGCAGCGGAGAGTGAGGCTGACCTGTTGCTTGATGTGCCGCTGACCATCCGGCTGTTCATGCAACAGCAGGGCATACACCTGCAACAGCAGCAGCAGCAGCAGCTGCAGGAGGCCAGTGTGGATCAGCTCAACCATGCTCAGCACCCCCTGCAGCAGCAGGGTCACCGCACCAAGCAGAGCCTCCTACAGAAGCTCCGCACCAAGCTTGGTGCTGGCACTGCTGCTGCTGCTGCTGCAGCTGCCGCCGATGGTGCTACTAGCAGCCCTCCTCCCGCTGCAGGCACACCCAGCTGCTCTGCAGCGCAGGCTGCAGCAGCAGCAGCAGCAGCGGCAGGGTCGCCAGCACCTGCAATGGCAACCGCTGCAGCAACATCAGCTGGTGTCAGCAATGGGGGTTCACTTGCAGCTGGGGGGGACGGTGCTGCTGCTGCGGCGGCGTGTGCGCAAGCAGCTGCGCACACTCCTGCTGGTGCAGCAGAGGTCCCTTTGTTTGCCAGCAGCGTGCCTGCAGAGAGCGCCACAGATGCTGAGTTCGGCACACAAAAAACAGCTGCCACATGCGTTGGCAACGCAGCTTCAGCAGCAGCAGCAGCAGCAGCAGGGTGTGTGGAACGTGCGGCCATTGTTGATGCGGCAGCGCAAAGCAGCAGCAGAAGCGGCAACTGCTGCTGATGCGGAAGCGACAAAGTGCAGCGGTAACATGCAAGAGGCAGCAGAAGAAGGAGAGCACGCTTCTGCCAGACAGACAGGCGAGCCTGTTGTTATGGGAGCAGCTGTGACACCTCCATCAGAGGCTGTAGCAGAGGCAGCAGCAGCAGCAGCAGCAGTATCTCAAGCACCCATCAGCCTGCAACAGCAGCCGCAGGACTTGGGGAAGGTGCGAGACCAGCAGCATGAGCAGCAGCCCAAGTTGGAGCGACAGGCGGACGGGCAACAGCAGCAGCAGCAGCAGCAGCAGCAGCAGCGGGACCTGCAGAAGCCACATCGCCAGCACAAGTTCCAGCCCCAATGTCGCTGCGCGTGCTGCGCGTGCTGCGAGGGTGGCGCTGCCAGGGGCTCCTGCTACGGCTGCCAAGCAGCAGGAGCAGCAGCAGCAGCAGTCTAGCTCAGAGTCGCTGGCGGAAAGTGCTAAGCAGTACATTGCACAGCCGTTTCCCACGTCCACCACAGCACCTGGAGAGCCTGGTCAGCAGCAGCAGCAGCAGCAGCAGCCCAAGCTACACAACCCTTACCCTGTGCCTGGCCATAGCATGAGGTTGGTGCCGACCTTACATGTTGGGGGCCAGCAGCAGCAGCATCAGCCGATTGCAGCCGACCCAAGCCAACACAAGCAGCAGCTGCAGCAGCAAGGCTCGAGCCCTGACCACACTCGCAGCAGCTCTCCCAGCGCCAGGGCTCAGCACCGCAGCACTGACCCAGGCACGGCATGTGGGACAGAAACAGCAGCAGCGACGGCAGTTCCGGCATCGCCTGGCGTGCAGCAGCGGCACCAGCACCAGCAGCAGCAGCAGCAGCAGGTTCAGGGAATGAGCCACAGCTGTAGTCTTGCCTCTGCTAGGGCTTCCCTGGAGCCCAATGCTGCTGCTGCTGCTGCTGCTGCTCTGCCAGCAGAGACGGCGTGCCGCAGGATGCAGGAGCACAGCGACAGCCAGGAGCAGCATGAAGCCCAGGAGGGGGAGAGCCAGCCCCAGCAGGTCGAAGAGCAGCAGCAGCATGAAGCCCAGGAGCAGGAGCGACAGCCTCAGCTGGATGAACTGCAGCAGCATGAAGCTCAGGAGCAGGAGCGACAGCCTCAGCTGGATGAACAGCAGCAGCATGAAACTCAGAAGCAGGAGCGACAGCCTCAGCTGGATGAGCAGCAGCAGCATGAAGCTCAGGAGGAGGAACGACAGCCTCAGCAGGCCGAAGAGCAGCACCGCAAAGCTCAGGAGGAGGAGCGACAGCCCCAGCTGGATGAGCAGCAGCAGCATGAAGCTCAGGAGGAGGAGGAGCATCAGGAGCGTCAGGGCGACATGCGTCGGGCTGATGACCAGCGAGAACAGCAGGGTGAAGAAGAGAGCAGCGGGCACCAGCAGCAGCAGCAGCAGCAGCAGCAGCAGCAGCAGCAGCAGGAGAAGCCTCCAAGGCACCACAAGTTCCAGCCCAACGTAGCTGCCCATGCTCGGCGGCCCCGTGCCCCTCCTGCCGTCCCGGCTGCCCCTGCTGCTGACTGTTTTGCCGAGGACGCTGCTGCTGCAGCTGCTGCAGCAGCAGATGATGCAGCAGACGCTGCCATGGCCGACGCCGTGGCAGCGGACCAACATCAGCAGCAGCAGCAGCAGCAGGGGAGTGCCAGTGCTGATGATGAAGACGAGGCGGCAGCGGACGAGGCAGGCCATGCCGGCGCGGCTGCGGCCCGCCGGCAGCAAGCGCCGCGCGGCAGCTGGAGCTGCCGCAGCAGCCGCCGCAGGCGGCCAGCCCTCCGGGAAGCGCCGCAAGCAGCAGGTGGACATCGGGGACGTGCTCTGCACCTTCTTCCAGAAGAAGTACGGCATCGGCGACGAGCGCGAGAAGAAGGACGGCGGCAAAAAGCCCGCCGTGGGCTGCGCCAAGCACCCCGGCAGGGGCGGCGCCAAGCGGGGCTCGGGGGCCGCCAAGTCCGGGGCGGACTTCCTGCGCAGCCTGTTCCCGCCCGGAAGGCACGGCGCGGCGGCAAAGGCCCCCAAAGGCTCCAGTCACCAGGCGCCGGCAAAGGGCGCGGCGGCAGCAGCTGGCAGGGGCGGCCACGCTGCGGGCGCGTCGAGGCGCCCGGGCGCGGCGGCTGGCGGCGGAGGAAGCAGAGCGCGAGCCGCCGGCCAAGGCGCCGCCGCGTGTGAGGACGATTGCGACGACTTTGACCCGGCTGCAGTGGCCGCGGCCGCCGAGGCGGAGGCAACGGCGGCGGCGGCCGCCGCCGCCGCCGAGGCTGCCGCGGCGGCTGCGGCGGAGGAAGCGGCCGCTGCCGCGGCGGCCGCGGCGGCGTTTGAGGAGGGTGGTGCGGCTGCACGCGGCGCTGAGGACGACGCGGTGGGCAGCGGCGAGGAGGCCGAGTGTGAGCGGACGCTGGATGCGCGGCATCTGCAGGAGGACGTGCAGCGGCAGCGCGTGGGTGCGACGCAGGTGGAGTCGGCAGCAGCAGCGGAGGGGGCAGGGGGCGGCGCGGCGGCTGACGCCGATGCAGCGGGGGCAGTGGACGAGGCGCGGCAAGGGGCGCAGGCTGCCGAGTGGGAGAAGCGGCGAGCGGAGATCGAGAAGCAGCGCGCCGAGGCGGCGGCTGCCAAGCTGCAGCTGAAGCGCAAGCGCGCGGCGGACGCCCGAATGGAGGTGAGGGACAGGCAGCACGCGCTGTGCATTCATGATAGGCAAGTTGCAGTCCTTCGTGCGGTGCTTCTCTGGCGTTGTTGGCCTGCCATAGCGCTGTATGTTGAGTTGCGGGGGCTGCGTGCCAGGGTGCCTTGTTGCGTCGAGAGCATCGCTTACCTGTGTTTGATGCTGTCGCAACTGCTGGCATGGGCAGAAGACTGCAGGCAACTTATCTTCGCGAACAACTTCTGGGATGTGGGTTGGGCTTTGAGGAGGATGGGGGGATGCTGGGCGTGAGCATGCAAATGCTTGCTTGCTTGAGTATTGTGTGTGCTGAGTATTGCGCGCCTGGCAAATGACGAGACATGTTTTGCCAATCTACACCCTGAATCCAGCTCGACACTGGAACAGCTGTGGATAAAACACTGCTTACGGATCCATCTGATGCTAGGCGCATGTGCTTTGCACGCAAGCTTTAAATTGTTTGCTGTTATCGGTGTGGATGTGGCCAGATATGTGGGGACTTCTGCTGCACTTGCAGACTGTTGGGCGCGTTTCCCATTGAGCGCAACATCGACTTTGTTCCATGTGCCTGTGCTGTTCATGTGTCGACTGCCGCAGCAACATCTGTGATCGTTGTACATCCGTCACCGCCACATGGCAGCCCCATCTGTCACTGCCAGGCCGGCAGTGACGGCATCAGCGTGCACTGCAATGCCAACGCCAGCTCCTTAGTGGGTGCCCGCCTGTGGCCCTACTGTGGTGTGTAGTTTTCGGTCTTCATTATGTGGTGTGATTCACACGGCTCTCACTTTGCTTGGCAACTTAACATCCGCCATGCATCGTGCCAAAGCTCTGGGCTCCACGCGGTGCTGCGGCACGCCTTACACGCGCCACCTGCAAGCCCTGACCCTCCCAGCACAATGCATCATAGGGCGGGGGTCTCCCGGTCCAGCTTTTCTTCAGGGTACTCAGCCGAGCATTCACCTGGAGCCGGATCCGTTCAAAACTCTCGTTCTTTTGCATCACATGCTGGTTTGACCATGGCCGTGGCCGTGAGGTCGCAGGCTCATTTTGAGGGTTCAGGGTTTACCATAACCCAAAAGCCTTACCCAACCAAAACCCTGACCCCTAAACCTTTGGCCGTGGCCGTGACACCTGTGCAGGCCCGGCTGCGCGCCCGCCTGGCCGAGCACCAGCTTGCTCGAGCGGCCGGAGCGCGGAGTCCGCGCGCCGCGAGCAGCTCATGGCCAGGCGTGCGGCGCGCGCTGGAGCAGCTGCTGGGGCACGCGCAGAGGACGCGCAACCTGCAGCTGCTGCTGCGCAAGCTCAAGGTGGTGGAGGCCGGCGGCGCCGCTGGCGGCTGCCGAGCTCCGGGAGAGCCTGAAGAAGGCCAAGGTGGGTCCCCGGGTGGCATCACGTGATGCATATCCGATAGATGGAGGCTGGCCCTGTTTGTTTGTGTGCAGGCTACAGGCATGGCACGGTCCCTGACGCGCCATGCAGCAATCAGACTGCAGCCTGCACAGCTTGGTTGTGTCCAACACATGCTGAGCCGAGGTCGCATGCCACCGCGAGTCTTTGCCCAATGGCTGCTCATAGGGGCCGATGCCTGCTGCTGTGCTCTGGCTGGGTGGTGGAGCACACTGAGCTCATGCTGAGCACTCATATCGGCTGTCCACCCCCTGCTTGCCTGCCTGCTCGCCCCTTCCCCCGGTGCGGCTACCAGTTCGACAAGGTGCCCGCTGCTGCGCCCTGGCTGACATAAACTTTGGCTGCCTACAAAATGACCACCCCCTGCCTGCCTGCCTGCCTGCCTGCTTGCTTGCCTGCCTGCTCGCCTGCTCCAGGTGCGCTACCACCCCGACAAGGTGCCAGCTGCTGCACCACTGGCTGAAAGGGTGCGAGCTGAGGAGATCAGCAAGATCCTCAACAGCTGGAACACCAGCGCTCTGCGCTGATGTGGCCGAGCCACACACAGCAGCAGCAGCAGCAGCAGCAGCGGCAAGCCGCCCGTGTGAGCAGCAGTGCATGCGGTCTGGTATGGCGTTGCACGGCCCCAGCTGTTGCTTCTGCGTCCTCCCCGCCCACCTGCGGGTGGCCTGCGCAGCAGCACAGCGATAGATCAGTAGAACAGTACAGCAGACCAGCAGTGCTGCAATAGAGCAGTACAGTACTACAGCAGCGTGCTTCCTTGGTCAGGCAGGAAGCCGTTTGGTGGTGGTGTAGCAGGTGGGTGCAGTGTAGCAGATTATCTCCGTCACAATGCAGATGCTGCGGAGGTGCAGCTGTCGTTAACGGGTGGTGCGGGTGCCATGTGAGTTGAATGAATTAGGTGCATACGAGACGTGGACAGCATAGGGGTGGGAGGGCAATTGAATCCTAATATACAGCTGTGGTTGTCGTGTTGTGGAAGTCGCAAGTTTTGGTTTGGGTGGTTGCTGACAAACACATTGCTGAAGGCTGGCCTATTGACGCGATTCTGGTTTCTGTTGTGCTGTGCAGGCTAGCCGCTGTTTTGCTGTCTGACTGTCATCAACTGCCTGTGGCTGGTTGGCTGCTGTCGACTGGCGGCAGAGATGCCACAGACGTCCGCGGCCGGTGATGCCACAGCAACATCTGGTGTGAAGGCAACGCTGCAACAATGTTGAAGCCACCAGCAGAAGCAGCAGAAGCAGCAGCAGCAGCAGCAGCAGCAGCAACATCGTGTACGGGTTGCTGCGGTGGTGGCTGCAGCTTGGTATCAACAGCATCTGGCCTAGTCAGCGGCAAACTGAAGCCGAGATAACCACAGCATGCATCAGAGGTAGTTTCTGGCAGCGAGCTGGAGATTGCCTGATGTGATCACAAAATGCGGAACAATACAGCGGAGGCCAGCTGTTTTGTTGCAATGTATCGCAGCCTTGCATGCGGGGCCGGGTGACTCTGTTTTCCTTGCTTCGCTCTTCCTGCTAGGTTGGAGTGCTGCTGCTTGTTGAATAGGCACAGAGTTAGCCTGGTGATGCGGCTAACACAACAGCAAGGGACGCGTAGCAGTGCTGACGGCATTTCACAGTGTGCGCTGCGCACATCATGCGCCTGTTGCTCTGTGCTGTTCGTCACTGCCGTTGGCACTGGTTTGGTGCTGGCGGTGGTGCGCGCATGCGGTGCGCACCACACGCATTGGTGGGATTTTGCTGGTGTGACAGCACCGGCTTGCGCCGCAGCGCAGTCCTGTTCACAGAGCATCAGCCATTGGTCGCAGGGCTGTGCTAGCATCAACGCCATGTGGTTATCTGCGTAGCAGCAGCAGCAGCAGCAGCCGGCGGCCGTGTCGTTCAGCAGCCGGCGGCTGGTCTAGCTGCCACCAGTAGTACTAGTGTGGCACGACATGCATGGGTCTTGCCGGGATTGCACTGATGGGCAGAGGCTGGCTTTACCTACGTGTACAGTTTTGCAATTGGCAGAGCCGCTGAACGCCTGCTGCATTTGCTGCAATTTGTTCTTTAATGTGTGCTTTTTGGCAATCCGTTACACTGGGTCAGCGCAGAGAACAAGCAAACTTTTCATCTTTCACTCAAGACAGCCATGGTGGCGGGGGGCCTATTTCAGCCTCCCCCATCTGCTGCATTATGTCCTGTGTTACATTTATTCTTGCAATAGATTTTTACAGGGTGAGCCGCGATACTAGAAGAACCAGCAAAGAAAGCAAAGATATTTGTCTCCACACAACTTATGTGATTGACGGTCAGTCATGGCGGCGGGGCCCCATGTAAGCCACGTGCAAGCCGCATTTGGTCCATTTGATATTTAACGTGTGATTTTCTGCTTTTCGCTGTTGAAATCTGCGAACAAATGCTGGTTTCTGCTGCAGGCAGCCACTGCCGCTGACAGTTGCATTGCCAATTGGCGTGTGTGGATCTGCGTGATTGGGCATGCATTGACTCAAACTAGCTGCCAGGGGGATCCATGATATACGGTGATTTGCGCGTGCGTCTACATAAGTATGCTCAGCTGTCGTGCACAGCTGCAGCTTCAAGCCGTGCGCTTAGAGCTCCGACCGTGTACCTGAGTTTAGGAAGAATAACGCAGCCTACACCCGTAGGAAGATTCTCAATCTTCCGAAGGGAGGTGGGATAGCTGGGGCCGCAGGGTTTGCGTATGGCCGAGGGGTGGGAACATGCCGTCGCCGTGTGTAGCCTGTGTGGCTCAGGCGACAAGTTTTCGGGTGCTGCCTAGATTCTCACGTCTGCGGCGCTGAAGGCGCGAACGCTACAATTATATTTTGAAGCTGTTCTGAACTACAGGGAGCAGCATGCATGCATGGAGCGTGGTGCACGCTGCCTCGAAGCTGACGTGCTGCGGTCTGGTTTCAGCACTGCGTCGCGTAGCAAGTATGCAACGTTGCAGACTGTTATATGTTCACTAAATAACCTGTGCAATTGATTCCCAGTGACTCGTTCTGCAGTGGGTGAGCACAAAGGCAGCAGTGGTCCCAAAGGTGGACCACGCAGCGGGTACTGAAAACAGCCCCCAAAGAGGCTTTGCTGCAGCTGCAGGGGTCCCCTCTTGGATGCTGGGTCAACAATGAGGTGTACACACATATGGGATACAGTGCGGAGGCCCCGCAGTTGCCGAGCCTGAGTTTGAAGGTTTCAATAGCATGCCATAACTGGCGCGCTGCCCCAAATACTACTTGTGGCAGCCCCACCTGGTACTGACAAACAGCCCCCAAAGAGGCTTTGCTGCAGCTGCAGGGGCTCACTCTTGAGTGCTGGTCAACAAGGAGGTGTACACACATACAGTGCAGGCCCGCAGTTGCGGGCCCGAGTTTGAAGGTCTAAACGGCATGCCATAACTGGCATTGGCACGCTGCCCCTAGTGGCAGCCGCACGTGGTGCACCACACATGACCTGCTGGAACATCAAAAAACAACAAGCTTCCTACGGGACTGGCCCGGGCGCGGGCCACCTGCTGCTTTTATAGTAACGGCAAGACATCGCTTAACATCTCTGAACAGCTGACGGTCCATAACTTTTGTCACTGCCAGTGCTGTTCATCATCAGCATCATCATCATATTACCCATTCAAGCCATAGCATCAGCGCCATCGGCCCCGCGCCCCACCGGGGCGGAAAGAGGAGGGAGCACTGCTCCAGAATGTTTGCATGCATTGCGCACATCCCAAGACTTGACAAGAAAAGCAGCAATACACTGTGACACCATCAGACATCTTCCAGAACTGCCCCAAATATCATCAGATACAAAACGCAACACCTTGATTGACGAATCAGCCATGGACAAAACGCTGCGCAACTTTTCAGCGCAACCAGGCAGGGATCTGATCTCAGCAAACATATCATCCCTCTGAGCAGAAGTAGCAGGGCAATCAAACATGAAGTGTGACAAAGACTCAACTTCTGCACCACAACAAGGACATCCTGAAGTGGAGTTAGCTCTGCGACCGCCAAAATGACTAGTACGCTCATGTACACACAGACAACCCATACGAACACGCAACAGCAATTCAATACCACGTGGAATTGCCACTGAACGCAAGTACGGCCTAGGCCTCCTGAAACCCATAGCATCAACATGAGAGGGATGCACATGAGCCACATACCGACTCAGAGTGGAGTGTTCCAACGTTTCACATGCAATCCTTTCAGCATGTAGTGTCTTGACCTGCTTGTTGACATGGCTCTTGCACGCACTGGCTCTGCCTTCCGCGGTCACAACATTCACACCATACTTGCACAGCAGGCTCTGCACATACTTGTGCCACGGTGTCACCGCCACAGCACCACTAGGACGCCTCCATTCAGCTGTAAACACTTGATTTGGCAGCCGAACGCCCTGCATACGCTGAATCCTGTAGTAGTACTCCAAAGCCCTCTGATGAAGCCACATATGCAACGGTTTCACACCCCATTCTGCCAAGAGAGCTGAAGAGCATGGGCGCTCCTTGCCACAGCGCATTGCGCATTTGATGATGTCTCTCTGCACTTTGTCAATCAGCTGCAGTTGCCTAGCTGTGGACGGAAATCAAACCTCACTGCCATATTCGACAATGGGACGGACACACGTCAGCAACAGTATGCTTGTAACCTCCACACTGATGCTGCGGCTCTTGCAAATTGGCATGAGCGCACCCTTCACACGTTGCACCTTAGCCAGCATCTTCTCATAATGTGTGGTCCATGTACAGGTATTGTTGAACCACAGGCCAAGATAGCAGTACTCCGATACAACAGGCACAGGGACATTGTTCCAAACAATGCCGGAGTCGACCAGCTGGCTGGTCTGTCTTGCTGGCAGCACATGCATGACGGCAGACTTCAAGCTGTGGAGCTTGAAGCGCCACTGGCAACTGTAATTGTAAACAGTTGCAGCCACAGCCTGAACTTCAGACAGAGACCCGCAGACAGCAACAAAGTCATCAGCCTGCATGGCTGCCACAACTTGGCCTGCAGGTTCGTCACGAGGGCCCATGAGGGTAACGCCAGGGTGCTTTGCATGCACGTCACGCAGCAAGTCGTCGATAAACAACAGGTACAGTGTGGGCAAAATAACATCACCCTCATGCAGGCCAAGGTCGCAGGTGAACCTATCCGTGGTGCAACCCTCATGAGACACCACACGCTGCGCGCCCTGATACAAGTTGTACAAGACACGGAACATCTTGCCACGCACACCCTTATCCCACAGCTTCTGGAACAAGCCATCAAGCCAGACCGTAGGGAATGCCTTGAAGGTGTCAACAAACAACACATATGACTCCTTTGCCTCAGCTTTCCTGCCATTAAGGACCTCGCTGAGCATGCTTTGATGGTCAGCACAACTGCGCTTGGGGCGGAATCCATTCTGACTCTCGTGCAGCAGCGGCGCCGCTGCTGCTGTAGCAGCAGTTGCGCGTGGCTGCTGCTGCTGCTGCTGCTACTGTTGTGCTGAATGCTGGCCTTGCTGCTGCTGCTGCTGCTGCTGCTGCTGCTGCTGCTGCTGCTGTGCTTGTGTTTGCTGCTGCTGCTCCTGCTGCTCGCCCTTTGCAAACTTGATAAGGCGCTGATTGAGGACGCTGGTGTAGAACTTATAGAGCACGCTGAGCAGTGTGATGCCGCGGTAGTTGCCTGGGTCTGTCAGATCGCCCTTCTTAGGCATGCTGACGACTGTCCCCGGCACCTGATGTACCTGCTCAAGCTGCCACATGAGGCTGCAGTACTGCAGCAGCATGTCTGCAACTGTGTTGCCTCCGTACTTCAAAAGCTCGTTGACAATGCCTTCCTCTGCAGGGTTGCCAGCTTTGCCTGTGCGTAGACGCTGCAAGCATGCAGAAACCTCGGCGGCAGTGATGGGCAAGTCCAGCGGGCAGGGTGGGGCAGCATGAGGTGCGGTTGAGTCATGAAGGTACTGCTGTACATTGGCGGCAACCTGTGTCATGTGCGCTGGGTCGAACTGGGGGTTTGCGGCGGCAAACGCTGCATGGCTACCAACACGCTGATAGTGGCATTTGAATGCATCTGCTTTTTCTGCAGGGGTTGAAGCCGTCTGTCCTGAGGGGTGCTGCATGACACTGTACACGGCCTCGCTGACATGCTCAGGGCACAGGCGACGCACAAGCTGCCACATATCCTTCTCCCCAAGCGTGCTGTCATCACTTAAGCGGTCTCTGTACGCTGCAGTGATTGCATGCTCGCATCGCTGTTTGTGCTGCTTCTCAGCTGCTTTGATAAGCTGTGCAGTAGCCTTGCGCTGCTGATCAAATGCATCCCAGTCTGCAACAAGGCCGGACTCCCTGTACTGTGTAAAGGCCTGCACCCTGGCCTGCACAGCATTTGTCAGCTCCTGTGTCCACCACGGGAAGGACTTGCCAACCCAGACCCTTTTAAACCCAAAACTGGCATTGACCGCCTGACGAAGCGCTCCCAGCAGCTGCGCATGTGCTTGTTGTACTGCAGCATTGGCCGTAAGTTGAGCTGCAGAAACCTGCTGTTGTAGCACGGTAATAGTGGACGTATAAGCAGCGCCCAGCTGTGCCAGGGCCTCCTGGTACGCCTCAAGTTCGGCCGATTGCTCCCCATTGCGCATTTTGAAATCATTCGGCTGTGCATTGAGGCGCAGCTTGACCTGTTTTGCAGGGCGACGTGCCACAGGCCTTTGAATGCAAGCAGACACTGGCAGGTGGTCAGTAGAACCCACTGTGTATGGCCCAACCTTGGCTGTTGGCCGGGCGGCAGCTTGGCACGGCATAGCAATGTCAGCAGACGCAATGATGTAGTCATTGAGGGACCTCCGCGCGGTGCCCCTGTGGGACCTGTCACATGTGATGTGCTGGTGGGGAGAGGTGGGTGCTGTGCGGGCATTCAGTGAGTAGAGATTGACGGCATTGAGCAGCGAGAGAAGGAGTTCGCCATTGTTGTTTGTGGTTGTTTCGCCATGCATGCCAATGCGATCTGTGGGGCTTGCACCTTGCCCGACCCTGGCGTTGAAGTCACCCATGATCAACACAGAGCCTCTGCTCGGCAGGTATGCGAGGTCCTCCTGCAGCGCTGAGTAAGCAGCCCTCCTCACTGGCGCATGCTTGTTCATATCAGGCATATACGCCACTCCAATAAACAGCTTAGGAGCACCATTCTGCCCTGGCATCACTAGCCACAGTGCATCCTCGTATTGCTGATCAGCAAAAGCAAACACTTTCACAGCATTGGCAACAGCGGCATGCACAGCAACCGCAACACCACCACTGGCACACCCATTCTCCCCAAGAGGCCTGGCCTTACTGATGTATGTGTAGCCCGGAATGAGATCGGCAGGCCGCAGCTTCCCTGGCGCCTCCTTGGTTTCCACAAAGCCCATGATGTCGCAGCGCAGATTTCTGAGTAATTGGCAAACTTCCACCAGGCTTTGACCTGCCTTGGGCATGTTATTCACATTGAGGACGCCGCACACCAATCCACTGCTACCTGGCTGCACCGGTGTCCTGTTGGGGCGGTGGCGGCGATGCTGCAGGGTCCTGCGGCTGGGCCTGGTGTTGTTGGAGCGTTGGCTGTGCCTGCAGCCCTGCTGCTGACCTGTGCTGCGCCGAGCAGGTGCTGCCTGCTCAGTGCCTGCGGGCTGCTGTTCCTCGTCCTCGGATGCAGGCACAAGCTCATCCTCCTCATCCTCCGTGTAGCCCTCAGCGGCGTAGTCGTCACCCGGTAATGCGGCCTGAGACAACTCAGCATCAGGCTCGAGCACAGCATACTGGTTAGACAGCACCAGGCCGGCGCTCAGCTGCTCACGCCGGCCCGCTTGAGTGCGGCCTGCATGAGCCCCGCGTGCTGACAGGATGACTGCGCCATTGAAGGTGAATACAGCGCGCCAGTGCAGTACACGCTGAAGCTGCTGCTTCAGCATGACCACCATGCATGCTGTCAGCTGGCGCACTGCCGATGACGGCATGGTGAACACGATGGCTGTCTGCCCCGCCCAGAAGGCCCTGCCTGTGAGCAAGTCGCATGGCACATCTCCTCCTGACATCTGTGCAACAGCATTCAGGCCTGCGGCCCGCACCTGGGCGACGGTGGTTGCTGTCCTGCGTGGGCCAAACAACTTCACCTGGTAGCCCCAACTGTTCTCATCCCTGGTTTGACGTCTCTGGGCGCGGCTAGACCCAGTGATTGTTCCGCTGGACGGTGCAGCCTCAATCTCAGTGGGGCCACCAGGTGCTGCAGTGGCGGCAGGAACTTCGGTATCCGCAGCTGCAAGTGGGTTTGTAGGGTTGGTAATACGCGCAGCAATGCGGGTTGGTCGGTTCGCGGGTTGGGGTGTGCCCACGTAGCCACCTGCAGAAGCGGAGGCATACGTGTCATACGTGTCATACGTGTCAATGACCCATGGGTGACATGATAGTGAGCAGGCAGCCAGTGGACGCTCTTTGCTCACCTACATATCGTACGTGCTGTGTGCAAAGAGACACTACGCAGTGTCCACAAGACACCTGACGAAACCCTTGAGCGCAGCACAGCGCAGGCAGCATGGAGGCAGACATGCTGCTTTCTTCACATACTTCGCGGGCATACTTGTCAGTTTGGGGGTCGCAGAGCTAACTCCACTTCAGGATGTACTTGTTGTGGTGCAGAAGCTGAGTCTTTGTCACACTTAATCTTTGATTGCCCTGCTACTTCTGCTCAGAGGGATAGCATGTTTGTCGAGATCAGATCTATGCCTGGTTGCGCTGAAAAGTTGCGCAGCGTTTTGTCCATGGCTGATTCGTCAATCAAGGTGTTGCGTTTTGTATCTGATGTTATTTGGGGCAGTTCTGGAAGATGTCGGATGGTGTCACCGTGCATTGCTGCTTTTCTTGTCAAGTCTTGGGATGTGCGCAATGCATGCAAACATTCTGGAGCAGTGCTCCCTCCTCTTTCCGCCCCGGTGGGGCGCGGGGCCGATGGCGCTGATGCTATGGCTTGAATGGGTAATATGATGATGATACTTCGCGGGCTGCCAGCCACTGGTGAGCGGTGGGCGGCGTCGGCAGGATGCATCGGACTGTCAGATTCGGACGTCATTGAAGCGTGCACGGCTGTGCAGTCCCTCAGGATGATTGTATCTGCTGGGCCACTTTGCGGTGCGTACGCACGGATTGCATGTAAGCAGCACAGCGCTGACTGCAAGACGTTGACGCAAAACCATACGATGGGCCTTGCCAGGATCGAACTGGCGACCTTAGGATGGCTCTCACGTGGAAGTGAGTCATGTTATGAGACCTACGCGCTAACCAACTGCGCCAAAGACCCGTTCGCAGATGTGCTCAAGTGATTTTACAGTTCATCATCAACTGCAGCTGTTTTCGATATTTAGGGTTTCGTCCGGCGGGACGTTAAACACGTGGCTCAGTGGTTAGAGAGTCTGGCTCCTAATCTCGAGGTCTCGGGTTCGAACCTCGCTGAAGTCGAAAGCGCTCAAAAATACTCGAGCGGCTCATTGGTGCGGCCCACCCACGTTGTCGCCCAATCGAGTGGTAGGGGGGTTTCGGTGGTTTACCCCTTACCCGGAGAGGAGAGGAGTCTGGGTAGACCATTCAAAGGTCGTGTACTGCGCACTGCAGTGCTTGAAATCCCGGACCCGCACACCTTTCTTTCTTTCTTCTTTTCCTTTCCGGCTGATCATGTTGATCATCATGTTGTACAATGTCTTCAACACCTGAAGCAGGAGCACCGAGGTGCCCAGTACCTGCTAGTTGTTGCCATGTCTGCATGTTCCAATCCTATTTCGCTGACGTTGACACCTTTTTGTTCCGTCCTGATGATTTTTCTCTGCGCAGAGTTTGTGTTATTTTGGGTGAGGAAGCTGCAAATTGCTTCTCTGAGGCTTTTTGTGGTTTATTCTCGTGTCCTGCGCGCTGCAGTCCTCGAAGTGTTCCGTTTCCAACGTGCACACCCATGTAACTCTCCTCAATCAAAAATCCGGCTGGCTTTACTGGCCAACTTTGTCCCGTTGAGTTCAGCCCGCCCGCTGTACTGCACAAGTATGGCCTGCTGTCACCGACACTGTTTTAGGTTAGTCATGCTGCTTGTCCCAATAGAATTCTACACTGCGTGTTGTGAGTCTGACGGTTCTGCCTGCAGAGCCACGTGTCATGTCTCGCGCACAGAGGCTTTCTCGGGGTGGGCCTCTTTTGGGTGACAGTCTGTTTTTCCGCTGAACTTCTAGCAGCTCTCTTTGTTTTCGGGTGTTCGTTGCGACGTAGTCGCCTGTGCACACCATGTAACCCCTCTTCTTCTTCTTCCGGCTGGCTTCAGGTCAGAGCAGCGGGTGTTCAAAGCCGGTGTGCGACAGGGGTGCCCGTTATCACCGCTCCTGTACCTGTTTGTTGGTGAAGCATTGCTCCGTTTTTTGGCGTCCAAGGGGGTTGGCGTCACAGTGCTCGGCCATTGCCTGTGTGCTACACAGTTTGCGGACGACACTCAGGTGTACCTGCCTTCAGTGGATGCAGTGCAGCCGTTTTTGATACACATGCAACGCATGGCTGCTGCATCCGGCCAACAACTCAACATGCAAAAGACCAAACTTCTCCTAGTTGGGCGAGCAGTGCGCATGCAGTTCCAGCAGCAGCAGCAACAGCAGCAGCAGCAGCAGCAGCAGCAGCAGCAGCAGCCCGCGCCAGTTGCCTCGCAGCTTACTCCAACCTTGCAGGCTAATGTGCTGGGGGTGTGTGTTGGGGCATCTTCCCCTCTCAGTTGGGAGGAGAAAGTGCAGGGAGTTGAAGCAGCCTTGACAAGGTTGTCCCGCGTAAAGGCGCTGTCCATTTTTGGCAGGGGTATGGGCAGTGCATCATACGGGGTTAGCAAACTCTTGTATGCTGCGGAATTCTCAGACCTGCCTTCCGCGCAACAGTGTCAGCATCTGCAGGCCAAGGTGGCCAAGTTGGTTGACAGGGGGTTGGCACCCTCGGATGTCACTAGAAAGTTCACCGGCATTCCTGCGCGACTTCTTGTTGGCAGACCAGCTGATGGTGGCTTTGGTGTGTTGCCTTGGTATGAGCATATGGTTGCTCGACATGCGTGGTGGGGGGCGTTCTTTGCTACTGCGCCTCATGATACAGACATTCCATGGGTCAACATTGGCAGAGCTTGCCTGCGCTCCAAGTGTTGTTGGTGGGGCCCTCTGGCTCTTTTTGACTGCGCAGCTGACACCCAATCACCAGCTGAGTGGGCTGGGGTGCCGCCGCCACCTTTGCGCCGCATGATCTCTGGGCTGCAAGCACTGGGGGATGTGTGTGATGTGCAACAGCAGCAGCAGCAGCAGCAGCAGCAACCGCAACAACAACAGCAACCACAGCAACAGCAGCCAGCGCTGCCGCTACAACAGCAGCAACCGCTGCTGCTACAGCAGCAGCAACCGCTGCCGCCACGGCAGCAGCAAGCGCTGCCGCTACAGCAGCGGCTAACGCTGCCGCAACAGCAGCAGCAGCAGCAGCAGCAGCAGCAGCCATTGCAGACGCAGCCGCCCCTGCCTCCAGGGCAGCCGTCCCCAGGTTTGGGTCAATTGCGCCAGCAGATGGCTGTTCTTTCCAGTGCCCCGGTTCTACAGCCTGGGCCTTGGTGTGCTATGGCCCCTGTCTTTGCCAATTGTTTCCTGCTTGGGGGTATCCCTGGTGCTAGGCCGGGTGGTTTGCATGTGTTGCCTGTTCCGCCGGCTAGAGGTGCATTCTACTACACGGGCGGGAAGGTCAGGCCCACCATTCGTACACTTGGGGATTTGATTAGGTCTCATCGTGTGATTGAACGTGTGGTACAAGCCAAACTGCCCCACCCTCTGATCCCATGCAGCAGCAGCAATGCTGAGGGCGAGTTTGATGACCTCAACTTGTTGCTGTATAATGTGCCTCTTGCATGGACTCAAGCTGCTGCAAGCGAGGCAGCAAGAGCAGGGTGGCCAGCTGTTCTGCCTTCTGCTCCTGCAGTGCCATCTGAGGCAGAACAAATTGTTGAATGCATGCTGGTGTCACGGCTTGGCTGGTATCTGTTGCCTGCAGGCAAGCCCTGCTCCATCAGGCGGCTGTCCGTGAAGACAGCTACCGCCTTGCAGCTGCGTAATTTGCGTGTTGAGCAGCAGGCTCGGAAACGTCAGTTTGTGGTCCTTGCACTCAATAACTCAAATTCAGCAGCGACTAGGGATGGTGTTGGTAGTGTGACCGCTGCGCAGCGTAAACTGTGGAAGTTGCGCTGGGATAACCGCATCAAAGAGGTGTTCTGGCGTGTGGTGTTGAATGGTGTACCTACTGCTGCTCGAATGCCGGGCGTGCAGCGTGCTTGCTTGTGTGGTGCGTGTATGCCTGGGTATGACCACCATTACTGGCACTGCCCTGTTGCGCAAGCGGTGGTACAGTCCATAGTGGAGAATTTGCCTACAGCATGGTGCACTCGCACGCCTGGATCCTCAGCTTTAAGTATGCAGCATATTTGGCTCATGCAACCGCCGCATGGTGGGCGGAGTGTGCTCACATGCGTGTGGCGTGTCGTGTGTTTGGCGGCCTTCAATGCTATGGATGTTGGCAGGAGGGCAGCCAACCTACAGCATGTGCTAAACAGGCAGCATGACCTTGTTGCCAGTCCAGCAGGTGGCCCTGCCCGGGCGCCACCTGCTGACCAGCAGCTTATCACTCAGTTGTTGCAGCCTGCTACTCCCTCAGCTGCGCAACTGGCTCATAATGAGGCAGTGAGGCAGCACAGAGAGCAGCAGCAGCTACAGCTTCAGCAGCGGCGACAACAGGAGCTTGATGAGCTGGTGCAGACGAAGAAGAAGAAGGCGGTGGCTAGGTTTTGGGAGCTGCTGGTTGACTTCATAGTCATCAAGGCGGCACCCTTGACCTGGCTAGATATTGTGCCAGCTGATCACCCCTTTTTACGCGTGGTTGAAGGCCGGCTGCAGCTAGCACCAAGAAGGGACTTGGCCTCTGCGTCTTAGCATGAATTGGGGTTATTTCTTGCATCCTCTGCTCTTTGATCCGTTTTGCTACATGTGGTTGCATGTCTTGTGCTGTTAGTACTCTCATGCAGCCTGTGTCAGCCAGTAGGTGTGTTGGGCGGGTGCCATTGCCAGGGGTGTGGCCTTGTCAGACACATCAGTAGGGTGGCAGGTGCCTGTGGTGCCACGGCGCTGCGGGTTATGCTGTTGCTTTGTGCGCGTTCTAGTAGCAGAGAGTTATGATCATGTTGATCATCATGTTGTACAATGTCTTCAACACCTGAAGCAGGAGCACCGAGGTGCCCAGTACCTGCTAGTTGTTGCCATGTCTGCATGTTCCAATCCTATTTCGCTGACGTTGACACCTTTTTGTTCCGTCCTGATGATTTTTCTCTGCGCAGAGTTTGTGTTATTTTGGGTGAGGAAGCTGCAAATTGCTTCTCTGAGGCTTTTTGTGGTTTATTCTCGTGTCCTGCGCGCTGCAGTCCTCGAAGTGTTCCGTTTCCAACGTGCACACCCATGTAACTCTCCTCAATCAACCGGCTGGCCTTGTCAGACACATCAGTAGGGTGGCAGGTGCCTGTGGTGCCACGGCGCTGCGGGTTATGCTGTTGCTTTGTGCGCGTTCTAGTAGCAGAGAGTTATGATCATGTTGATCATCATGTTGTACAATGTCTTCAACACCTGAAGCAGGAGCACCGAGGTGCCCAGTACCTGCTAGTTGTTGCCATGTCTGCATGTTCCAATCCTATTTCGCTGACGTTGACACCTTTTTGTTCCGTCCTGATGATTTTTCTCTGCGCAGAGTTTGTGTTATTTTGGGTGAGGAAGCTGCAAATTGCTTCTCTGAGGCTTTTTGTGGTTTATTCTCGTGTCCTGCGCGCTGCAGTCCTCGAAGTGTTCCGTTTCCAACGTGCACACCCATGTAACTCTCCTCAATCTAAAGTCCGGCTGCTAATTACCGACCTATCACGCTGTTGAACTTGGATTACCGTTTACTTGCACGGATCCTGGCGAATAGGCTGCAGGTGGTGTTGGGTGGTGCTATCGCCCCCACTCAGACAGCTTTCTTGAAGGGCAGGCGGATCGGGCATAACATCATCACTGTCCAGCTGCTGATGCATGCCGTGCCCAGCGATAGTGGTGTGGTGGCGGCCTTGTTGGATTTTGCCAAAGCATATGACACCATCGACAGGCAGTTTTTACTGGATGCTATGAGTGCAATGGGTGTGGGTGCCGGCTATTGCTCCTGGGCTAAAACATTGCTGACTGCCACACGTGCTTGTGGCTTGATCAATGGTTTCAGGTCAGAGCAGCGGGTGTTCAAAGCCGGTGTGCGACAGGGGTGCCCGTTATCACCGCTCCTGTACCTGTTTGTTGGTGAAGCATTGCTCCGTTTTTTGGCGTCCAAGGGGGTTGGCGTCACAGTGCTCGGCCACCGCCTGTGTGATACACAGTTTGCGGACGACACTCAGGTGTACCTGCCTTCAGTGGATGCAGTGCAGCCGTTTTTGATACACATGCAACGCATGGCTGCTGCATCCGGCCAACAACTCAACATGCAGAAGACCAAACTTCTCCTAGTTGGGCGAGCAGTGCGCATGCAGTTCCAGCAGCAGCAGCAACAGCAGCAGCAGCAGCAGCAGCAGCAGCAGCAGCAGCCCGCGCCAGTTGCCTCGCAGCTTACTCCAACCTTGCAGGCTAATGTGCTGGGGGTGTGTGTTGGGGCATCTTCCCCTCTCAGTTGGGAGGAGAAAGTGCAGGGAGTTGAAGCAGCCTTGACAAGGTTGTCCCGCGTAAAGGCGCTGTCCATTTTTGGCAGGGGTATGGGCAGTGCATCATACGGGGTTAGCAAACTCTTGTATGCTGCGGAATTCTCAGACCTGCCTTCCGCGCAACAGTGTCAGCATCTGCAGGCCAAGGTGGCCAAGTTGGTTGACAGGGGGTTGGCACCCTCGGATGTCACTAGAAAGTTCACCGGCATTCCTGCGCGACTTCTTGTTGGCAGACCAGCTGATGGTGGCTTTGGTGTGTTGCCTTGGTATGAGCATATGGTTGCTCGACATGCGTGGTGGGGGGCGTTCTTTGCTACTGCGCCTCATGATACAGACATTCCATGGGTCAACATTGGCAGAGCTTGCCTGCGCTCCAAGTGTTGTTGGTGGGGCCCTCTGGCTCTTTTTGACTGCGCAGCTGACACCCAATCACCAGCTGAGTGGGCTGGGGTGCCGCCGCCACCTTTGCGCCGCATGATCTCTGGGCTGCAAGCACTGGGGGATGTGTGTGATGTGCAACAGCAGCAGCAGCAGCAGCAGCAGCAGCAGCAACCGCAACAACAACAGCAACCACAGCAACAGCAGCCAGCGCTGCCGCCACAACAGCAGCAACCGCTGCTGCTACAGCAGCAGCAACCGCTGCCGCCACGGCAGCAGCAAACGCTGCCGCTACAGCAGCGGCTAACGCTGCCGCAACAGCAGCAGCAGCAGCAGCAGCAGCAGCAGCCATTGCAGACGCAGCCGCCCCTGCCTCCAGGGCAGCCGTCCCCAGGTTTGGGTCAATTGCGCCAGCAGATGGCTGTTCTTTCCAGTGCCCCGGTTCTACAGCCTGGGCCTTGGTGTGCTCTGGCCCCTGTCTTTGCCAATTGTTTCCTGCTTGGGGGTATCCCTGGTGCTAGGCCGGGTGGTTTGCATGTGTTGCCTGTTCCGCCGGCTAGAGGTGCATTCTACTACACGGGCGGGAAGGTCAGGCCCACCATTCGTACACTTGGGGATTTGATTAGGTCTCATCGTGTGATTGAACGTATGGTACAAGCCAAACTGCCCCACCCTCTGATCCCATGCAGCAGCAGCAATGCTGAGGGCGAGTTTGATGACCTCAACTTGTTGCTGTATAATGTGCCTCTTGCATGGACTCAAGCTGCTGCAAGCGAGGCAGCAAGAGCAGGGTGGCCAGCTGTTCTGCCTTCTGCTCCTGCAGTGCCATCTGAGGCAGAACAAATTGTTGAATGCATGCTGGTGTCACGGCTTGGCTGGTATCTGTTGCCTGCAGGCAAGCCCTGCTCCATCAGGCGGCTGTCCGTGAAGACAGCTACCGCCTTGCAGCTGCGTAATTTGCGTGTTGAGCAGCAGGCTCGGAAACGTCAGTTTGTGGTCCTTGCACTCAATAACTCAAATTCAGCAGCGACTAGGGATGGTGTTGGTAGTGTGACCGCTGCGCAACGTAAACTGTGGAAGTTGCGCTGGGATAACCGCATCAAAGAGGTGTTCTGGCGTGTGGTGTTGAATGGTGTACCTACTGCTGCTCGAATGCCGGGCGTGCAGCGTGCTTGCTTGTGTGGTGCGTGTATGCCTGGGTATGACCACCATTACTGGCACTGCCCTGTTGCGCAAGCGGTGGTACAGTCCATAGTGGAGAATTTGCCTACAGCATGGTGCACTCGCACGCCTGGATCCTCAGCTTTAAGTATGCAGCACATTTGGCTCATGCAACCGCCGCATGGTGGGCGGAGTGTGCTCACATGCGTGTGGCGTGTCGTGTGTTTGGCGGCCTTCAATGCTATGGATGTTGGCAGGAGGGCAGCCAACCTACAGCATGTGCTAAACAGGCAGCATGACCTTGTTGCCAGTCCAGCAGGTGGCCCTGCCCGGGCGCCACCTGCTGACCAGCAGCTTATCACTCAGTTGTTGCAGCCTGCTACTCCCTCAGCTGCGCAACTGGCTCATAATGAGGCAGTGAGGCAGCACAGAGAGCAGCAGCAGCTACAGCTTCAGCAGCGGCGACAGCAGGAGCTTGATGAGCTGGTGCAGACGAAGAAGAAGGCGGCGGTGGCTAGGTTTTGGGAGCTGCTGGTTGACTTCATAGTCATCAAGGCGGCACCCTTGACCTGGCTGGATATTGTGCCAGCTGATCACCCCTTTTTACGCGTGGTTGAAGGCCGGCTGCAGCTAGCACCAAGAAGGGACTTGGCCTCTGCGTCATAGCATGAATTGGGGTTATTTCTTACATCCTCTGCTCTTTGATCCGTTTTGCTACATGTGGTTGCATGTCTTGTGCTGTTAGTACTCTCATGCAGCCTGTGTCAGCCAGTAGGTGTGTTGGGCAGGTGCCATTGCCAGGGGTGTGGCCTTGCCAGACACATCAGTAGGGTGGCAGGTGCCTGTGGTGCCACGGCGCTGCGGGTTATGCTGTTGCTTTGTGCGCGTTCTAGTAGCAGAGAGTTATGATCATGTTGATCATCATGTTGTACAATGTCTTCAACACCTGAAGCAGGAGCACCGAGGTGCCCAGTACCTGCTAGTTGTTGCCATGTCTGCATGTTCCAATCCTATTTCGCTGACGTTGACACCTTTTTGTTCCGTCCTGATGATTTTTCTCTGCGCAGAGTTTGTGTTATTTTGGGTGAGGAAGCTGCAAATTGCTTCTCTGAGGCTTTTTGTGGTTTATTCTCGTGTCCTGCGCGCTGCAGTCCTCGAAGTGTTCCGTTTCCAACGTGCACACCCATGTAACTCTCCTCAAAGAAGAAGAGGGTTACATGGTGTGCACAGGCGACTACGTCGCAACGAACACCCGAAAACAAAGAGAGGAAGAAGGGGTTACAAGGTGCGTTCAAGCAGCTACGCCGCAACGGGCACCAGAGTTGAAAAGATTGCTAAAAGCTCAGCGCGGGCCGTCACTCGAAAGGAGGCCCACCCCTAGAAAAAGCCTCAGTGTGTAAGTTTCGGCATTTGGCCATGCATGCACAGCCGCCTTCCTTACTCCACGCAGTATTGCCCCCACAAGTGTACCTCCAGAGGAGAATCGTGTCAATGGAAATCAAGTGCTGCCAACAGTGTCAGTGACGGCATGCAGTGCTAAAAGTGCACAAGGCCGCCATGCACTTCCGGCACTGCGAGCAGGCTGGGCTCTCAAGTCACTACACCACCCCGGGCGTCACCCCGTTAAGGGTGATGAGGACTAGAGGCAACAAGAGGGAGCAGCAAAAGACTGTAGGGCTGAGAATCAGACACTGCAACCACATACTGCAGTGGCATGCTAGTGGCTATCAACAAAGCCGGACAACCTTGAACTGACCAGGGGCAAGGATAAAAGCAACAGCAACAATGCACGCTCAGAAGAAGGGTGGCAGTAGCAGCGGCAAACCATGTTGCACCAACCCCGGCTGCACCATGACATGGCAGGGCCCTGGGGCAATGACAGGACATGAAGCAGCTGCACCATCACAATCAACCACGGGATGCAAAGCACTGAGTAAGTGAGACCAGGCAAAAGGCTAGAACAACACCAAAGTAGGACAACAATGTAGGGGCGTCAACAGAGTGCTGCCCAGACACACCTACGCCCCAGCACAGCGTCCAATATGTGATGCCATCAGCCCGCTCCAAACAGAGACTGCCTGGAGAGAAAAAAAGGGTAAAAGATGGCTACTGATCATTAGACCAGGCCAACACCCTGCCAACAGCAGTATAACAGAGCTGCCAGAACCAACACCTGCCTTCCGGCGCAGGCCACCCTAAACCAAGCCCAACTGCCTGCTGAAACCGTACACAGCGAGACTGTTGCTGCCAGACTCTGGAGCATGCAGCGACATGGCAGAGCTCTGCCACACTGTCGCTGCTGCTGCTGCTACTGTGTCAGGGGCCTGCTAGCGGCTGTCGCATGCTGCAGCGCGCCAGACAGAAACACGATACTGCTGATGCTGCGTACTCGAGGACGGCTGCACGCCTTAAGGACGTCAATCCAGCAGGGGCTGCAAACCTTCGATGCTGCTCCGACACCAGCCTGCAATGGCGCAGGGCTGCAACAAAGGCCCCGCGAGATGAACCTCTGAAATTCCAGACGATGTCGAGAAGGCAGCTAGGCGGTATCGGAGGTGCCAGAGAAGCGGCACCAACGACTGCACACGTCAGACTGATGCTGCTCGCCTAGTGCAAGGTCCAGGAGCTGCCAGCCCGTCAAAAGAGCTGACTGCTTTAGATCTTGCACTGTAAGGCCGCTGCCGGTCTTCTATGCTGTCGCTTGCGACTCGCGGGCCGCGCCCAGCAAAGGCCGGGTGGGCAAAGCAGAGCCGGAGAAGAAGAAGAGGGGTTACATGGTGTGCACAGGCGACTACGTCGCAACGAACACCCGAAAACAAAGAGAGCTGCTAGAAGTTCAGCGGAAAAACAGACTGTCACCCAAAAGAGGCCCACCCCGAGAAAGCCTCTGTGCGCGAGACATGACACGTGGCTCTGCAGGCAGAACCGTCAGACTCACAACACGCAGTGTAGAATTCTATTGGGACAAGCAGCATGACTAACCTAAAACAGTGTCGGTGACAGCAGGCCATACTTGTGCAGTACAGCGGGCGGGCTGAACTCGCAGAGCCGGAGCAGTTTAATGCCTTACTCAGGGCAGAAACAAAGAGAGCTGCTAGAAGTTCAGCGGAAAAACAGACTCTCCTCAATCCAGGCGTGGTGGGACGTCCGGCGGGACGTTAAACACGTGGCTCAGTGGTTAGAGAGTCTGGCTCCTAATCTCGAGGTCTCGGGTTCGAACCTCGCCTGAGTCGAAAGCGCTCAAAAATACTTGAGCGGCTCATTGGTGCGGCCCACCCACGTTGTCGCCTAATCGAGTGGTAGGGGGGTTTCGGTGGTTTACCCCCTACCCGGAGAGGAGAGGAGTCTGGGTAGACCATTCAAAAGGTCGTGTACTGCGCACTGCAGTGCTTGAAATCCCGGACCCGCACACCTTTCTTTCTGCGTGGCAGTTCAGCCCGCCCGCTGTACTGCACAAGTATGGCCTGCTGTCACCGACACTGTTTTAGGTTAGTCATGCTGCTTGTTTCAATAGAATTCTACACTGCGTGTTGTGAGTCCGACGGTTCTGCCTGCAGAGCCACGTGTCATGTCTCGCACACAGAGGGTTTCTTGGGGTGGGCCTCTTTTGGGTGACAGTCTTTTTTTCCGCTGAACTTCTAGCAGCTCTCTTTGTTTTCGGGTGTTGGTTGCGACGTAGTCGCCTGTGCACACCATGTAACCCCTCTTCTCGGCGTGGCAGTTCAGCGCGGTGGAGTCAGCGGCGTCTAAGGGGGCTGAGCGTGCCACCCGGGAGCCGCAGCACCACAGCCACCAGCAGCAGCAGCAGCAACAGCAGCTGCCCGCATCCACGTCGTCCAGCAATCTGGAGCTTGAAGGCTCTAGCCCGCCGACCCAGCCTGCAGCAGCACGCGAGCTGGTGATGGCGGCCATGCCCTCCATGTCCCATGCCTAGAGGCCCATACCTGAGAATGGGCCTACACAACGTCAATGGCTTGGCCAACAAGCTACCAGCGCTCAATAGTCAGTGGCAGCAGCTGGGCCTGGACGTTGTGGCGGCGGTGGATACACACGTTAACTTCATGGAGCGGCCGGCGGTACAACGCCGGCTGCAGGTACGGGGTTGGTCGTCGTTTTGGTGTGTGGTGCTTCCAGGTCAGGGTCGCACCAGAGCCGGCGTGGCAGTTCTGGTCCGCAGCAGCCTTCTCGCCAGTGGGGCCTTGCAGGTGCAGGGGGAGGTACATGCGCCTGTTGACGGCCCTGCCCAGGGCAGGATGCTCTGTGTGCCTCTAATCTGGGCAGGGCAGCGTCTGCAGGTGGTGGGAATCTACATGCATGCATCTGATCCCGCAGCAAATGCAGCCATCATCAGCGGCCCTCTGCGGGAGCTCTACCAACAACATCGGCAACAACCAGCCACTGGCCTGAGTTTTCTGGGCGATTTTAACTTTGTGTCCAGTAGAGGCATGGACCGCAGACAATCTGCTTCCCAGCAGCAGCAGCAGCAGCAGCAGCAGCAGCAGCAGCAGCAGCAGCAGCAGCAGCAGCAGCAGCAGCAGCAGCAACAGCAGCAACAGCAGCAGCCGCAGCAGCTACAGCAGCAGCATCCGCAACAGCAGCAGCAGCAGCAGCAGCAACCCCTGCTGCTGCGTGATGCCGTGCCAGCAGCAGCTTGGGCACAGCATCTGCCTCGCATGCGTGATGTATGGCGGGATAAGCACCCGGCGCGCCGTGCGTACACATATGTGCGTGCCAATGCAGCGTCACGTATTGACAGGAGTTACTGTTCAGATACGTTGATGCCGCAGGTGGTGGCCAGCCGACATGAGGACAAGACTGCAGCTCTCAGCGACCATTCAGCAGTGGTGACGCAGCTGCAGCCGCGCGGCCCGGGCGTGTTGGAACCTGGGCTCAGGCGGCTGCGTATGTCATTTCAGCAGGATGCGCAGTGTAGAGCAGCAATGCAGGCGTGGCTGGTGTCCCAGCAGCCACCGGCAGATGCAGCAACTTTCATCGATCAGTGGTGGCCGGCGTTTAAGCGACGGCTCACCGCAAAATTTGCAGAACTAAATAGGATGGCCAGGATAGCTCAGGCAGCCCAGCCAGCAACGGCGCAGCATACAGCAGCAGCAGCCGCGGTGATGGCGGCGCATGGCACGCTTGAGGTGTGCAATGATGCCGCGTTGCCAGCGGCCCTGCAGTCTGTGGTGGATGCCAGGGCTCAACTGGCAACATTGCAACAGCAGGAGGAAGATGTGCAGCGGGCGCGGCGCAGGTGGCAGTGGGTGCACCAGGGCGAGCGGCCTGGACCAGCAATGACCAAGATTCTCCCAAGGTGGCCACGTATATTGGAGGCCTGCGAGCCCCTGGTACTGGCCACCTGGTGCGTGACAGTGTGAGTCTGGCGCGTATCATCGGTAGGCGGTATGCTGACCTGACTGTGGCACCTCAGGTTCAACAGGCGCAGCGGCAGGCTGTGCTGCAAGCAGTGAGGCAGCATTCGCAGCGTCTTGATGCAGCGGCAGCCGCCCAGCTTGGAGCTGCAGAAGTCACCGTTGGTGAGGTGACTGAAGCCATATCTCATACTGCCCCGGGCAGGTCACCTGGGCTGGATGGAATTCCAGAGGAGTTCTATCGACAGTACAAGACGCAACTTGCACCGTTATTGGCAGCGTTGTATTCGGCTATTGGTGCAGCACCGCGTGTCCCGCATGGTCTGTTGGATGGGGTTATCTTGCCTGTGCTGAAACCAGGCAGGGATGTCGCTGACCCAGCTGCATATCGGCCGATACAATTGCTTAACCATGACTATCGCCTTCTAGCCAAATTGCTTGCCAATCGGCTTTTGGCAGTGGCAGGTGATATTGTGCACCCTGCACAATCAGCATTTCTGCAGCACCGGCATATTGGTGATAGCATCAGGCTGCTGCAGGCGCTGCCTGCCTTGCTCAATGCAGAGCAACGTATGGCTATTGTTGTCTTTACTGATTTTGCCAAAGCCTACGACACTGTGGATAGATCACTACTGTATGATGTAGCAACAGCGCTTGGGGCTGGACATGGGTTTGTCGGTTGGATGCGATTGCTGCTAACTGATACGCACACATGCGCCACAGTGAATGGTTTTGGCAGTCCTTTTTACCGTTGCGAGGCTGGAGTTCGCCAGGGGTGTCCTTTGGCACCTCTGTTATACCTGTTTGTTGGGCAGGCGCTACTGTGCTTCTTGAAGCAGCGCGGCATTGGCATTGTTGCAGCCAGCCAACAGCTTGCGGCGACGCAGTATGCTGACGATGCTGAGGTGTTTTTGCTGTCGCTTGCTGATGTGCCCACGTTCCTCGGTTGCATGGATGATTTCGCTGCAGCCTCTGGTCAGCGGCTGAACCCCGCAAAATCACGTCTGCTGCATGTAGGGCAGCTGCCAGGAGCGGCGGCTGCAACGAGTGGGGCGGGGCAGAATTTGGGTGCCATGCCACTGGTGCAGCAAGCGAAATTTTTGGGGGTCGTGTCTGATGCGGGGCAACAGCAGTGTGGACTGGGAGGGCAGATTGGAGGTGGTGCGAAGCCGCATGCAAAATGTAAGTCGCCTCTCCAAGTTGTCCGCTTTTGGCAGGGCGTTTGCGGCCAATGCTTATGCCTTGTCAACCCTTCTATATGCTGCTCAGTTTGCTGGTCAACTGCCTGCTACAGTGACGGAAAATTTGACGCGGTGGACAGCAGCGCTAGTTGATGCTGGAAAGGGCCCTGACGAGGATCTGCGGCGGGCCCCTGGTATCCCAAGCGATTGTATGGCAGCCCATCCTAAGTGTGGTGGTTTTGGTTTGATGCCAATTCAGCATCATCTGCTGTCGCGTTGGGCCTGTGAGGCTCTGCCTTTCCTGCAAGGTGGCACTGCACCTTGGGTGGCTGTGGCGCGCGTTCTTTGGACGCGCTGGGCCAGTACGATGGATTGTTTTACACGCGCCACAGCTAGCAGCCCTTGGGGCATATTATTGAGTCATCGGAGTCACATTTTCCCTGTTGCCCAGGCTGATGTGGTCCTGCCCAAGCCGTTGCGGGTTTTGGCTATGGGTTTGCGCGCTTTGCCGCCGTTGCGGCATGTGGGCAGCCAGCCTTTGGATGTGGATGATTTGCGCTGGGAGGCACCACTATGGGCTAACCCTACTTTTACGGCGGTACAAACTTGGCAGTGGTTTGACCAACAGCGTGAGGTGGTAGTGGGCTTGGAGCATGCAGTGGCGTTTGGCCTGCTGCAGCTCCCGAAGCTGCAGTCTCTGGGCCAGGCGGTGGTGTTGTTGGCAGAGCTGGACCGAGTTTGTGCTCTCCCTGGGCTCTCGGCACAGCGCTCAGCCTATGAGCGTGAGGTGTGGGGCCCTTGGTTGTGCAGTAGGCCGCAGTATGGTTACCGTCAGCTGGCCCGCCAGCATGTGCAGGCCCTGCTGACATTGGTGCCAGCTGCATAGGTTACTGCTGCGCGGGCGCGTTTCACCGCGGCTGTTGCTGCGGGTCGCCCATTGCGCAGTTATCTTCTTTACTCCCAGATACCTCTTGCTAGCGCGGGAGACGATGTGTGCGACTTGGGCTGGCGGCGACCAGGTGGCGGTGCTGATGATGTTGTGTTATTGAAGGACCTGACTGTCGCTACTGCCATGCAGCTGCAAAGCCTCTGTGCGCTAGAAGCAATTGCTCCCCGTCATGCAGCTTTTGTTGCTAGTGTTAGAGCCCTGGATGGGTTGCCGGCCGTGGCACAGTTGCCACAGGTGCGACTGGTTTTGTCACGGTGGTGGTGTGTGCGGGTGGCTAACGTGTACAAAGTCTGCATGGCGCCTGGCCCTGAATGCATTCCCTACTGCTCAGCGTATGCAGACTGCCACGGGATGTGCGGCGTGCTCTGCTGCTGTGCCGGGTGTGGAGCATCATTTCTGGACGTGTCCTGTTGCAGTTGTTGTTCGTGAAGAGATTGAAGGTCAGCTAAGAGCATTCAAATGTTGCCGGCAGGTGAGAGCCAAGGTCCATGCAACTCAAACAGCGCTGAAGGGGCACCACGCACTGCGTGGCACCTCTGCCGGAGCTTTGGATTCAAAACAACATTACAGCTTGTGCATGTTGTGTTGGGTGACTCATACCATCGTCATCGTGATAGCTCGTTGGTTGCTGTCGACACTCAGTGTCAGGCTGACAGAGTTCAGCGCTCAGCAGACTTTGCTCACTGTGAGGTGTGAAGGTGCTGTCCCCCCTCATCACAATAGGCTAGCTGGCACCGCCAAATTGGCAGGCACTGTGCAGTTGATGCTAGGACCACATCCATATGCCAACAGTGCGGCCGCCTTGCAGCGTGCGGCGCACAAGTGATGATCGGCACAGAGCTCAAGCCGATGCTGCAGCACCACGGAGCTGTGCGTGTTTTCAGCTGCTGCTGCCGAAGCCTTTCTTGCTTGCAGGGCGGGGCTTCTGCCCCTTCTTGGCGGCTACTACTGGAGACTCCTTCAGACCTTCAATGCGCGGCACCTGGCAGCAGATGCAGCACAGCAGCCTGTTGCTGAGCATACCGTACAACAGCCATTGCTGTGCAGTTGTGCTGACCAGGCGATCGACAGGCAGGTGGTCAACCTGCTTTAGCTTCTCTGCTGGCACTGCAGACTACCCCCATGATCCAACAGAAGTGCTGACAGCCTTACGACACGCGAGCGGCAAAGTCCATTGCATGCGGCCACCAGTGATGCATGCTGTAGCTCCCCACCTGCTTCAGCTTCGCTGCTAGCGCTGCAATCACGTCGACCAGCAGCTGCTTCCGTTGGCTGCGGAACACCAGCGCGGTGCGCATCTCAGGCGACAGCTCCTGCTGATGCTGCTCTTGGCGTGGCCCTTCACTGCTGCTGCTGCTGCTGCTGCTGCTGCTGCTTCCATTCAGCAGTGCCAGGTCGTGCTCAAGGCCTGTGCTGAAGTTCTGCAGTGCTGCCATACCCATGCCAATGAGGATGCGGATGGTGGCGGTCTGCAACAGCACGCGGCACAACGCGCAGCCGGCAGAAGGGCACGTGAGCTGAAACGGGGCAAACAGCAGACATGCGTGTTGGTACCGCTGCCAAAGCCCATGCAGGCGCACGTAGCTCACTTGAGTGAACGAGCCTCTCCCCAGGCGGCCCTGCAGCGCTGATGTGCTCCCATCCACCTGTACATCTTGTTGTTTGGGTGGTCTGTCCCAGCTGCTAGCACTGTCAGAGTCAGCTTTTATCATTCTCCTGAAACAGTTCAGCTAGGCCTTGCGCATGCATTCCCTGTCCAGCCGCAGCACTGTCAGGCTCTGGCTCTCCAAGGTCACCGATGCGCAGTGGCCTGCGCTGCTGCTGCACACCTGCAAGCTGCAGCCACGCTGCTGCTGCTTGTGGCCCGCACACCTCATTCTGCTTGTTGAGCGGCCTGTCCCAGCTGCCCAGCACTTCCAGGGTCAGCGCCTCCACCTCACTCTGATACGTGGCCACCAGCCCCCTCATCGCTGCCAGCAGCCGCGGCTCAACAAAGTTGGGGCCACCTAGCAGCACCTGCAACATACAGGTTGCGCACACAACTGCATCTACCCGAACCCCAGGAGCCGCTCAGATGCCTGATGTGCAAGCATGCAGCGTGCAGCGTTGCTGATGAGCTGCGTGTGGCGCATGCTGTGTACATCCTCAACACGGACACGAGTAAGGAAGCCAGTGCGACAATGTAAAAAAATTTCATGCAACTCCACATCTCGTATCGCATCTATAACACACAGCGCAGCATGCAGCACATGCATGGGCCTGCATGCCACTACTCAGCAGGCATGAACAAGCCCTTGCCAGCAGGCAACCAGCAAGGTGGCCCTGGTTTCACCCTTCGCTGAAGTCCACCACTTTGCAGGCGTCAGGTGAGCTGGCAAGGTGAGCAGGGCCTGGCGGATGCCAAGTGGCAGGCTGCTGATTAATGAATTCTGCAAGAACAGCATCATCAAGAATCAGCAGGGCGCACCTGCAAGTTCTGCTTTGGGCCGCCCCCGCTGAGCCCTAGTCTTGCCAGGTGCTGCTGCCGCCAGGGCGCTGCTGTGCTCAGCTCCAGCAGCTTGCCGCTGCTGTCACGCGCACCGCCAGTCAAGGCAGCAGCCTGCAGAGGTGCAGACGCCGACACGATGAGCAGAACGAGCGAGTGTCAGTATGTGCTGCTGCAGTGCTGAGTTGCGGCAGCTTGCTGCTGCTGTCACGCGCACCGCCAGTCAATGCAGCAGCCTGCAGGTGACCAGGGAGAACAGCATCAAGCCAACTTTCAGACGGCGACGGCGTCGCCTGCTGAGAGTTGGCTTGTTGCTTTTCTCCCTGGTCACCTGCAGTCTGCTGCATTGACTGGTGGTAGTACGGCTTCACGCCCAGGAGCAGCTTGCCGCTGCTGTCACCAGCCAAACCAGCGCCTAGAGGTGCACGTAAGACTCGTGGCAATCCGCACACAACCGAATGTACTCCAAATTATGTCATGACATCAGCAGGCTGTTGTGTGCGGTTTCACACCGGGGGCGACGGACGCAACACTTTGCGCTCTACAACAGCTGGCGTGAGCAGCAGAAGCAGCAACCAGGTGGTTGAGGCCTGCATGCGACCGAGCATGCATGCCGCCGGCAGGACGATCCTGCGCGTGTGGATACAGCACTGACACGTGAGCTCTGTAACCAGGACACCACTCCACACACTCAAGGGCTGCAGCTAGAAATTTGTGATTGATCTGATCTGATCTGAGCTGGTCATTCACACGTGAAAAGAGTATCTGTGTGACATAACCATCAAACGCACGCACCTTGACCAGCTCAATGTCAAAGCGCAGAGCCACCCTGTCGTACTCGTTGTTGGCCACGACGAAGCCGTAGTCCATCAACAGGAAGTCGTTGCTGAGCTTGCCGTAGCTCAGCAGCAACGGCTCCCCAGCAGCAATCTGTCCAGTGAGGCGGTGGGGAGGGTGATGAGATGAGGTGCAAGGGGTGTGAAGCCAGGGCGGCCTGATGTTATGTGAGATGTGACCGCGAGTACGGCTGCAGCAGCAGCAGAAACTGGAGTTGCCTGCCGCCAGCAGCAAACTTGTGATATGTATATGAGTTAGCAGCACTGGTCAGTTCCAGATCCACGGCAGCTACAGCGGCAGCAGCAGCGGAGGCCCGCCATCTGCAAGGTGGCAGAACAACAACCAGCGACAGGCAGGAACCATGTGATCATAGCCGTGGCACACGTGGTGGGTGCCCATCCGTCGCTTGCCTCGCACGTTCACACCATACAGTGCTGGGTCGAGCTGTATGCCTTCTCAAGGTCCAAGCCTCATGTCATGGTCGCAACACAACATCTGCTGCAATTTTAGAGTGTCGTCTGCAAGGGCCTTGTGCAGCTTGCTTCAGCTCAACAGCAGCAGTGTGCCGCTGCAGCAGCTCTGCGAGCTGCCCGCGGCAGCGCTCCTTGCACTGCAGCGCATCCCACCTGCTTCTTGGCCACCATGGCCACGCCGCCCGCCACCGGCACGACCTCGCAGTTGGGCTCAAAGCTGTGGTTGGCCATGTCAATGAGCGGCAGCAGCGCTGCAGGCGCGTCAGGGCCGGCCACCCTGAAGGCCCGCGATGTCACGACAGCCAGCGCCCAGCCTGCAGACAGCAGCAGCAGCAGAAGGATGCGCTGAAGCCTGCATTGGGAGTGCACAAACAGGTGCAGCCGCGCAGCAGGCGATGTCGGGCCAGTCACACGCACAAGGCGCCACTTCACCTGGCACACAACAATTGTTTTGGTCGTTGCCAAAATGTCAGCGGCTGGATCTGTTTGTCGGTCAGCAGGCGCACGCGTTCCTGGCTGATGGCGCGTGATGCTGATGCCAGCAGCAACCCACCTAGGTTGTTGGTGTCCACCGTCACACCATCAAAGGGGTCTGCTGCTGTGCCTGGCAGCCGTGCCAGCACGTCCACGCTGAAGCGGTGCAGCCAGCGCCCGCGCTTCTTCACCTGCAGCGCAGTGCAGAAGGCCACAGTGAAAGGAAGACGGGGGTGTACATGGTATGCAGGGTTGAGGATTCTTGACAGTCTGTGGTTTTGCATGCAGCTAAGCCCCTATCAACAATCACATCCAACAGAGACAGTGCGAGAGCCCAACAGGCGTCGTTACTAGACGGCGACCCCCACCCCAGCGAAACATAGTGCACAACCAAGAACGTGTGCATTGTGTGGCAACATGCGGCAAAGGCCAAAGCAGCGCAGCTCCTATCCTGGCTTGATATTTGCTACGCAGCAAACATGAAGTATGTGTTGCTGTAGGCTGCATAGTGTGAAGCCTGCTGGATTGAGGCAGAGTAACAAACATGCCTGCGGCAGCTAGGAGAGTGACATGCCACAGACACTTAGATGTAATTCTGTAGCAGAGCCACCTTGCAGCTGCTTCGATGCTGGCAGGAACTTGATACTGCAAATGCTTCTCCCACCCCCATTGCCAGGTGCGCAATGGTCACGTAAAAAACGCCCTCTGACACGTAACATACAATAGATGACACACTGACATGACGATATGACAACGCTGCACTGCACAGCCACAGAACCTCACCTGCTCCACCACTGGAGGGTACTCGACCGCCTCCAGTGCTTCTTTGGGGAAGAACATCGGCACCCCAGGCACCCCCACAGGCAGGTACGAGATGTAGGTGGCAAAGTGGCTGGACGCCCCCGCCACGCGCTGCACCAGCACCTGCAGCGCGAGCCTTGCCCCCCACAGCTCCTCAGGCACCTGCTGTATGAGGCGCAGCATGCGCGCGTCGCTGGACTCGTCGTAGGTCAGCTGGCAGCAGCGCGGCAGCTCAATGAGGCGGCTGCCAGGTTGGGTGATGGCCTGCAGGCAGCGGGCAGCAGGCGTCAACAGGCTTCTTTTTGTTGCAGCAGCAGGTGGAGACAGTGGCTGGAGCCACTAGGTCCGTGGCACACTTTTGACATGTGGCAGCATTGCAAGCTCAGCCCCAAGGTTGTTTGACGGTAGATAGTAGGAAAGATAGCAAACGCCTGAGCACAGCGGAGTTCCAGGACACAAGCTGTAGTGTTGCGTGCCAGCTGCAGCGCTCACTGAGAACAGGCAGCAACGAGCTGGGGCAGTCAAGCTGCCTGCTGGCCCTAAACTGCTGGGGTGCTCTCTCACAGTCAGTGACACACACATGCAGGTGATTCTGCACACTGGATGCCAAAAGCAAGGGCATGCTCAGCAAATGACCAGAGCTTGCTGGAAACCGCCAGAGAGCAGTTTCCTTGCACCACCGCTCAGCTGCCGCTGAGTCCAACTGCTGCAGCTCTGCCTGTATGCAGCTGCCACTCCTGGCCCGCTGACTGCCGATCCACCGTTGCTGGTGTACTGGAGGCCGCTTGCAGCCGATTCACACGGCACAGAGCAGCCTGGGCAACACCAGGAAACAGCATAGACCGTCGGCTCCAACACACCGGAAAACCTAGTGTGTTCATGCCTGCCGCAATGTACCGCACCTGCGTCGCAACCAAGCCCCAGCCTGAGCCTCCGTCGCTGCCACCAAGGTTGGCCATCGCAGCGCCACTCACAGAGCCGCCATTGCTGACCACCCAGTCAACCAGGGAGCTGCTGGCACTGCCAGGTGGCGTGCTGCAGTCTGCTGCTGCGGCTGCTGCGGCCAGACACCTGCGTGTGGTGGAGCTCTGCGGCAGGATGGCGACAACGCTGCTGCTGCTGCCAGCATGGCCCAGATGAATAGGCCAACAGCACTGGTGTGGTCTGCTGCTGCTGCTGCTGCTGAGGGGTGTGCGGCCTGCCATCGCTCCAAGGGCACTGTGAGCTGCACGGCCCAGCATCCTGTGCCTGCTGCTGCTGCTGCTGCTGCTGCTGCTGCTGCTGCTGCTGCAGCTGTTCAAGATAACATGCAAAGCAGTGACACCAACAATGTGAGCTCAATGACAAGTTCAGGATAGCAGCATAGGCTGTCCTTGATTTGTGGGCTGTTTGCTGACAGCAGGTGCTTGCAGGATTGGTTCAACAGGTCATAGCTGCAGCAGACGGACGTCCCAGCTCACCAAAGAGGTTTGCTTCTACAGCAAAGCCTCTCAGGCTGCAGCATATCTCGGTGGTGTGGCTCAAGCCTCGAGCACAGCTCCCTGGACGCCAAGCTGCTAGTGCTTGCGCTGCTGCAGCTGACACAGCATTGCCAGTGCCTGCCTGCCTATCAGCCGGGTTCCCTCAGGGGCGTACAGTACGGTATGTGGTCACTGAAACACATTCAGCGTGCTTGATGGCGTTGTGGTTGCGTTGGGTTGCCCTTGGCATTCATAATGTTGCTGCTGTGACACTGTCACATGTTAGGGAGCACGACGTTGCAGCAATCAACGAAACAGCAATGCCTTTGGCCAGTGTGGAGTTTAATGTGACCGTTGATCACGAAGCACTTGTGCCAGTGCCGCAACCGACTGCTCCATCACGGAGTGCTAGCCTTACCCCTGCGCTGCCGCTTCTCCCTTTAAAAAACCTCCTGCATAAGTTGTGCTTCCAATTTCAGGAGTTGCCCACCTCCAAATCACTGCTGCTTGTAGTCCTGCCATTGTGAACTTGTGCCAGCCCTTGCTGTTGTGTTCACCTCTGCTACCACCGGAACAGCTGCTGCCCCGACCACGTAGCTGTAACGTCTATCAACAATAAGGTGGAACAAGTGACTCATGGTTCGCTTCCATTGGCACGTCGAAGATGGCTACGGGGCCTACACACCGCCTCAAGCCTCCAAAGAGGTCCCTGGCAGCTCTGGGGTCCGGCATGTGTCGGTGCGGGTAGACATAGCAGGCGATTCTAGCCCTATGGAGGCCATGTTCACCATCCCAGCGGGTTATCTGCACCCTGAGGGAGGGAAAGTCAAGGACGTGGGCATCGTGCTGGGCCACGGCAATGACGCAGAGGAATGGAACGGCCCACTACTGTCAGAGGTTGCAGCGACCCTTGCCAAGGCTGGTGAGCAGCTGAGCAGCAGCCAGCGCAACACGCTGCGCTGCTACTGGCACTGCGATAGCTGCTACTGCCTGGTAGTGGGTGGATGTTGCTGCTGTTTCCTGCAGATGGTCTGCGGCTTGCAGTGTACGGTCCAGATGGGCAATGAGCATTGATAGACTGGTGAAAAGGCACGCCTTCCCCGTCTTGCTGTAGATGTTTAAATGTCAGGATCAGTAGTGAGCATTGGTGATGGTGGCATGCGGCAGTAAGTCTGTTGCACTGCCCAGGGAGCGTACTGTGTTGCCTACGTATCACTAGTAATGAGATCTTGCAAGCATGCGGCATGAGTCCTGCAGTGTGCATCACAGCAAGCCACTGCCTGTTGTTGCCAGCCGACCAGCTGCACTGTCGGATCCTTCCGCGAGCATGCACAGCACCCAGCACCCAACGACACACCACCCGCTCCTCTCGCCCTTGTCATCAAGTGCACCACCGCTGTTACCTGCAGGGTACATCGTGGTGCGTTACCACAGCTCAGCAAAGGAGCTGCGGCGGCAGCGCATGTTTGAGAAGGCGCTGGATGTATGCGCCACCAGCCCGTATGCGCGCTGCGTCCAGCGATGGGTGCTTGCAGGAATCGGCCACGGGGCGCGGCTGGCTGCCATAGTCGGGCCCAGGGCACGCGGCCATGTGTGCGGCTATGTTTTTCTGTCATACCCACTCACGGTGAGTGACGCGGCGCAATTGTTAGCTAAGCTTGTTTGAAGCAGCTCAACCATGCTTGCAGGGTGGGCGGAATAGGGGCCGGATGCTTTGCTACAGGCCGTGCAAAGCACTGCTGGGGTCGAGTCGCAGTCCAGCCTGACAACAAATAACAGCATGCGGCAGCAGGTGCTGTTACGCTGGCATGACGCCGCATCACACACAGCATGCATGCTGCAGGAGCTGACATGTCTGGTTGTCTCTCAAACGGCTCAACAACTGTGCATCCACCATGTGTGTGCAACCACCATGACACCTGTGTGCTGTGGCCCCTTGAGGTCACACACCGGCCTCAGGCACATGCAGCTGGTCTGATCACTGCTGTTTGCTTGCTTGATACTACTGCAGGATGCGCTGCAGACCGCCAAGGGGCCTGTGCTGCCCGACAGCAGCATCCTGCTGCTGCGCATCCCAGCGCCAGTGCTGTTTGTGCATGCAGGTGCGCACGACTCCACAGACTCCATGTGGCTGGCAGACTTGCATGTGCAGGCGTGGCGCCTAGGCCACCTTTCTGCCAGCTAGCCTGCCTGAAGACAGAGAACTGTGCATGCAATGCAGTTGCAGGGGCTGTTGCCAGAAGTGGCTACCTTGATGCCTTGAACTTGCTGACAACCAACATGTGCATGCTGTGAACCAAGGTCAACGCGCAAAAACCTCATGAAACTGTAGTCATACAACAGGTGTTGTTGGTCTTGGTGTGTGCAGGCAGTGATGCGAAGGCGCCCGTCAACCAGATCCGGACAGTAGCAGCGCAAATGAAGCCAGAAGCAGAGCCACGGCTGGTGGAGGTGCCAGGCGCAGACAGCAGCTTTGCAAGCGGCGAGCCTGCAGCACTAGCGCCAGAGACCGTTGCAGCAGTGGCAGAGCCTGTTCTGGAGTTTGTGAGCGCGTTGCAGAGCGGCAGCGTAAACTCCTGCAAGCTGCCGCTGGCAAACCGGTCAGGTCAGACTGCTGTGCAGCTCTCGGAGTCTGCTGCCGCTGGAATTGCAGCACAGATCGCAATACTGGACGAAGATGACAGCGCTATATACGAGGTGGAACCGCTTGGCATCGTTGCAGACGCAGCAGCCGCCAACGGGCAGCAGCAGCAGGCTGTTGCTCAGCAGCTGCTGCAACAGCACGCGCAGATGCAGCTGCAGCAGGCGCTGGCAGCGCAGCAGCAGCTTGCAGCAGTGGTGGCGTCCAAGGCTGCGCTGCACCTGCAGCAGGCGGCAGCGCAGCGTGCAGCAGCGGCTGCAGGCAGTGCTGCTGCAGCTGGTGCGCTGCAGCAAAGCTTTGGCATGCAGCTCAGCAAGCTGCCTGGTGGTGCAACATCTGGTGCTGGTGGTGCCCAGGGCTCTGTGGTAGCACCTGTCATGCTGTCTGGCATGCCTGCAGGCGTGTTGACTGGGGGGCTCACACCGCAGATGCTCGCAGCAGCACAAGCGATGGCAGCTGCAGCAGCCAAGCAGGGGATACGGCCGGGCGGAGGTGCGCAGCTGGTGATGCCCGCTGGTGCAGCGGTTGCGGCCGCGCAACAGCAGCAGCAGCAGCAGTAGCAGACGGCCAGTGATGCAATGCAATGCCCTGTGGCGAAATGGATGAGATTGTTGCAAGTTGATTATATTGATGATAGGTTTGTTGTAGCTGGCGGCTTCAATGCAGTGCAATGCGCAAGCATGGCATGATGCAGTGCATGAGGTGGCTGGTGTGCCAGCTGGTCAGCAGGCTGCCACTCGCAGGCAATGCTCACTTAGCAAGTGGCTATAGCCACATGTGCTCTGGACCAATGCATTGCGGTTACAGCCAAAGCTGTATTATCTGATGGATGTTGCGCAGTTGGTGCACGTGATATGATGCCTATGTGTGTGCTGGGTTTGGCACGCTCGAGTGTGTCGTCAGCACAGCTTGTGCTTTGTTAATTTCTTGCGCTGCACACACTACAGCTAGCTGTGTAAATGCATACTGTTGCAGTAGAATGGGTTCACCCCAACACACGATGATGCATGATTTGCACTTCCGTCAGCACAACCAAGGCAGGCACTGTCTCTTTGTGGCTATGGTTCAGCTGATGTAGCTGCTGATTCTGCAGCAGGCCAGCAGCCTGGGCTGATATCGCACAGCAGCAGGGGAACCTGCCAGCAGCTGCCAATGGGTGAGGCAGGTGTAGTACGGCAAATGTTTCATGCACGTTATGCGTATGGGATGAGAGCATGCACTGCTTGAATCGCAAAAGTGTCAGCCACCTCAAAACACGTTATGTACGTATACGTCGGTGGTACTGTATGTCGGTGGTTGAATGCTGCTCTGGTGGCAGTTGTGCGACTGCATGCTGCCTTTGCAGCCCTGTGGTGTGGCGCGCTGTGTGGGGTTGACTGCTTCAGCCTCAGGCGTGACCCTCTGCTGCTGTGTTGGTCAAAGCTCCGGCCTTGTGCGCGGCCAGTTGTGCGTGCAGCTGCTGGCAGGCTATGCGAGCGACAGTGTACTGCGGAGACACCAGGTGCTGGTTGCGCTGCACACTGGCCGCCAGCGGCTGAGATGCATCATGCATGCACCTGAAAGCGTGTCACCAGCCTGCAGATCCCGCTCCTGTATGCAGCCCATGCTTGGAGGGGTTTGGAGGTCAGGCAGGGTACACCAGCTTGCTGAGGCGTGCATGTTCTGCTTTGCACTAAAGCCCCGCGGCACGCGCTGGTGTTTAAACAAGCAACACACTGCTTGCTTGTACGCCCGGAACTGCACATTACGGCACTGTGTCACTACACGGTCCATCTTCTAGCATTGTCTTTGTGCGTTGCCGACTACGCGTTGTGCCGGACGCAAGGCTGCAGCACAGCACTCAGTAAAACGATCTTTGGAGCTGTACAGACATGTCTGGTCAGACATGTGCCACTTAACAAAGGAAGCCCGAGCGCACCTTGACTGAGCAGTTGGAGGATCGTGAGGAAGTCATTACCACTGCCTGCGTATGCTGGATGCGGGTAGGGTTGTGCGCTTGTCACTGACCAATGCAAACATTGGCAAAAGGGCTGGTGCATTGTCGTTGCGTTTCTCCTGTAAGGTGTTTCGTTCAGTAGCACACAACTTCATCACGCAATTGAGTTCCGAGGACAGCTAGCAAAATGCAGTTCACGCACAGGGCCCATCCGGAACTGGTAGCCACACATAGGTCGAGAGAACTGCGTGCCGGAGTGTGTTGTATCAGCAGAAGATATGCATCATTGGGCGCTTTTGCTGTCATTGGTGCGCATTAGTTCAGCATTTGGGAGCGGCAGTAGCAGCAGGATGTGCATTGCAGTCCGGCAGCAGTACAACAGGCCACTTGGACGTGTGAGGCCTCTGCAGGCCTCCTGTTGACCTCTGCTGCCAGTGACGTATACAATGTATCTCTCCACCTTTGCAGGCTCTTCAGCACATGCGCAAGCAGCAGCTGCAGCACAGCTGCTGCACGGCGAGCAGCTCACAGTGCCACAGGCCATTCAAGCACTGAAAGCAGCTGCGGTCAGCGCTGCTGCCGGTCCCACAGCAGCTCCAGCAGCAGCAGCGCCCACCAGCAAGTCCAACAGCAGCAGCAATAACAGGTGCAGTGCACAGCTTGATCCTGCGTTGGCAGCAGCATTCATCCAGGCTGTGTATGAGACAGTGCAGCAGCAGCAGGTGATGCCGGAGCAGCAGCTGCAAGTGGAGCGCTACAAGTTGCAGGCCCAGGAGTATAAGTACTATGCAGGTGGGTGGTGGGTGTTACTTAAATGTGTTATTCTGTACCCGCTGTGCAAGCATTTGAAAGCAGCATGTTGTGCCGCAGTCCTGTAGTATGAGCAGATCTCTGTCGCTTAACGTGTTCTGTACTCCCTGCAGTTGCCTGCCAGCGTTGCATGCTGTGCCGTGGACCAGGATCTGACAATTGCATACACCTACCAAGCCAGTTGTTACTGCAGCTGGCGTATGCCATGTTTTGTAGTGATCAGTCATTTGTGGTGATAAGTCATTTGAGAGTGTGTGTGTGCGGAATGACATAACGTACCTGTACAGCCGCCAACTTGGACTGCGTGGCAGCGTCGTCGTGTCCACATGTCACCAGGCGCTCATACTTGGGGAGTCACTTTGGTCGTGTGTGATCATCTGCTTCTGCCGTGGTGTGTGTGTGTGCAGCTGCAAACCAGGACCGCATGCCAGCGCTGCCTCGACTGGACGACAACAGCGGCGGCCTCAGCAACAGCACGTACTTTAACTTTGTCAGGTGAGGCCAGCTGCTGTGCTCAACAGCCAGCAGCAGCCCCAGGCTGCCAGGTGCACCGCGCCCAGCCTGCAGCAGCAGGGCTTCAGCTCAAAGTACAACTCTGTGACCAGCAGAAGTTATGCTGTGGGTCGTATGGCGTACTGATGCACTCGATGCAGCATGCCCATGCCAACAGCTGTGAACCTGCTGGCTTCACCTGTTATTAAATGGCTGGGGCCAGCACGTATGGGTTGGTGCTTGCAGGGCGGACTGAGGTGGCAGCACAGCAAGCCCTGCTCCACCATACCACGTTGGAAGTGAGGAAGTGGTGGATGCTGCTGCTGCTGTCGCTACAACATGCCGAACATTTCAGACGACAGCCTTTCACGGTGCGTCGTTGTTCCCCACTGAGTGGGCCGCCATGGCTTTTTGTTGTTCTGCCGCCGGTGCGCACATGTCGCAGTTACGTGCTGTGGAAGGTTGTGGCACGCCACTTGCCCACCCCGCAGCAGCGCACCGCCTTCTGTGCTGCTGTTGGTGCGGTGCTGCTGCAGCAGCTGGCACCGGAAGCACTGACATCGCTGGGTACAGCAGCAGCTGCTGCAGGTGAGGGGTTCACACCACTTTCTACTTGCACCAATAAAGAGAGGCAGCAGCAACAATACTGAACCGCTTAGCAGAGATTGATGCTAATGTTGTATGTGGAGCTGGTCACAAATTCAGATGCTATGACAACATGTGTGATGAGCCACCCCAGGAGGAGCACCTTGTCACCACATTGACACAATGGAGAAGAACATATGAACGATGATGTGTGTTGAGCTGGGGTTGAGGTGCATGCAGCTGTTGTTGCCAAACAGTGTAACTGCCTTTCCTGGGACATCGGCAGGACGCTGACCCGGTTCTTCGCGGACTCGGTTCAGTCGCGGACAGGGCGGGTTTTGCAGGTTGTGCAGCCCTTTGCTGCTGACTGACAGCTAACCTGCATGGCCTTTGTGGCGTTGTTGGTGTCGACTGTCCCACAGCACCGTCAATGCCATGCCCCGCCTCCATCTGCTGCCTTTCCTGCAAGCGCAGACCGACGCAGAGCCCCCGCGGCAGCACTCATAGCCAGTGCACAGCAGCTGCTGGACCTGCTGCAGCGGCGCGGCTACATCTGCGGCTGGCAGTTGGTGCTGGGCAGCCTGCCTGGTGGTTGGCCGGCCGACTGGTCGGTCAGTGAGCAGCAGCTCGCGGGCTTGGAGGGTGTGCAGCAGCAGGAGCCACTGCCGCCTGGCTTGGTGTTTCAGGTGGGTACATTCAGATTTTCAACCTTGTAGTATATACTTACTGCAGGCGTGAGTCACACCATATGGTGCTAGCATGAGGTGCGTAACCACAGCAGACACATAACTTCATCTTCCCAGTGGCATGGTGGACAAACAAGCATGTTCATTTGTCTTGCAATGAAGTCGCTGCTCCAAGGCTGCACGTGCTGCATGCTGCTTCCCGGGCCTGCACTTGCAGGTGAAGCTGCAGCAGCCAGCAGACATCGAGGGCTGCGTGTCACTCCGGCAGGAGGAGGACGGCTTCTGGAGCCGCCACATCAGCAGCATGCTGGCAGCACTGCTGGCAGCTGGCGGCTACTCTGCTGAGGCGGTCGACGAGTATTTCTACCAGGACAGCTGGCAGGGCCCGAGCAGTGCGGCCGGGAGGCTGCTGCTGCTGTTTGGGGATCCTCTGCAGCAGGTGGACGTGCCGTGGACGCCCACGACGCTGGTCCAGGACTGGACGCTGGCGTGAGCTGACAAGGCTGGTGCCGTGTCACATGTCTTGTGACATAGTTGTGCCACGTCACATGACATCAACACCAGGATTGGACGCTGACGTCAGCTCACTCGGCTGGTGCTGTGTCACATGTCACATGACACATCATCATCATGTTACCCATTCAAGCCATAGCATCAGCGCCATCGGCCCCGCGCCCCACCGGGGCGGAAAGTCACATGACACAGTTGTGTACAGTTGTGCCACGTCACATGACACAGACACCAGGACTGAGACGTTGGCGTGATATGCTCCTTTGGATGCGTCACCCCACCTGACATTTTGTGTGATGGTGCTGCCAGCAAGCCTGAAGGCGTTGCGATGTGGCTACGAGAGACTGGTAAGGCTTCCCACGTCACCGTGAGGCTCACAAGGTGCTGACATGGCTGCAGGCAACAGGCTAGCCTGCATGGTCCTGCATCAGTGCAGGGTGCTACCCTTCAATCTGGAGGTGGATGGCATCAAGAATGGATTGTTCCGCTGCAGAACATCCATCCATTAGCGCATTCGCAAACCCTGGACAATGGTTGTAACAAGCAGCGGCACTCTAGCCCAGCCGTACCTAATTTCGTACATAGTTTTAAGCAACGCTTCAGCATGATCCTAAATCACGGTGCGCACCGTTGCCGTGACCATGCTAATCTGGGTATGACTGGAGTCACGCATCGCAGCAGTCACGACGACGACACGGTGCAGTCGTGCTGCCGCGCCAGTAACGCTGGAGTCGCATATGCGGACTGAGCCTTGGCAGGCCTCGCACACCACATGGGTCAAAAATGAAAATAAAAGAGCTGAAGATGTTAATTCTACGAATTTTAGAGATGGGCTTCGACCGGTTGGTCGAAGTAACGGCCGCAAAACAGGGGTTGTTTAGACCAGATCTCCCGCCAACATGCACCTGCTGCCTCAGACCAGATCCACTAAGGGCCAGCTGGTCGGTATTGGCCAAAGCCTTTCGACCGTATGGTCGAAAACGTCAATAGGTGGTTGCGAGCCCTGAGCTGGTTGCGAGCCCTGAGCCTTGCCAATTGGCAAGTTGGTGAGCTCGGCATATCCAACTATTTATAATAAAGATTAAGAGACCGTGACATGACAGTGCTGCTGTACTGCTTGGGACATCACGCCTAATTGAGGGGTTACAGGTGACTTGGGACACAGTGACTTGGGACAACACGTTGAACGCCTGCAGGCAACCTTGTATTGCTGTTTAGGCGCCTGACAAGCGCTTCCAGGTCAATCACCTTCAGGGCTCGCACCCACCATTTGGCGATTGAGACCATTCAGGCGAAGGGCCATGACCTATTATCGACTAGGTGGCCTGCAGTGGGGTCTGTTCTGGGCCGCAGGTGCAATTCGGCAGGAGATCTGGACGAACCAACACCTGTGTAGCGGCCGATGTTTCCACCAACCGGTCGAAGCACATCTACTAATTTCGTAAGAACGGAGCCTTCAGCTCCTGATTTCTACCCGTAGATGTGGTTGCGAGCCCTGATCACCTTGACATTTACTGTATACATATTATCAATACAGTTTATTTATGAAACCCGTATCATACTCATATGATATGCAGCCAGTGTATATATACATGCAGCCAGTGGTTGCTGCTGGGTTTGGGTGTTAGAGGCTTATTACACCGGATAGCGAAAATCTCATAATAGTGCGGCCCACTATTATAAGGAAAAAAAGTTGCACCGATAGTTGGTTTAATGAGCTAAAACTATTGATACATGTACATATATCTTATTTGGAGCGACCACGCAGCTGCTAGTGGCAGCGTTGCACTATTATGTTGAACCACTGTCAGTGCCGCTATTTGAAGGTTGGGGGGGTCAAATAGCGAAATACCGAACACGCGATCAGCTTGTTCTGAGCGTTGGAAACAATTGATATTGCTATTATACATCGTTTCGGGGCTACAACAGCCGAGCGCGGATCGTTGTTAAGCCAAGCAATGCCAGCCAAGAACAAGCCTGTTGCTGCGTCCGCAGCTGATGCTCCTGTTGTAGTAAAGCAGGAGAAAGCAGGAAAACGCTTTCGTCTAAACTATGGCAAGAGCGGGGCGGTCGAGAGTCTGCTCATCGACCTGGCAGGACCCATCAGAGATACCAGTACACCGGGATGTGCTGCTGAAGACGCTGGCAGCAGCACAGGCTGAGGAGTACCCAGATGAGGATAACATTGCCTATATAGATATATCTGCAGCAGGCAGTGGCAGATGTGCAGCAGTTCATGCCACAGCTGGCCCATGTCACCAGCGAGACATGCCAGACAAAGATGAACACCATGTGCGACAAGGTAGTAATCATGCCTGATGGTTACTATACAGCAGGTGCTGCACAGGGGACAGTACGTGCACATGTGCCAAGTCTAGCAGTGCCAGAGCTAATGCAGTATCAGCGGTCATGAGCTGCTCCAGTACAAGCGTTGTAGCGGCGATCATATAGACGTTGTTTCGTGTAGCGGTGCTGGCAAGGACGCCAGCTATCGTGCAGAGCACGACCAACATCCCTGGCTCCATGACAGCAGTAGTGGACAGCGACGTCTAGGAGGCGATCCGCTGCGCGGAACTTCGAAATATCTTGCGTAAATGTGATTTCAATTGAACAGAAAAGTCGTGGCTGCTCAGTCGCCTCGCTCCGTGCTGGTTGTTGAGCAGAGTTAGCAGTGCAATCTGCAATGTCATGGACAGTGCCCACTAAGCCCCGAGTTACCCGCAAACCTCAGCCCAATAGAGCAATTATGTTTAAATCAATTATATTTTATCCATACAATAGCGTTTGAAGCCTAGAATTGCCGTAAAAATAGGGTGGCGCCAGTAGAATACAACTCTCAGTGGGCCGCACTATTATAAGATAGGCGCTATCCGGTGTAATAAGCCTCTTAAACCCGTAGTTTGTCAATTGTGGGGCAGCAGAAGCAACACTGTGCAGGTGATTGCAGCTGCAATTTGATGGGTGCTGTGCCATGGCTTGCTGTACAGCCATGTCCTTGCATTGAGCGCCATACTGAATGATTGTGGTGTGGTGTGTTGCAGCAGTTGATCAACTCATGAGGTTCGATACGTCAGTACAGCGGCAGCAATCTAACTTTGGTATTTGGTACAATACCTGTACATGGACCACACATTTTGAGAAGATGCTGGCTAAGGTGCAACGTGTGAAGGGTGCGCTCATGCCAATTTGGAAGAGCCGCAGCATCAGTGTGGAGGTTAAACGCATACTGTTGCTGACGTGTGTCATCCGTCCCATTGTCGAATATGGCAGTGAGGTTTGGTTTCCGTCCACAGCTAGGCAACTGCAGCTGATTGACAAAGTGCAGACAGACATCATCAAATGCGCAATGCGCTGTGGCAAGGAGCGCCCATGCTCTTCAGCTCTCTTGGCAGAATGGGGTGTGAAACCATTGCATATGTGGCTTCATCAGAGGGCTTTGGAGTACTACTACAGGATTCAGCGTATGCAGGGCGTTCGGCTGCCAAATCAAGTGTTTACAGCTGAATGGAGGCGTCCTAGTGGTGCTGTGGCGGTGACACCATGGCACAAGTATGTGCAGAGCCTGCTGTGCAAGTATGGTGTGAATGTTGTGACCGCGGAAGGCAGAGCCAGTGCGTGCAAGAGCCATGTCAACAAGCAGGTCAAGACACTACATGCTGAAAGGATTGCATGTGAAACGTTGGAACACTCCACTCTGAGTCGGTATGTGGCTCATGTGCATCCCTCTCATGTTGATGCTATGGGTTTCAGGAGGCCTAGGCCGTACTTGCGTTCAGTGGCAATTCCACGTGGTATTGAATTGCTGTTGCGTGTTCGTATGGGTTGCCTGTGTGTACATGAGCGTACTAGTCAGTTTGGCGGTCGCAGAGCTAACTCCACTTCAGGATGTCCTTGTTGTGGTGCAGAAGTTGAGTCTTTGTCACACTTCATGTTTGATTGCCCTGCTACTTCTGCTCAGAGGGATGATATGTTTGCTGAGATCAGATCCCTGCCTGGTTGCGCTGAAAAGTTGCGCAGCGTTTTGTCCATGGCTGATTCGTCAATCAAGGTGTTGCGTTTTGTATCTGATGATATTTGGGGCAGTTCTGGAAGATGTCTGATGGTGTCACCGTGTATTGCTGCTTTTCTTGTCAAGTCTTGGGATGTGCGCAATGCATGCAAACATTCTGGAGCAGTGCTCCCTCCTCTTTCCGCCCCGGTGGGGCGCAGGGCCGATGGCGCTGATGCTATGGCTTGAATGGGTAATATGATGATGATGGTATTTGGTACCAACGTATATGTGTATACAACGTCAAGGAAGGTGGATTGGTGCATTCTGGCACTTCAGCACCATCAGCGTTGTTTTGAGCTTTTGTAGTCGGCCTCGGGATGGGTGAGGAATGTATTACTAGTAGAGTGTGGTGTCTAGAACATCTGTATCTGGCAACCCCCAGTACACAGCCACGGCACCGTTACACAGCCACCCAGCCACCTTCAAACCCCAGAACCACGACTTGGACGCTCCAGGTTCAACACCACCCCAAAAACCCTGCCACGCAGGGTGCGTGCCAGCGATGTGGACACCACCCAGGCTGCCAGCCAGGCTGGGCGTGATACCACAGCCGTTCAACAAGTTGCGTGCGTGACACAACGACTTGCTGGTGCACAGCTGAGCGCTATGCCCAGTATGAGCTGCATTGCGACACCACATCACCGCCATTCCTGCTGCACGTGCACATCATTGCTGCTGGCATAAACAACTGCCAGCAAGGACATCCGCTGGCCTGTAGTTACAGCACTTGAAACTGCCTGCCAAACAGAAATGAATGTAACACCCTTGCAGAGCCATGAACAGCCACAACCTGCTTCGTGGCAGGCCAGCAGCCAACAGTTGCATAAGCATGCATACCCTCTAGCCTGTCAGCACACACACAGCACACAACAGTCCCCTTGCTAGTTATCAGTGCTCCACCCACCGCCAGCATGGCCGCAAGTCCTGCAGTCTAGTCAAGTGCAACTGCCATAGTGCATTCTAGCGGCAGGGAGCAGTCTCAGCCTAGTGGGAGCAGTAATACCTTGCTGAGTCAGCAGGCAGCACCTCTACTGAGCAGCTCCACATCCTGCCCAAATCCACGTCAGCCTCCGCATACCCTGCGCCCCACTCCGTGATGTTGTGCGACTCAGCCGCGCATCAACCCACAGACGATCACCTATGTCACACGACGGTGCACCACCGTCAACAACTCTTTCCAACCCAGCAGCGTGCCCCAGCAAAGTGCTGCTGATGCCTTGCCATTAAAAAATGTCCCTGCAGCTGCAGGTTGCAGTCATGCTGCTGCGTTGCCAACTGCTGCAACCAGCATCGGCGCAGCTGCTACGTCGTGCGCACGTTCCGCCGCGCCACGCCTATTTCGCAGGCATTCACCTTTGCCGCGAACCTCAGCGAGCACAGCGACTCCGGCGCAAAGTCGGAGGTGGGGCTGATGTTCACAAACATGAGCGTCTTGGCGTCGCCGCCCAGGCACGGCTGCAGCAGCCACGTGAGCTTGCTGTTGCGGTAGGGGATGTGGCTGTCCTTGTTGGCCAGCGACACAATGACGTCGCCTGCAGGCGGGCGGCCAACCGGGGCATGACATTTTTTTGAGCATGACTCAGCAGCAGGTGGCAGGGAAGCATGATGAAGAGCCAAGCCGAAGCAAACCCCAGCCGCTGCATTCGCTGTCTGGGAGGCTCATCCGGCGGAGGCGCTGCACGCGTGCGCTGTGTGTGCCGCCCGCCGCTCACCGAGTGCGCTGAGGCTCTTGTTGATGGCCTGCGCCTCCTTGAGCCTCTGGCCGGTGGCGCCGCTCTCCTTCACGCGCTCGCTGCCAGCCAGGTCGATCAGGTTCAGCACGCCAGACACCTGCCCGGCGCGGCGCAGAGCAGCGGCGGTCGCAGCGCGAGGCACGAGCAGGTCGGTGGGTGCAGATGCAGCGGCAAGCAGCACTGTTGCTGTAAAGGGCAGGCTCAGCAGCAGGAATGCCGTGGAATAGGGTTCACAAGCAAATGACAGCACGGACAATGCGGCCTGGGATACACTGCACTTTACACAGCCTGCGAGGACTGTTGTGTCTGTAGGCCCTTCCTGGTGAACTTGGTTCCACAACACAGATGCGAGCACGCACTGCAGGGCTCACCTTGAGCTTGCTGCTGTCGTTGGCGCCCTCGATGCGCAGCGTGAACACTGCGTGGCTGCGGCTGCTCTGCTCGTTCAGCTGCGTGCAGCCCACGCTGCGCTTCTCCATGGCGCGAGACAGCAGCTCCTCAACGTCCTGGCGGCAGGCAAAAAGGCAGCAGCTTGGCTGAGTCAGCGGCTGAGTCAGCGGCAGAACGAACAAGTGGCAAGCAGTTGTCACAGGGCAAAAACGTGTGTGTATGCGGCCGCTGTCTGCAGCAGCGCACACCAGGTTGCTTAACAGGGTGTTTCTTGCATTGGCTTGATGGCACACAAGCCTCACTGATACGCAGCTAAGCTAAGACTGAAAACAACTCCTGCGTCTTGTCAACCACCACCCCTGTAATAGCGCAGTGGTGGGTGCTCTTGCTGCTCCCACCTGAGGCGTGTTCACGTCAATCAGGGTGAGGTCGGACACGCTGGTGCTGCCGTTGGTGTCGTGCACCACCTGCAGCCAGCAGCACAGCAGCACACATGGGTGTGTGCGCACAGGACCTGACCAGCGAATCAAGCGGATGAGCAACATTGTTGCATCGCGTGCAGCTATGCTGATCCACCATCAGCAGAAGTTGATCCGGCGGCATCCTTCTTACACATTGTAGCAGAGACACCTTTGCTTGTGGCGGCCAGCTGGCATGCTTCAACGTCGCGCGCACGCGCACGAGCGCGGAGTGGCAGGGCGCATGCATCGCACACGCGCGGGATGGGCCACAGGCATCATCTGGTCCTGAGGACGTCCAACATGGCGCACCTTGTGGCTGCGGCCGTCTGGCAGCTTCTTGCGCGCCAGCAGGTCCTTGTAGTCCTCGTTGTAGATCTCCAGCATGCTCGCGTGCATGGCAAACCGCCAGCCCTGCTTGCCCAGCATGCGGCTGCTCTCAAACACCTGGAGGGGCAGCACAGCGACCAGGTGGCGGGCACGATGGGAGCATGCAGGTCAGCAGCGCCGGACGCGGGGCGAGTTCATCCGTCAACAGGAAGCAGTGCTGCAGCTGCTGCTGTCCAGGGCTGTTGAAAAGCAGAGGGGCCGCCATCCTGGTATGCTGATCAAACTTTGGACAGGTCAACGGAGAACTGCACCGGCTGAGTTGAGTTGAGTTGAGTGGGTCATGCTCCACGGCAGCCCCTTGCATCCGGCATGGTGAGCTGCTTGATGTCGTGAACGTCACTGCGGCGCTGCCGCACCTGCGCCATGGCGCGCGGGATGATGCCCCTGTTGTCATCGTTGCCAAACATGGTGTACGTCTTGCCGCTGCCTGTCTGGCCGTAAGCAAAGATGCACACCTGGATGCAGCAGCGCCCGCCGCCAGGGGCGCAGCAGCAGGCTTGCAGGTCAGCTGCGCGGCCACTCAGCAGGGCAGCGCTGCATGTGGCACAGTTTCAGCTGCACGCGGACGCCTCCACACCGCTGACACACCAGTTGTGCAGCAGCTTTGGCCAGCATGTAAGCATTGACGCCAGTGCTTGTTCCAGCTTGGTGATACAGGAACTGTTCTACGCAACACGCACGCACACCCCCACCAACCCCACCCGCCACACATGCCGCCTCCCCTGCCACAGGGAGCCCTGCAGTTCCGCGCGCGCACCTTGTGGCCGTCCAGCGCCGACTGGATGAGCTCGCTGATCTCCTCAAACACCGCCCCCTGGCCGGCAGCCGGCCCAAACACCTTGTCAAAGGCGAAGCTGTGCCTCTGCGGCGCCTGGCCGGTGAGGCTGCCTGGCACTGTGATGTCCAGGCCCCGGCCCAGCAGCTCGCCTGTGGGCCAGCAGCACACGACACACAAGGGGTCGTCCTACTACTAGACATCCTTGTCATCCGGTGGTGGTCTTGCCGTGCACTTTTGCATGCTTTTACGCATTGTTGCCTTTCATCACGCTAGGTAACAACCCACCTTATGACACACAAGCAGAGGTCCACTTATCAATTATGTGCAGGTAGCACGTTACATGCACATTACGGTGAAGAGACAGCAGCCCTGCAGCTAGGCAGCGGTGCTGTCAGGCTCGACTGTGCTGTCCCTTCTGCGCGCACCGCTGTTGGGGAACTCCGTGGCTAGGGCGCCGCTGCCTCCTTCAGCGCCTGTCATCTCGCTGCTGCTGGGCGGCCTCACGCGCGCAAACACGCGGATGTTGCCCTTCAGCTCCTGCAACAGCAGCAGCACATGGATGGTGTCGACCACATCAGCACCCTTACTGGACTGGCGCTGCGCCTGCAAAACCTGCAGCAGCTGCAACATGCAGAGAGAGTGCCACAAGCTGCCTGTGACAACCGTGTTGTCTCACTGCGTGCAATGCAGCATGGCTTGACACCAGGCAGCTCACCTGGATCGTGTTGTGCAGCTTGCGGCGGATGAGCTCGCTCTCATACACGCGGCGCTCCGCATCTGCCAGGCTGGTCTGCAGGCTCTGCAGCTGAGACTGCGGCAGCAACAGCAACAGCAGCAATAGTAACAGCACGATATGGCCATTGCTGTTGAGGGCATAGCAACGGCAGGCACATTCGAACAACGCTACGCTGTCTAGGGAAGGAGCCAGAAGCCAGCGAACATTGTTAGTGCACCTCTGTATGTCTGCCTAGTCGCCGTCAACTAGCCTGTCCCTGCGTCAGCCATACGGGCATTTGTACACAAACACGTAATCGCCAGCGGCCCAGGCAGCCATGTTGCCAGCAGCACCCCACCTGCAGCTCCTTGACCTGCGACTCTCTGCTGTTGGCCAAGCTGTCAGCCATAGCATGGTGCTCCTGCAGCAGCAGCAGCAGCAAGCAGGGACAGCAAAGAAGCCAAGCATCAGCACCAGTCGCCAAAAGATGCCAGATCAGCGTTGCAGCGCAGAGCAACGTCAGCTTGCAAGAGCATCACAGCCAAGTCACCCACCACCCCAAGATGCACTTGGTGCGCTGCACAATCTTGGCAATGCACGCAGCCTGCCCCGCACCGCACCTTTGCGCTGCCCAGTTCCTGCCTCATGCTCTCAATGAGGCTGCGCTGGCTGTTGAGCTGCGCCTCCAGTGTGGCCTTGCTGTGCTTCACAGCCTCCAGCGTCTCCATGCTCTTGCCGCCAGCATCCTTGTACCTGACCAAGGCAGCAGCAGCAGCACCGGCAGCTGTGTTGCACACTTTTGACTGAACAAAACTGTTGAACGCAAAAAGATCCTGGAGATGAATGCAGCGCCAAAATTCACAAAGTAGGGTGCCTGCCGCCCTGATAGTCCACTCAGCTTGGTTAGCTCCAGCAAGGCCTGCTTCAATCCATGCTACCACGCCACATCAGCGCACAACTGGCCCTGGCACATGCCGGCTGCAGCCACTTTGCTACTCAACTTGTCCCTTGCCGCAACCTGCTTGCCTGCTCCACAAGCACCTGCATACGTGCACTGCTCCAACTCTTGCCCAGCAGCACGACTACGCCGATTTATGTACAAGCTGGTGAACCTTCTGATTTGGCCGACTCACTTGTCAAGCTCGTCCTTTGCCTCCTTGAGCTCCGCCACCAGCCTGTCGCGCTCAGCGCGGCCAGCCTCCATGTCGCAGCGCAGCACGGCCAGGTCGCGCATGGCCCCCTCGCGCTCGTCGCGCAGCTTCCTGCATTGCTCCTGCAGGACAAAGACGCACACGGCCGTGGGCGGCAGGCAGACACACACAGGCTGATAAGCCACCTGCATACATACCCTGCAACGTAGTTGCTCCCTACAGCTACGCCGTTGCTGGACCAAGGTACTTGCTTGCATGACCCTCGCCCAGACAGAGGGCGCTTCTCGACTCCAAACATGAATTCGCAGCAAGGGCGCATACTCAATGAACGGCAGCGCGGCTGCACCTTTTCCAGCTCCAGCAGCCGCTCCTGGCTCTTGACCATGCCGCCCAGCTCAGCCACCTGGCCCTGCAGCGCGTCCTTCTCGCGCGCCAGCTCATCACGCCGGCTCTTCTCCATCTGCGCACGCAGCCGCAGAAGTTGCACTGTGGCACCAAGCACAGAGGCTCCGGGACAGCAAGGAAGATGCCAGAATCACTACAGCAGTGATGGGCAACAACGGCACAGCCTTTCTGCTGGTCTGGGGCACTGGTACGCACAGTACGCACCTGCACGTCTCCCTGCAGGCTGGTGTTGTACGCCTGCAGCGTTGACGCGTACGCCTGGCTCTGGCGCACCACATCCTCCATCTCCTTCACCTGCAAGCAGCGCGACACGGCTCAGCGCGCAGGCACAGTCAAACTCGCAACACCCACAAGCAGTGCTTGCTGGCGCATTGCATTTTGTGCATGGCATGTGAGCAGCGTCATGGCAGCCACAAGCACGTGGCAACAGCACTGCCAGGCACTACCCTGCACAGAAACTTGTACCTTGCTCTGTTGACCCTGCTGTACACACCTTGGCTTCCTTCTCTGCCATGCTTGCAGCAGTCTTCTCCAGATTTGCTTGCACCTCCTCCAGCTGCTTTTGCAGCCCAGAGACTTCCTCGTCCTTGGCAGCCATGCGCGACTCAGCCTCTGACAGCTGCTGCTGCAGCTGTGCTGCATGTGCCTCTCCCCGCTGCAGTTGTGCCTGCACAAAGACAAGCACAGCAGTAGGAGCACAAGAGAATGAGGCATGCAGTACTCGTAAGTGCTTTCAAGCACTACATATTGCCACAGAATGCCGGCTGACAACTACAAAATCGCTCTAACACGGCACGCCAGCAACAACTGCACCACCTGCCAGCTGATGCTTGCGGTTGCATGGAGAACAGCCTTGGCATGTTCCTTCCCTGTTTCTATTTCTGCGTGTTTCAGTTGTCAACCCAATCAAGAATCAGTGCAGCCTGTACGAAAACATTGATGAAGGGGCGGACGGAAGCCTGCCACATGTACTCATACCACCATGCAATTGAACTGCTGACATACCTCATGGCTGCTGATCTGCTGCTGTAATTCTTGCTGCAGCTTGTTGAGCTCTGCCTCCAGCTCAGCAATGCGCTGCTGCTTCTCAGCTGCGTCCTGCTCCCACTGCTTGGCGTCCATGTCTGCCTTGCCCATGCCCTGCAGCAGATGCCAGCCAAGGGCCCTGGAGGAGTGCAAGGCAGCGCAGCCGCAAGAACACAGCAATGTATGTTGAGCGCTTCTGCACAACCGAGGAGCTCGTCAGGTACGTCTTGCAAGGTCCTTGGCTGCTGTGCTGTTGCAGGCATGTGACCAGCGCATTGCGACAGTGTAGCGCACACCAGGAGCACCACACAGCGACTTCCTGTAGGCCAAGCATTCCGATCAGAGCTTCAGTACTCACTTCAGCTCCTTGATCATTGGCCCCATCTCCTCCAGTTTCTTGGCAGGAAGCGTGCCTTTCTTGAAGGTGAGTTTCTTGGTCAGCAGATCCTCTACTGACATGCCTGTCCTGTCTGCAATGTCCTCCCAGCTTTCCTCGGGCTTTGGTGCCGCTGCCTCTGCTGCACCGGGTGCCACTGCTGCTGCAGAGGTTGCAGATGCTCCCCGCGTGGGCCGCTTTGCCTCTGGAATGCCCTCCAGAGGCGCACCGCGGCGCTTGCGCTCCATTATGTTCGACTGTATGAGCAGGGGGATGCACAGCGTGCATGCATTGCGGATTTCATGCTGTGACCATGCACACACGTCATGCTGCTTGGATGTGCGTGTCCTAGACATCAAAATGCACATAATTGTGGAAAACCCATGCAGTTGTGCCACTGGGCATACTGCTGGCACACAACTGGGCAGCAAAGCAACCCTGGTGAGTATGTCCACTTGTTGTTGCAGCAGCTCCCACGCACAACGTACCTTCTCTGCTAGCGGCCTGCCTGAGGCTGCCGCTGGCAGCTTTGGTATGCGGCTCTCGCGCCGCGTTACTTGGCCGTCCATCGCAGCTTGGCTGCCTACACGTGCACACGCATGGTTGAAGTACATGAGTGCATCAGGTTGCACAACCTGCTGCTGCTGGTGGTGGTGTGCGTTTGTACCATGCATGTATAAGACCATGCCGGCAACCCAACCCACATCGCTGCCAACACCTGTTCAACTAGTGTCTACTTCTTGCTGGTTCTGCTGTGTGCCAATGAACAGGGAGCTGCTGAACCGTGAGTGCACTCACTGGAGCTTGCTCCACAACAGCGTCCAACTCACACCGGTGCTCCAACTTCAATCGTATCTGAAATGTAGAAGCTCAATGAACAATCTTAATAGTGCAGGATGGTTGCGCAGGGCACGCCAGGGAATGCGGCCTTCAAGCACGTTAAGAGTTGTTGCCAACAAGCAGCTCGTGTCGAAACCATGTCACGCAGCAGCAATGTTTCAACATCTTACCGGTTTTGAAACTCCACGCGAAGGCAACGACAGCATTCATTTCAAACTGGTGTGACAAGAGAATGACAAGTGCTTGTACCTGGCCGCGTGCATGGTTGATGATGCGCTGTCGCAGCACTCGCAACACGTTCAGGCTAACCACTTGCACCTGATGTGCGCAACAACAGTGCTTCGTCGCATCTTCACACTGTCACGGTATGAGCAGCAGCAGCAGCATATGCCAACTAAGCATGGTGCCTTGGCTGCCCTGCTACTTCGGCGCAACTAAACACACCTTGGGGCTGAGACCATCAGCCTGCACTGCCATCATGACTGAAGGCAGTGACAGTAGCAGTGGCGTTGGCACGCATGTCTGGCTGGCCTCCTGTAAGGCAGACATACCGACCTTCTACCTTGTTAGCTTGCAACTGCACTGAGACGAGCCCCACATGGCAGACACAGACACCTGATTCAGCACGATGCAGCGTCTGCCGCAGCAAGAGGGCTAGCAGCTGGCCAGCATGGTGTTGCAGGAAAATCTGCTGTTGTGGCTGTAGCGGGCTGCAGGAATGGAGAGGCTGTTGCAAAGCAAGGGCGCCATCTGTGTGTGTGGTGAGCTGCCTGGTTTCTGCGGCATGGGTTTTAGCCTGCTGCTGGCAACTGCTGCTGCGCTGCATGGGTTGCGTAGCACTTAAGGGTGCCATTGTTAATCAAGCAATGTCACACAACATGCAGTGCCACAGAGCACCAGCAAACTCTGCAGCATGGCAGCTATCATCAACATCATATTACCCATTCAAGCCATAGCATCAATGCCATCGGCAGGGCAGCTAATGTTATGTCCCACCTCATCAACGGTAACATCAGCATTGCAGCCTTCTACTCAATGGAATTTCAACTGGTAAAACGCTTCCGGCAGAGCAATGGATTGGTGCAGGCGCTGGGCAAGTTCCTCAAGGTGTCGTACATTGAGGCAAGACAGGTGCACAAGGATTCCTGCTGATGAACTAGACAGTGTGATGGGTTGCAGAGAAGCACACACCGAGAGCACAATGCGTGCATTGCTGCACAGCAGGAGTGGACTGCAAATCTAGAGAGATGCAGACAAGCACAGGGCTGGTGCCCCCGAAGCACCTTGCTTGGATCTGGCGCTTACTACGTGTCTACTGTGTGTTTCAGCATCATGCGTCATTTACAGTGGGCGCATGCGGCAGAGCTTGCATGCGGGAGGGTGGTAGGCTGTGGGGCACTCCTTTGCATGCATGTAGTTGTGCTGTCCTATAACAAGCACACAGGTGATCTGTACTGCCTATCACACGTTTTGAGCTCTGTTGAAGCATTACTATGCAGTAGGGATGCCCCAGGCAGCCAGAAGACCTCATGCAGCAGACTCCACCAGGCAAGCCATACAGCCATCACCATTATCATCGTCATGTTACCATGCAAGCCACACCATCAACGCTGGCAACGTCAACCATAAAGTCAAGCAGACTCCCTGACACAGACCGCCATGTGCTGTGACAGCATGATGCTGATGACCGGCACCGAGACAGTACTGGCAGGAGCAGAGAGTGCACGTGACAGGTCATGTTTGCTTGAGCCTGAGCTGTGCACATGTGCATTTGCATGCAGTGCTGTGTCCACCATACATGTGCAGGCATGCACACGGGTAATATGATGATGATGATGATGGTCCATGTGCAGGCATGCACTGTGAAGAAAGCAGCACTCTAACGCAGCAGCAAAAGGCAAGAAAGCAAGCAGCGTCACCCTACCCCTGCATGCACTGTGTCCAGGCTTGCAGAAGAGCACACTCAGCAGATCACGATGGAACTGCGGCAGTCACACAGCTACCAGCAACTGCAGCATGAGTGTGCGGCACACACTGACAAGTACGTGATGTTCATCATCCCACTTGTTCATGTCCATCTGATGATGACCTCAAAGCCTTGGTGCAAGCAGCGCTGTGCAAGCCAGCACCTCCACAGGTTGCTGCTGCTCCCCCCACTTCCCATCAACAACGGTAGTAGCAGATGCTCAGGCAGTAAAGGCGGCCACTCCAGCACTTTTTGCAGCTGGAAGCACCACACACATGGCTGAGCAAAGGGCAGCAGGTCAGATGCGATGCAGGGACACGCCACACTTGCACTCGACTGTGACACAGCCCAACAAGGTGCATGTGTGTGTCTGGCATGCACACCGGGCTGCAATGCCACAGTCATGAGCACCTGATAACGTGGCCACCAGTTGGAACTTGCAGCTGATGGCTGGCTCTGCTGTTGTGGCCATTGGTTCATTGCACAAGACCCACATAAGCGCAGCTAGTCTTGTTGCATCCCAGTGCAAATGCACTCACACCACTGAGCCAGCCTCTGCAACACGCACAGGTGACAACAACTGATCACTCCCCAATTGCTGCAGTAGCGCCTCATCGGCAGCGCTACTCGTCGTCTCCGCTCTCCTCATCAAAGAAGGCCACCTTCCGCTTGTCCTGGATGACGTACACGTCACCCTTGCCGATCTTGTTGCTGCTGCCGTACGTCTTGATGATCAGCTCGGCCAGCTTGTCCACAAACTCACCCTGCAGGGAGTGCCACGAGCAGCAGCAGCAGCAGCAGGCACAACAGCAGCGGCGCGACATACATCACCTTGGTTGCTAACCCGGCAGTGCCCAGCAGGCGTTCATGCAGCAGTGCTGGTCAGTTGCTGCGGCAGTGCAAGCAGTGTCAGGCCCACAAGCTCCTACAGCCAGGCTGGCCTTCCAACCTGGCAGGGCCCACCACAACACCCAAGCGGCACGTGCAGACCAGCAGCTGCCATCTGCTGCTGATCCGAGGCTACTAACTATGCGCATTAATAGTGCCAATGCACCAGGAACAGCTGTCACTGGAGCCAACGCAACCCTGAACCAGGTGAGCTTGCATGACCCTCCTACAGCATGCCTCACACATAAACAGATCTGCATGCCCGATGGTTTCATTATGTTTCATTCGCATTCTGCGCGAGTTGTGCGACAGCTGCAATGCGCATTGCTGTAGATACACACTTGTACAGTGTGATGATGCATGGAAGCGCCTGCGCTGCCACGCCTGGGCACACCAGCCCCTTGCCACACGCCAGCAAGTGCTGCCTCTTCTGCTTCTGCCTTGATCAGCCTCCCATAGTTTTTTCTATGTCAGACACCAGACAACCATTACCCGCACATGCTCACTGCACCTGCGTTTTAACCTTGCCAACCATGGAACAGAGAGGCATACAACCCACCTGCATGTCTATCTGCTCTGTGCCTGTTGCGTTCTTCACCACAGACGCGCCGCATGCAAACTTCTTGCCGAAGAGCTTTGCTGCCTCTGAGAGCTTTACACTGAAGCCTTCCAGCCCAGTGACTGTGGTGACACACTTCTTCTTGTTGCGGGTGTGGCTCTCCAGCACAACCTACGGACGCAGGGACACATGACAGTGTAACAGGCATGGCAGTGCGTGAGTCTGAAATGGTTTGTGGCAGCCCAACAAAGTTAATATTACAGGGTAACTGTCCTGACAAACTTGTTCTCTGTGGGCATGTTGCCTTCCAGCATCACCTGACGTGGGATTGTGAACTGCAACAGGCAGAGTGATCAGAGGCAAAAAGGGAACCTTTGTTGTGGTGGATGAATTGCCGAGTTATCTTCAGCGCGGTGTCCAGCCGGATGAATGCAGGTGGCAGTGTGACCGTCAAGAACCACAAGATGGTCAAAAATGGTGTGGCATAGTGTAAAAGAGTGCAACGCAGGGTGACGTGGTGACACCCTTGTTGTCAATGGCTGTATATGGGTTGCCAGAGCAAGCCTATGGACAAGTTATAACGGTGTACGTGCTGGTGTGAAGACCACTTTCAAATCCGACAAGGACGTCTTGTGCACTACAGCAGTAACAGCAAAAGGGTAACAGCCAGGCCAGAGCAAGTGCGCAAGCGGCACAGGATCAAGCTGCCCCCCTGCAACTGCTGCCGCTGTTACAATAACCCACGGCATGACCTGCATTTAAAGTTGCTATATTTACTTGTCTGCTTCGCTATAGCAATGTATAGTGCTCCTGCTGCTGCAGCTGCTGCAGCTGCTGCACCACTGCTACCACCGCACCACTTGCTGCTGTGGCACAGATGCTGCAGAAGCAACAAGCTGCCCTTTCATTAGCGCTAGAGCTTTGAGGACTAGTTGCTGCACAGTTTCCGCGTGTGACATCACAGTTGCACGCACACAGCCATACAGCCTGCTTCAGCAGCAGCAGCAGCAGCAGCAGACCAGTACCACACCTGTGCCTTCTGCTTCTTCTTGACCTTGCCGCCTGGCAGCTGCTTTTCTATTTCGTTGCCGTCCTTGTCTTTCAGTGTGAGAGCTGCTAGTGCTTCTGGGCCTGCTTGAGCAGCCTTCCAGCGCTTATACTCTTCGCAGTCCTTCGGCAGGAACTCATTGAACTCTGCTGGGACCCCTGTCACGGGGTCGTACTCAACGATCACGGGCGTGGGCAGCTGCGTGTCCTCCGAATCAGACATCTGCCGTGGCTGCTACTTGCTGGGCTGGCTGAGCAGGCGTGGCTTACAAGCAGAGAGGTTTGGGCTGTGGGGGCGTGCAATGAACAGTCACCTATGATCTCGTTGAGCGGCTGCGTATGTCACAGGGCGTGCTATTGTCACCAGAGCAAAGCAACACAAGGCAGCGCAAGAGCCAGCGGGATGCACTGGCACCTCTAATCCCTTTTACATGTGCCATGTCACTTTCGGACGTTCATCTGGCTTAGTGCTCAAACAGCTGGGCTTCAGCAAGGATCTTCGTTCCAATAACCTACATCCATCATTGGTAACCACCACTTGCATTGGCACCCCGACTTTACGCACTGCACGCTAGGACCAGTACAGACGTACTGTCACAGAACTGGACCTTGACAGCTACTTCCAGCAACTCGACTGCTACACAACACGGTTGAACATAAACATCTAGAAACCCTTTAGTTGACACGAATGTTTTTTTGATGCCATACTGGGTTGGCCGGTGCTGAGTTCCAGAGTTTGGAGGCCAGAGTCCAACTCTGAAGTTCAGTTGCCGGACAAGCTCTGCAGGAAGTGTGAAGCTGTTGCCATGTGCAAAACTGCAAACCTCTGCGCTGGCAGGCCTGCAGCTCTGTAACAGCTTTGAACAGCAAAGATGTCAAGATAGTAGTGTCAGAGGGCTTGTGTGGGTGGAGGGTTGTTTGTCCTTCACTGTAAACAGCACATTTTCAGGTGGATGCTGCAAACCTGCCCCAAGGCTTTCAACTCATATAATAGCACAATCAGTTGAACCCTAGATGTCTTCACGCATCTAGTTCAGCCTGGCCCACTAGGACTGCTCTAAAGATTCAGATGCATGCCTACTCAGCATGTCCTTAGAAAGCCCGCTGTGCTCAAGGAGCAAAGCCCAAGCTGGCTGTGCCAGTAGGCAGTAAGAAAACCTTTATTATTGAAAATCAGCTACTGTTTCAACATGAACACGCCATGTCACCTAACAAAGTTTGACACTACACCTGACTGTCTGCTTCTGACCTGACCATCAATGATGGATCAGCAGTGTCAGGTCTCCGAACTTTCGGTTTAGGCTTCTATCATCTTCGAAGAATTGTAGAAGTCAGGCGCTGCGGAGGGTCTTGCAACTTCATCTCGAGGGCTTGAGCGTGCACTTGTGTACGCCAGCTTGACAATTGTGGGGCCTGAGCCCCACGTTGACCGTGTTTGTTTCGAAATTACAGCCAAGGTGGGGCTCTCCAAGCTTTGGCGCTTGCATAAGGACAAGCGCAAGGAGAAGGAGGAGCCCATGGGCTGTACGCAAAGCCGAGCAGATCCGCAGGGCTCTCAGGGTGCTTCGGCGGCCATGATTGCAACTGGCACGACGGGGTAAGGGGCTTGCTGCGCATGATCTGCTCCTTGCTTACTCTGCTCTTGTCGAAAACATAACTGCGAAAGTCTCGTCAATAGCAGGCAGCAAAGCGCCTTAGATCAGGCATATGGATGCAAGCGGCTGTGATGTGTGCAGGCTGGCCGAGCCAGAGGGCGCTGCTCAGTCATCCACTGCTGCAGCTGTATCATCGTCAGCAGCAGTACATGATGCTCAGGTGAGGCACAAATGGCCACACAGTGCTGACATGAGCACACACAAATGTTGGTCAGCAGCAGCTTTTGAATGTTATGCAGTCAACACCCCTCATCTTGCTTTCAGTACATCACACAGCAGCAACATGATGGGACACAGAAATCAGTGATGCTGCAGCCCGGCTGTTCATTGCCGCTGTCATGCTGTGTAAGATGGGCTGTATACCAAAGCCTGTGCTGTTGTGGCATTTTCGAGGCTGTAAAACTGCAACACAGCTAATGCAGTGCTGCAACAAAACAGTAACCATCAACTAAAGCGCAGTAGTACAGGATTAAGCCTGCATCGGGTAGCCTCACGCCACCTCACCAGTTTCAAGGTTTCATCGCCCTGTACATGCACTCCATTTCCAGGGTCCATGCTCAGCATCTCTGTGTTCAAAACACTATGTACACATAAATCTGGTGTTGTACTTAGTAGACAGCTTGTGCCTGACAGCATGCGCTTTCTGTACCGCCTTTTGCTGTTCGCGGCAAACCATGCAGCAGGCGCCCCCACAGCAGCCCACACCAGCACCGCCGCCAGAGCAGCCTGAGCAGCAGCCTGTGCAGCATCAGCAGCGGCAGCAGCAGTCGGAGCCATCACAACCTGTGGCACAGCCTTCAGTTGCTCCTGCAAGTGCAGATAATGGGGAAACAGCGGCACCGGCAGCGCAGGTGCCAGCTGTAGCACCCGTGGCAGCAGCAGCAGCAGCCGTGCCGGCAACAGCAGCAACGACAGCGGCAGCAGCTACAGCAGCAGCTAGGCAATCCACCGTGCCTGAGGTACCACCAGCAGCAGCAGCAGCAGCAGCAGCAGCTGGTGGCAGCAATGCTGGTGGCAGCGCTGCAGCTGCAGCAAATGCTTCTGCTCCTCCAGCTGCAGCAGCAGGAGCTGCTGTGTTGGGGGGCCTGCCACCAGGGACAAGGAGCGAGCAGGGAAGACCCGCCGTGCTGCTGCTGGCTCAGAGGTATGTGGCTGGGACAGTTGCTGCTGGCGTCTGTAGCACATCGTTGGCATGTATGCTCCTGTGCTCCAAGCTGCTTGTCTATGCCATGCACTGCATGATCATCAATGTTAAACGGATGATTTAGCATATGCATATCATCATGGGCCGCTGCTTGCCTTGTGCGGTGTCCCTCGACAGATCCTGTCTTGTGTCCACTCTGTACTGCATATGAGTTAACTCGTGCTTTAGCACTGCGCTGACCTTTGTGTGCTTGGTGATCACCCATTCACTAGTGTGCAGTACCTGCTGAGCCTTTTGGATGTGTGTTTGGCCGTGCGTGTGTGACTGCAGGCTGTGCGTGATCAGATCAGGAAGATGGTGGTTGGTGGGCCGCTGGTGGCAGAGGACAAGGGCAGAGGCATTGATGCGTCAGCGACAGCGAGGATGACGAGACAGAGCTGGCAGCAATGGAGCGGGATGTGGGCAGGTGGGTGTGGCGTGGCTGGGCAGCTGCAGGTCATCATTTTGCAATCGACGGGGCATGCAGCCTGCTGCTCCGTGGTGCTGGAGCGCGGTGCGAATCCAAGGTTCCCACTGGTGGGGGACGGCTCTGGGCGCTGGCAGGGTGATATGTGGCAGGGGGGAGGTTTCGGCCGCAGGAAGGGTGCTGCCGCTGCAGTTGGTGACAGAGAGGATGATAAGACAGGGCTGGCAGCAATGGTGGCAATGCAGCACACGGGGGCGGAGGGGATTTGCCGCGCTCCATGCGCATTTGGACTTGGGTGCCATGTGCTGTTTAGTGGTGTTGCTGGTACAGGCGCTGTGTAATTTGTGGGTGGTGTTGGAAAAGGCCGGCGACTTCAGAGCAGCTTGTTGCTTGCCTTGTGGCTCTCAGGCTGCAGGTGTCTGGGCGCCTTGCTGTTGCCACGCCCCCCGGCGCGAGGCATACGTTTCTGCACTGCTGCCCTCCACCATGCTTGTTTCGCCCTGGTGGTTGGCAGCTTGTCTTATGCTGTGGCGTCACATGCTTTGTTGTCGCGCGCTGTGCTGTCACGTGCTGGCGCAGGCTTGACGTGTCTGGCCGCTCGGCTGTCGCCAAGCCGCCGGAGGTTGCGCGCGGCATCATGGAGGCGCTGCAGCGCAACTTTGTGTTCAAGGGCATCCCCGACCACCTGCTGCTGGAGGTGTGGTGTGATGAGGCCTGCAAAGAATTCGGAGGCAGCAGCGGCGGCAGCTGTGGTGTGGCGGCTGCTGTCGCGCAGCCACAGCAGGAAGAGTGATGTATTGATAGGCAAGCAGCAGTGACAGCCGTCGGTCTGGCAGTGTATGCTGAAGTTGCAAAGGTCAGCAGCGATCAGGGGGGCTTGCTGCGACTGTGGGGCAGGTGCACTGTGCTCGCCGTCGTTGCCATACCTGGTGGAACATGCAGCTGATTCAACCAATTTCCACCCCATCTACATGTGCAACTCACATGCGGCAGTATCGCCGCCACTTGCTTGACCACTGGTCAAAATGCAGACTGTGCAGCGCATGTTCTGCGTCACCTTCCCAGCCGGCGCGACCATCATCCAGCAGAACAGCCAGCCCAGCGCCGAGGATTGCATGTACTTCCTGCAGCAGGGCAGCGCCGACGTGGTCATCATGGGAACCGTGGACGCGTCCTCCAAGCACGGTGAGGCAAGCATTGGACTGATCCAAGCATGTGCAGGAGATGGCGTGTGTGTAATGCGACTCGCACAGGTGTCTTGCAGCCTGCTCATCCCTCACATCTGCACCATATGCCGCTGTACGCCACCACTCACTGCGCCTCCTGCCGCGTTTGCAGGTGTCGAGGAGTCGATGCGTGTGGAGGGCAACGCATTGCGCATCCCGCAGCAGCCCGGCTGGGTGTTTGGTGACGTGGCGCTGCTGTTCAACTCGCCGCGTACCGCCAGCGTGGTGGCGGCGACCGATGTGGTGCTGTGGGCGATGGACCGCGTCACCTTCCTGCGCTTCGTGATGCGGCATGCGCAGGGCGCGCGCACGCTGCGCTTCGTACGCAGGGTGAGCTCCGCAGGTTCAGCCAGCGCACTTCGCATTCAGTAAAGCATGACAGGCACTTTCACAACTCCCCACCACCAGCGGCCAAATCTTTGCGCTCTGTGCTGGCCAAATCTCCTGCATTTGTTCTTCAGCGAAAGTCGGCGGTCATCGGCATGGCTGCAGTCCTTTGCAAGGCTGTCACAAGTCCAGCCGACAGTCAACCAGGCAGCAGGCAGTGTTGTGCCTGTCATGCGCTGACCTGCGCTCAACTCACGCCCCGCACTCGCAGGTGCCGCTGCTCAAGGGTTTGTCGGACAACGACCTGCTGCGTGTCGCGGGCCGCATGCCGGAGCGCATGTACGCCGACGGGGACGCGCTGATCAGATACGGCGAGCGCGGCGATGAGATGTACCTCATCAGATATGGCAAGGCGAGCACAGCACGTGAATTATGCCGTCAAAGCTATCAATATAGCATGCACGGGCGGCATGTTGCGCTTGCAGAGCACGGACAGCTGGGCGGCGCAAGCTTTACAGTACACGTCCGCCCCTGGTTATAAAGGCAGCCTGTCGATGCGGCTTACAATGCGCTTCATGCTGCCTTAACACTTTGCTGCATGCTGTGTGCTTTGTGCTGTGAGTCCTGCCCACCGGCCGCGTGCTGTGCTTGCCTTGCCGCAGGTGCGTGTGCTGGTGCCGGACGCCAAGGGCGGCCGCATTGAGGTGGCGGTGCTGGGCCGCGGCCAGTTTGTGGGCGAGCGCTCCGTCATCAACGACAAGCTGCGCAGCGCAGACTGCGTGGCCCAGGGGCGCGTGCAGGTGCGTGTGTGCGTGCTGGCGGCGCGAGGAGGCCGCTGCCGCGTGTGCATGGCTTCAGCCGTGCCTCGTGCATGCCGCGCAGACGGCACGGGCGCAGGCGTGCGTGCAGCCGCACGAGCTGGTTGGGCTCTGGCCGGGAGACGCAGCTCCAGCAGGCACTGCAGTGACACTGCGTCGCTGCAGTGTGCCGAGTCGTGCTGCCCCGGCTGCGCCTGCTGTGCTTGTTTGGTGCCTGAACGCAGCTTAACAGCGCCCCTCATGCACGCAGCAGTGGGTGCCCTCGCTGGCTGGCTTGTGTCGTTGATCATAAGTAGTGGCGGTACAAGCCTGGCACTCTTTGGCGCCCTGGCACCCTGCCTGGCTGACCTGGACTGTGCCGCTTCACCTTGCTGACGTGTTTGCACGTTGTTGCTGTTCCCAACAACTCCCGCGCGCCTGTGCAGGTGGTGGTGCTGCGCAAGCGCGACTTCCTGGACCTCGACAACCCGCTGCTGGCCTGGATGCTGGACTATGACGCTGTGTCGGCGGTGCTCAAGGCGCTGCCGGCCTTCAAGAAGCTGAAGCAGGAGCAGATGGAGCACATCTTTGACAGGTGCGTGGGCGCATGGTTGTCGTTGTCTCGGGTGGTGGTGCAGGCACTGCTTGAGGGCGCTTCCCGCAGCGTTTGATGCCGGCCGTGCATGCGGGCGTAGGTCAGGGCGTCTGCCGAGTGTCCTCATGCAGGCTGCAGCAGCAGCATGGCGGCCATATGATTTGGTGTTGTTGAAAGCATGCCGTGTCCGCTGAGCTGCTGCTGAATACAACTCTGCTGCGCAATGCTGGCCGCTGTTCGTGTGACTGCATGTGTGCAGGTTTGAGGCTCGACAGGAGCTGTATAAAGGGGACGTGGTCGTGAACCAGGGAGAGCAAGTGAGTACCGCCGTTGACTTGCAAGGCGCATGTAGCTGTACCATGCCGAGTGAGCGCCGCGTTGCTTGCTGCAGGCATGAGCAATCGTCGCCTGCACGTGTGGGTCATCACTGTTGGTTGATCAGTCAGCTATGTCTGCCATCACGCTCCTTCACAAACTCAAGGGGATGCTAACATGTGCAAATTGTAGCATCAGTCATGGAAGCATGCTGCCTTTTCTACGGTCTCCTTCTGCAACAGATTCAGGAGATTTTTGTGCTGAAGATGGGTGGGATGTATCGGCTGGCACTGACCTGTGCTGCTTGTGTGGCACCCTCGTATGCAGATTGAGAAGATATTTGTTGTGAAGATGGGCGAGATGCAGCTGCTGGCGGCGGACGGCAGCACCGTCACTGACACTGCGTTTGTGCGTGAAGCTGGCGGCTTCAACTTCTTTGGCGACGCCTGCTTGGATGCCATCACACGCTCAACATACACGGTACGCTTCCTGCTGCCCCTGCTTATTTGCCGCAATGGACGAATGGCCTGCGTCCACTGGAACTGAGCACCTGTTTGCGGCATGCTGTCATATGTCCCTGTCTGTTGCGTGTCTGTGTCCTTCACATGCTTGGTCGCCTGTTGCTGATCTGTGTGCTGCGCACACACAGCAAGGGCGACTGGCCCAAACGGATTACACGCTCAATTGTTGTAGCAATCCTAAATCCATATACAGGCGTAACATGTCCACGAGGCACGATACACACACATACAGCGCTCTGAATGTGCTTTGTTGTTTGGCGCAGGTGCGCGTGGCGAGCGAGGTTGCGCACGTGCTGTCGCTGCCTCGCCGCCAGCTGGACGGTTTCCTGGGTGCTCTGGGCAGTGGGCTGGCCAGCAGGGGCCAGGTGCTGGCAGCGCTGCGGCAGTGCAGGAGCCTGCAGGTGCGCTATGTGTGGGTGGGTGTGGGATGTGACGCTGGAACCACCGTGTCAGGGATAGGCACAGCAGGGGCTTGATCAGCAGGGGCAGGCACTGGCAGCACTGTGGCAGCGCAGGAGTCGGCAAGTACAGTTCTTGCTGGTCAGCTGTGTGTTCCGCAGCATTCATGAGCTACCGCTCATGCCTGTGGCGTGCGTGCAGCGTTTTGCGCCACGTCATCGTGTGCGCAGCGTTGCACCAGCAGGTGTCCTGCTGTATGCCTGCGCCTGACAATAGCAGCAGCAGGCACCTGGGGCGCATGCAGTGCTGCCAACCGTCCTCCCACCAGGGCCAGCCTGGCTCGTGCCGGCAGCCATGACCCCGTAGCAATACCCCATTGCTCCTCTGTCAATGTTTAAGAATTCTCGCATTGCGCCCCGCCCTGCCCGCCCTGCCGCAGGCGCTGCGCGAGGAGGACCTCGCGGCGATCGTCGACGCCGGCGACCCCATCCGCTACAGCCCCGGCGAGGTCATCGCCGTCGCGCACGCGACGACGCCCGCCACGGCCTTCTACCTCGTGCGCACCGGCGAGGTGCTGCTGCTGCCGCCCGCCGTGCAGCTGCCCGCCGGCGCCGCAGAGGTCGAGCCGGGCCAGGCGGAGCAGCTGGCGGCCGGGCGGCTGGTGGCGGGTGGGCTGTACAACGAGGCGGTGCTGTGCGCGCCCGCGGCGCCGCTGCAGGCGCACCTGGTGGCGAGCTCGCCCGGCACCGTGGTGATCTGCTTTGAGCTGGCCAGCATAACGCGGGCGCTGGGCGCGCCAGGTGCGTTGACAGAGTCACCTGGGTCTGTGCTGATGCGTGACACGTGGTATGTGCAAACTCACACAGCCGTGATCAATGGGTGTGGCGCTGTGGTGGAGTGCTTTGAGGCGGCCAGCGTGTTGTGCTCAGTATTGCGGGAGCATTCGAGAGGATGATGGCTGATTGGTCATGCTGCTGCTATGCTCTGATTGACAAAAGTGTTTGGTTCATTCTGCGTCTGTGCCGTTGCGCCTGCAGGTGGCTTGCTGCACCGAGGTGCACAGCAGCAGCAGCAGCAGCAGCAGCGCACCGCAGCTGAACAGCAGCAGGCGATGCTGCAGCAGCAGCAGATGGCCATACAGCAGCAGCAGCGCATGGCGGGGCTCGCGCAGCTGCAGCTGCAGCAGCAGCAGATGCTGGCCATGCAGCAGCAGCTGCAGGCAGGGGGCGCGCTGCGGGCCAATCTGCCTGTGCAGGCCATGCCAGCTGCTGTTGACGGCTTTGGGCTTGACTCACGCGGCAAGCACATCAACTTTGCAGATCTCGAGCTGCGTCGGGTGATTGGCACTGGGCAGTTTGGGCTGGTGCGGGTGGTGCGGCACGTCAAGACTGACGAGGTGTTTGCGCTCAAGGTGAGGCTAGGGATCGCAAGCTGTCATGCTGACGGTGGGGGTACGTGCAAGAGCGCTGGCAGCGTTTGGGATGCCGTGCAGCACAGCAGCAAGTGCGCAATAGCCATGCTTTGTTTGTCTTTACACTGCGTGGCAGCTGCTGGGGGTTCCACCAGCGCGCTGTTGTCAAATGGATGCTGGCGTCTCCCCCTGCTCTGCCCGTTTTTTGCGAATGGTGTTGCCTGCCTGCACACGTCTCTCTATGCCAGCTGCCATACTGCAGTTAATGTATGTCTTCAGCATTGTTCCCTGGCACTTTTTAGCGGTTTCTTCTCACTGTCATTGCTGTTGTCTGTGAGAGCACCATTATTGTGGTGCCGCGTGTGGTGCACTGAAGTACCAACGTTCAGGGCGGAGCAGGTGGTCAGCAAAGTTGTGGTGGCCCTGGTCTACCCAACAAGCTTGCACTCATCCTGCAAGCTGGTCAATAGCCTGCATCGCTGCTGCAGCAGGTGTCTTTGTCAACAAGTGATGTACAGGGCCCGCTTCTCTGCATGCCGTGTCATGTGCCAGAGCTTCCGTCAAACTGGTCTGCTGCTGCTGTCTGCGTGTCCCCCGCCAGGTGATGCACAAGGCTCCGCTGGTAGAGGCAAAGCAGATTGAGCACGTCGTCAATGAGCGGGCCATCCTGGGGGAGCTGCAGCACCCGTTCCTGGTGGGGCTGGTGGGCGCGTACCAGGACGCAACCAGCCTCTACCTGCTGCAGGTGCGGCTGCTGAAGCCCAGCATCTGTCGTCACATGCGGCGACTTGCGATGTGTGGTCAGCGAGTTCAACAAGACTGCCGCCAGCATAGTTGTCTGACGCCCACCTGCTGCGAAGCAGTGAATCTTGGGCATCCCCTTGATGTCGGCAAAACATTGATACGTCGTGTTGAATCACAGCTGGCATGATCGGCAAGGGGATGCATCGGCACACCATGCCGTGTGGGCGCTTGTGTACGCATGCGGGGTTGCTGCCAGCAAAGCACATTGCACGATTGCATGCCGCGCCACACACGAGTTTTGGGGCGCGCTCCATGCCCTGGCTCATGACTTGCGGTCGGCAGCGTCTGGGATGCTGTGCTGGTGTCGCCCAATCTCACGCAGCACTGGCAGCCAGCAGGGGCAGCTGTTCCACTGCTTGGACTGCGCCTGCGGCTCGCCCCGCCAGAAATGCTGCAGCCGGCCACCACTCCTCAAGTACAGGGTAGTGCGTGTTGTCACATGCTGCTGTGTCGCGCGCCGTCCTCCAGGAGTGGGTGCCTGGTGGCGAGCTGTTCCACCACCTGGACATAGAGGGCTCCTTCAGCGACGCCACGGCCTGCTTCTACGCGGCCAACGTGCTGCTGGCGATGGAGTGCCTGCATGCGCGCGGCATCGTGTACCGGGACCTGAAGCCCGAGAACCTGCTGCTGGACACGCAGGTGCGTGGAGCAGCTGCTGCAAGCGCCGTGTGCTGAGCAGTCCATCGAGATTGCTGTTGCCAGGGCACTGCCTTGCATGCGCTGGGCGTCAAGCACAGGCACCAGGAGCTCGATTGGTGTGTTGATGCTGCGGGAGACATGATGATGGCGAAGACTGCAACACACTGTCAGTGTGGCGTGTTTGTCTTTCCACTGCTCGCGTTGCAGCGCCTGCACGTGCAACATTGTCCACGTGACTCAGGCTTGTGAGTGTGGCTGTTATCATCATGAGTGTCGTCAGAAGCTGGTAGCTATGTTCAGCTGCCAGGTCCTGCCAGGTTCTCACAGCCGCTACATCTGCGCCCGGCTGCGGCTGTCCCGCCGCCACCATGCATGCGCCTGTTCCCCTTCCGCTGCAGGGCTACATCAAGATGGCTGACTTTGGCTTTGCCAAGAAGATCGGCAACGAGAGGACCTTCACGATCTGCGGCACTCCAGACTACCAGGTGCGCCAGCAACCTAAATCGCTGGGCAAGGGCGCCCGCTACAGCCCTCTGCGCCATTCAGTGTGTGTACGCACCATCTGCCACTCCTCAGCACACACGGAGCGGATGCCGCGCGGGTCTCAGCATGAACTGGAGCCCCTGATGAAGCCTGGTGTCCTTTGCACGTCACTTGAGCAGCGATAGCCGCATGGGAGGGGAGGGGAGGCCCAGGCATGGATGCTGCCGTGCGGGCTGCACCGTTGTGGGTCAGCCCCGGCTGCCGTCCCCTGCCATGTAACCTGCTGCTTCGCCGCTGCAGCATCCGGCTGCACTTGCCGCCAGCAGTGCTGGGCTCTGCATAGCTGCTGGTTGGTCTGGGCGCGAGCAACCTGCGGGTCCCACTTGTGGGCTGGCTGTGCGGCGGGTTTAGGGTTCGGCTGTGCCCTCACGTTGCCCGCCCTGCCGCCAGCAGTGTTTCAGGCAGAGGTGCCACCCTAGTGCTGCGTGTGGTTGCCGCGTGCAGGCCCCCGAGGTGATCATGCGCCGCGGCACCACGCGCGCAGCAGACTACTGGGCGCTGGGCGTGCTCATCTTTGAGATGCTGGTGGGCGACCCGCCCTTCAAGAGCCTGACAGGTGCGGCTGCGCCAGCTGGCCGGCCAGTTTTCATACGCTAAATTTCTGATTGAGTCACCGCGGCGTGCTGATCACCTGGCATGTTTGTGGGATTGGCTTCTGCTGCACTGCGTGTCTGGCGGCTGCAACTCGGCGAAGCCAGGCCAGGGACAACGAGAGTACAGGGCTCGAGTTTGGCTGTGCGTGCGTGGCGGATCAACGGCGGGTTGGCTGGCTTGACGGCCAAGCCCTGCTGTCTGTGGGGACAGCCTGCGGTGCGTTGCTGCTGAAGCGCCCCTCACATGTGGTTATGCCTGGCTCGATACTGCTTGTGCCTCTACGATGAATGGGCGGGCAATGCCTGTATTGTTGTGCGTGCCTTGTATTAAGCCGTTTCATGAAATGCTGATGGCGGCGCCCTCCTGTCAGTGGCCCCACAAGGGCAGTCGGAGAGCTGGTTCATGCTGGTCTACAATTGATCAGGCAGCAGTGTGGTGGTACCTGATGCATTTTATATCTGGTAGCGTTTGGCGTTTTGGAGCAGCAATGCTCCGGGGATGTCTTGGTGCTCTGGCACAGGGCCACGGCAGGCTGCTTCACTAGCTGCTCGAGGTAGAGTGCGTCTTTGGCGCAATTGGGCTGCAGCGTGTCGTGCTTCTACCGCTCTGGGTGATGCCACTGCACAGCGCTGGAGCTGGTGGTCTTGCTTGCTGCCATCATCTGCTGTTGATCTGGCAGCCGTGCCTGCCTGCTGCTGCTGCTGCTGTAGGCGACCCCTGGGACACCTTCAGGCGCACGCTGTCTGGGCGCTTCTACGTGCCGCACTTCATCACAGACGCCGCAGCAGACCTCATCTTCAAGCTGCTGCAGGTGCGCTGGCAGCGCGCGCACGCCGCCGCAGCCCATGCCTGCTGTGCATTGTGTGGCGCCAGCCGCCACTGGCGCGTGCACGGGGCGTTGCGCGCCTGCTGCTTCGCCCCTGCTCGACTTGATGTCTGTCTTGGCTGAGGCTCAAAGTCAGCCGGCTGCTGCTGCTGCTGCTGCTGCTGCTGCTGCTGCTGCTGCTGCTGCTGCTGCTGCTGCAGGTGAACCCTGAGAAGCGCCTCGGCTGCGGCCCCGGGGGCATCGCAGAGATGAAGGGTCACCGCTGGTTCTCCCGCATCAACTGGGAGGCCCTGGCAGCCAAGCAGCTGCCCGCGCCCATCCAGCCGCGGCTCAAGAGCCTGCTGGACACCTCAAACTTCGACAACTTTGACGACGCGGAGCCCGACGGCCAGGCCGGGGGCCTCAAGGGCGGCATCGGGGCAGCGGGCGGGGCCGGCAGCGCCGGGGACAAGGGCGTGGTGATGTGGGACACTTGGCAGTGGGTGGGGGGCACGACGCAGGGGCAGGGCGGCATGTGGTGAAGGGGGTGGGGTTTGTTGTTGCTGAAAGGTGCTGCGTCCAGGGCTTGAGGTGCAGTTTTGGTGGGTTTGTGAGCTGCGGCGTACTGCAGCAGACGCAACAGCATGAGAAAGGAGGTAGGCAGGAGTGGCGTGGCAGCCCCGCACCGAGCATGGAGGGTGGTGCTGAAGTGCTGGGACCGCACCATGCATTGGTTGGCTGTCCTTCAGGAAGACGGGTTGCGCTGTGTGTCACCGCTGTCGCAGCAACATGCGTGGTTGGTGACGTTGCAGGAGCATGCGTGCCTGCTGCTCCTTCCCGGCGCGGCTGTGGTGTGGGTGGGTGGCCTGGCAGGGGTATTCTGCATGTATGCACTGACATCCGTCGGAAAAGAAGCCGTCGAAGCAGTACTTGGGTGCGTGCAGTGCTGTGAGACACTGCTGGTGGCTGCACTGGTCTTGGCTGCGCTGCTGATGGCTGCACAGCTGCTGGCGCTGCTGCTGTACAGGCAGCGGGACCGCAAGGCATGTGTGCCTCATTCCATGATGACGCGTCAATGGTTCCCGGCAGGGACGGCGGTTTCGGTCTGCTGCTGTTTGTGTCAGGGGACTGCAGCGTACGTGTTCTGCGCAGTGAACTATGCTGTTTCAAATGTTGCCCGGCAGGGCGGGGGGGGGGGGGGGCTTTGAAGCAATGCCTGCTGCATGCGTTCCTTGGGCGTGGCTGTGCGGCTTGGCATGTAGCTGTGATCCGGGCATGAGCCCACTACATCTGTTGGCCGTGTCGTGCTTTTCAACAAATCTGGCCTCTGAATGGCGCCCTCATTGGTGTGTGCCACCACGTGTTGGCAAGCTGCTTGCTGGGGCTTGCTATAAGCACACCTGCTGGCTGGCAGTTTGCAGCACCGCTGAGATAAGCAGCTGCAACCTGCGGCGTGGGTAGCTGAGGCATGATCTTCAAGATAATGAAGTTCTTGTGCTGTTGCTGCTGGGCCCGGCTGGGTGCTTGCAGTGCATGTGTGCAGTACGTGGCAGCGTCGTAGCATGCGTAAGCACACCTGCTGGCTAGCAGTTGCAAGCACCTGGACCGACCTTCAGCTGCTGCAAGTCAAGAAACTGTGCTGTTGTTGACTGATGATGTGTGTGGGGTGTGCTGTGGTGCTGTATCAGCTTAGCGCCGTTGTACACAGGAGAATGCTTTACTTGTGTGCGCAGCAGCAGTGAAGCTTCGCCCTGGAGGGATGCAGCCGTGCATTCGTGCTCTGATCCCCGCGCTCGTACATGTATGCGGCCTTGATCTTGAGCAGGCATTGCTTGCTTAGGGCAGTTGTGCCCTGCCTTACATACACTGCAGTATGCTGGTGGTACCAGCAGCGTTCTCCTGCAAAAACAAAGCATCGATAAAAGTGGCTTTTAGGGCCGTCTCCAGATAGAGTGCGAAGGTATCTGCAGCATGTGTCTGGTTCAGTGTTCACAGCATGCACAGCACACGGGCACAGGGTGCCCGTGTCAAAAGCCTCGAACCGTTTCCAATGACTGTGTTGGCGATCACCTTTTCAACAGAATCAAACCCTTTATGGATGTAGCTGTCGCCCATTCGTCAATCAAACTCCAGCCAAGCCGGTGTCAACACCTGCGCATTCGTCGGTGGCTGTCGCAGCGCACATGCTCTCATGCACGTGAGTACACAGTGAGTAAAATATGCGTCATAACGGTGCTCAATTTGCGCCTAAAGGCAGGTATCTGTGCTGTGTGCTATTGCTGCTATGCTACTGCTGTATGATGTGAACTCCGCTGTATGATGTGAACTCCGCAGCAGCTTACACTTCAGGAAGATTGCCCTTGCGGCTCAAAACCCCCACTATGACGTCACTTCCCGCTTTTATACGCATGCTCACAAGCCTTCTGACACAGTACATAGCTGCTGCTGCTCCAGGCCCTGCTTAGCCCGCATACATAACCTGCGGACTTATGCAGCTGGCAGAGCAGCCTGTTTCTAGCAGTAATCGGCCAACCCTTGTTGTGCCGTCAGCAGCTGCACATTTCAGCCCTCCCCAATTCTTTGCTGTGGTGGAGCAGCAGGATGCAAGCCTGGGAGCACCAGCAGCAACAAGTGCAGCAGCAGCGGGACCAGCAGCAGCGCCAAATGCTGTCTTTGACGACACATGTGGAGCACTCTTATATCAGGGCTGCAGTGGCCACAGTGGTGTGCCAGCTGCTGCCAATGGGCTAGTGGCAGCCGCACGTCCTGCTGCTGGACCTGCTCTGGTGAGCAGTGACCGCAGCCAACACCGTGCAGCGGGTGTCCTGCAAGCAAGCGACGCAGCAGCAGCAGCAGCAGCAGCAGCAGCAGCAGCAGCAGCAGCAGCAGCCCCCCATATAATATTGCAGCCGGCACAAGCCGCTGCAGGGGTTGGTTCATCTGCAGCAGCAGAGGGCGCCGGTGACATTGCAGGCCCTGAGGGCGGCGCCATCACCGCTGCTGCTCCTGCTGCTGCTGCTCCTTCTCTTGAAGCTGTCCCTGTTGTTGAGCCAGCGGTGCCAGCAGCAGCAGCAGCAACACCAGCTGACGTGCTGCAGCCGTCTGTTGCTGCTGCATGTCCAAATGATGCAGCTGCAGCTACAGGCTTGCAAGGGCCAGCAACACTGGAAGGCTGGCAGCAGCAGCAGCAGCAGCAGCAGCAGCAGCAGCAGCAAACAAACCCTGCCACAGCAACACACCTTCCTGATCAGCCAGGCCCAACAACAACAGTGAAAGGCAGTGATAGCAGGGCAGGGGAAACAGCTACCTTAGCGACGGCAGCAGCAGCAGCAGGCGGCAGCACAGTTGATGACGAACGTGGCCAGCAGGCAGTGGCACTTGCTGCAGAAGGCTTTGCTGCAGCAGCAATCAGCATTACTGCAGCAGCAGCAGCTGAGCTGCCAGCACCAGCAGCAGCACCAGCAGCATGTACAGCACCGGCAGCAGCAGCACCACCACTAGATGTGCCGGTGTTGCAGCAGGATGCAGCAAGAGCAGCAGCATCTGAGGCCTTGCCGTTACCAGCTCCCCAGGAACAGCAGTGTCAAGCGCTTGCAGCAGCAACGGCAGCAGCAGCAGCAGCATCACGTGTTCTTGCTTGTGATGCTGTAGCAGAGCGCTGCGCAAAAGATACAATAGCAGCAGCAGATGGCAGCACAGCAGCAGCAGCAGCAGCAGCAGCAGCAGCAGCAGCACCACCACCACCACTTCAAGTGCTGGCAATGCAGCAGGACGCAGCGGGTGCTGCGCCTGCAGGTCACTTGCTGCCGCTGGTCAATACAGATACAACCAACATACATGCAGCAGGCACCAATGCAGGAGAAGGAAATAACACTGCAGGTGCAGCAGGCAGCGCCAATGAAAGAGAAGCACGCACAGCAATCGCAGCAGCAGCAGCGTGTGGTGCGGCTGCGCCTTGTATTGGCAGGGCGTGTCCTGCCCCTGAGGCAGCAGAGCACGTTGCTGCAGTGACCACTGCAGCTGGCACCCCTGCTGCGTCCTCAGCAGGTGCAGCCGGCAATGCTGCCGGGGGCGACGGAGCCACCACGCAGACCAACAGTAATGCCATTGAGCACCTGGCACAGCAGCAGCAGCAGCAGCAGCAGGACAAAGAAGAGGTGGCAGGGCGAAAGCAATCACAGCAGACACAGCAGTTACAGGGAAAGGAGCAGCAGCAGCAGCAGCAAAGGCAGAACAGGCTGCGTGCAATGCAGCCTTTGGCAGCACCTGGTCAAGCCACAGCAGCAGCGGCAGCAGCAGCAGCAGCAGCAGCAGCAGCAGCGGGCACTGCCGCCGGCACTTCTGCTGCTGCTGCTGCTGGCCAGGTGAAGCAGCACAAGCTGGATGAGTCCCAGCAGCAGCAGCAGCAGCAGCAGCAGCAGCCAGCTGACGCTGTTGAGCCGTTCTGGCACGCTGCTGCTGCAGGCATGCCCGCTCCCTTCCTGCAGTGGTCCAACCCTCAGGAACAGCAAGCACAGCAGCTGAGTCAGCGGCTGCAGGAACTTGAGGCGGCGGCGGAGCCCAGTCAGCATGAGCTGCAACGTTTCCTGCAAACAGATGACTTCAAGGCACACTTCAGGCAGTGGCAGTGGCAGCAGCAGCAGCAGCAGCAGCAGCAGCAGCAGCAGCAGCAGCAGGGGCAGGAGGGGCCAGGGCTCACAGGCGGAGCAGAGGGTGCAGGGATCGGCCGGCAGAGGGTGCCTGCGTACGAGCAGCTGCGCAGGTTCATGCAGGGCGCAGCACCACGGGCGCTGTTCTCTCACTGGGAGCAGCAGCAGCAGCTGCACCAGGAGGTGCGGCAGGACGCAGCGCAGCAGCGTCGCGAGCAGGCGCTGCAGCGCCTGCGGCGGCAGCAGTGGGAGGCGGAGCGGCTCACACAGCAGCAGCAGCAGCAGCAGCAGCAGCGGGGGTGGCCGCAGCAACCATACATGTCGGAAGGTGAAGGTGAGGATACAGCTGCTGAGGATGGCGGTCGGTCTGGTGGTGGTTCTGACCAGCCTGATCTGGACAGTGGTTTAGGGTTTGGAGATGACCTGGAGCAGGGTTCAGGGTCTGAACAGGGCTCAGGAGCTGCCTCAGCCTGGGGCGGCGGCAAACCTCAGCACCAGCAGCAGCAGCAGCAGCAGCAACAGCAGCAACAGCAGCAGCAGCATATGGGACAGCGGCCTGCAGACATGCCTCCGAAGGTGCAACAAGAGCAGCAGCAGCAGGAGGGGCGGCAGCAGCAGCGAAAGCGGCGTCGCTCAGCGGCTGGTGATGCTGCTTGTGCAGCAGGTGATGGAGATGTCTCGGCTGCTGCACACGGTGGTGCCGCGGATGCGGCAGACAGCCAGCGCCGCAGCGCCCAGAGAGAGCGTCCCGCTACCGCTGCCGCTGCTGCAGCTGCCGCTGCAACCACTGGTACTGGTAAAGAGTTGGCAGGCCACACTGGCAGCAGCAGAGGCAGGACGAGACAGGAAAGGCAAGGCAGCGTCACTGGCACCCCAGGGGCAGCAGCTCAGCAGCAGCAGCAGCAGGGTGCACACCAATTGCCTGCAGCAGCAGGCATGGCTGCTGGTAAGCCGCCAAAGGCTCCACCCAGCAGCAGCAGACAGGACCAGCAGTGGAAACCACAGCAGCAGCAGCAGCAGCAGCGTGGCAGCAAGTGCCAACATGATGAGCTAGGAGCAGCACATGACGGCTGCCACGGCAGCATCAAGCAGCAGCAGCACACCAGCAATGCAGCAGCAGCTGCAGACGCAGCCTTATCTGCCGCTTTTGCTAGCACTGCTGCTGCTGCTGCTGCTGCTGCTGCTGCTGCTGCTGCGGATGCAGTCGCGCTCCCCGCAACACCAGCAATGCCGTCAGCCACAGCAGATTCAGCGGCAGCAGCTGCTGCTGCAGAGGTTGCGGTTGCAGCAGCAGCGGGGCTGTCTCTGGGGGCGGGCCCCGGCGGTGCCTCTGCTGCGCAGCTGCGGATGCTGCACCTGCAGGGCGCCCGCAGGTGCAGGGACCTCACCCTCATCAGCGCTGCTGAGATGTGTGCTGGGTGCCTGCCGCAGACCCCTGAGCATGCAGCAGCAGCAGCAACACAGGCACCAGGGTCAGCTGGAACAGAGAGCGAGAAATCGCAACAAGCAGCAGCAGCAGGGTGTGTGATTGCTGGCGGCGGGGGTGGCGGCGGCAGCAGCAGCAGCAGTGCAAGGGCAGGCTGCGGCGGCGCGTGTGAAGTTCGTGGTGATGTTGGTGTGAAGGCGCTGTGCATTGCGGAGGAAGCCTTCCCAGGGTCACTCAGTGAGTGGTCGCTCTTTGGCTGGTCACTCAATGACGAGCACTTGCGACAATTTACACATGGAGGAAGCATGGCCGCATGTGCTGTATCAGGCAGTGCACGCCGCTTCTTGTCTTCTGGTTAATGCCTGACATGCACCGAATCATGCGATTGGATAAGGCATACCACCTGCTCAGGGTTGGCACATGAAGTACAGAGCATCACCCAGCTTGCTGGCACTAGTTATTGCTATCCGACAGCCAGCCAGACCACATACGGCGGCAGGCATGTTGTTGGGCGCTGGGTGCATGACAAGCAGCCTCACAGGCTTACAAGAATGATTCGTAATTTCTACTTTTATTATCATTATTATTCTATTAACATTAACATTAATAGATTTAATGTTATTATTGTTGATATATTATCATTCATATAAGCAGCCTCACAATGTGCCAGCCGTGCGCCCAGGAAAAACTCCTCCTGGAACTTCCGCGTGCAGCAGGTCCAGGCCTGGCTGGCGCGGCACCTACTGCGCCGGCCCGCCGGCTGCGCAACAGCGGCCAACTGGCTGCCCCCCACTGCAAACACCCAGACATTCACACACGCTGCACTGCGCCAGGTTGCCACTAGGTTCCCACTCGCATGTGCAGCTGTCACTGTGGCGCTCTACAGGCAACTGCAGCGCCAGCTGTCGTGGCTGTGGTCGCTGGAGCTGTAATGCTCTGCGTGCGCTGTGCGTCTGTTGCTGCACTCACATGCGCATGCACACGTGGCGCCGTCCTGCAGGCACTGAGCAGCGCCAGCTGCTGTCGCTGGACCTCCAGGGCCGGCAGCAGCAGCAGCGGCGAAGCCGGCGGCGGAAGCAGTGGTTGGGGCGGCAGCAGCGGAAGAGGCCCAAGCACAAGGCAGCGACAGACGTGGACAGCAGCCCTCGTGATAACAAGCAGCAGCAGCAGAGGGAGGAGGAGGAGGAGGCAGATGAGTGCTTAGATGGTTTTGGCGCAGACAGTGCTGATGGGCAGGACGAAGAGATGCCAGCAGCGGCAGCACTAGGCCTCATTCAAGGTCCTCATGGTGACCAGCAGCAGCAGCAGCAGCAAAGTGGTTTGCAGGGCGCTGCAGACGACAGCGATGAGGGTGATGAGCAAGAAGACAAAAAAGACATGCCAGCAGCAGCAGCAGCAGCAGCAGCAGAGACAGCAACAGAAGCAGCTGAGGATGGTGCTGGCGCCGACAGTATTGAGAGTCATCAGCAAGAAAAAAATTGAAAGCAGCAGCAGCAGCAGCAGCAGCAGCAGCAGATGATGATGGTGGTAATGAAGTAGCTGCTTACATTGAAGATGGTATCGCCATTACGGATGACGGTGGTGGTTGTGCCCAGCGGAAAGCCGCAGCAGGAGAACAGGAGGGAGACAATATGTTGGCAGCAGCAGCAGCAGCAGCAGAGCATGACAAAGCTGCTGCTGCAGATGGTAGCGCAGCTGGCCAAAGTAGCAATGCACCCAGGGCAGTGACAACAGGTACACTGCAACATGATGATGCAGCTGCTGCTGGTGCAGCTGCAGCACCGAAGCAGCAGCAGCAGCAGCACCAGCAGCACCAGCAGCAGCAGTGTGCACGTTTACATGCTGCAGCTGATGCAGCGGATGATGAGACGCCTGTGCATACACCAATCGCACCAGCAGCAGTAGCACCAGCAACAGCAGCAGTGTCACAGCCCGTTCCCGTACTGCTGAGTGCAGAGCCTATACCATGCATGTCCTGTATACCAGTTGCGCTTGAAGCAGCCCCATCTGCAGCAGCAGCAGCAGCAGGCACACCTGAAGACAGCTTGGCAGCAGCTGCAGCAGAGGCTGCTGCAGCTGCTGCTGCTGCATCTGGCGGCCATGTGCTGTTGTTCCTCGACCAAGCGGAAGTTGAGCAGATGCTGGCTGCTGCGGCAGAGCTGGGCTACTCAACACCTGCAGCAGCAGCAGGAGGAGGTGCAGATGGGTTGGGATGGCCGGCGAGCTCTTCTGGTGCTGCTCAGTGTCCGATGGTAAGTACAGCTGCTGCTGCTGCTGCTGCTGCTGCTGCTGCCACTGCTGCTGACCTGGGAGGTGGGCTGGCTGTTGCTGCTGAAACCACGGAAGCAGGCGCATCGCGGACATCAGCAGCAGCTGCTGCAGCTGGAGGGTCCGCAGCTGTGGGTGCTGGCAACGGCAGCAGCAGCAGCGGCAGCATGCGGCCTCAGCGGCCAGCTGCAGTAGCTGGTGTGGCGGCAGCTGCAGAGGCTGCCGGCTCTACCAGGCAGAAACGGCGGCAGTCCTCTACCCCAGCTAGAGGCATGCAGCCAGCTTCACAGCAGCAACCCAAAGGGCAGCAGCAGCAGCAGCAGCAGCAGCCGAATGCTGCAGCCTGGGTGCAGCAGCTGCAGGCGGAGCACAGCCGTGACCATGAGCACGCCAGCGTTCACTTTGACGGCTTCAAACTGGCGGTGATGGGCTCGCAGCTGGCGTACCTGGCCACAGCCATGGGGCTGCATGTGAGTAGGTTTAATCACGTCCTCAATTGGTGCGAGCCACCTAAGCTGAGCAGTGAATCCACATGTGTGTGCGTGTTCAGCAGTGCTGGTCAAAGTCCTGTGTTGCTGTGCGTTGCGACACAGGGCTGTTGCCGGCTGGAACCACAAACAAGACTCTTATGTATGGTCTGTGGCGGCAGCACTGGGTGGTGCGGGTGTGGGTGGCAATGGCTGCTGCATGGTGCTGGGTTGGTGCTGCTGGCACGTGGCTGTTGGGTGGCAGCTTGCAGTGACAAGCTCAAGGCTCATAGCTGGCATAACCGGCGGGTATCTGGGCTGCTTTTGTGGACGGCTGCGTGTGGAGGGGCAGTTTGCTGGTGGACATCCCTCGCACGTAGCGACTTGCAGCATTTGCCGGCAGTGGCAGCAGCAGGCTCACATCGTCAACACCCTTGGCATGCATGTCAGTTGCTGTGATGCCTTGCTGCTGCTGCGGTGCGGCTGCAGGTGCCTGCTGCTGTGGTGCTGGACGCCATGGCTGCCTACGTGGCGGCAGCGGACGCCGTTGCTGCGCGGCATGTGGGGCTGACGGGCGGCTACCCAGCCGACCTCGACGACATCGCAGCAGCTCGGCGCTGGCCACCCACACTGCACAAGTGAGATTTAATTGCTTCTGGTTGGGTTCTTTATCGTGTCTCATGGTGTTTTCCGTCACGCGCGGGGCGACTGGCGGCCACTTGTCGGAGCTGGACGACATTGCAGCAGCAGGGTGCTGGCCACCCACACTGCACAAGTGAGGTTGTTTGCTTCTGGTTGGGTGTTTGTTTCATGTCTCATGGTGGTTTGCAACACGTGCGGGGCGACTGGCGGCCACTGGTCCGAGCTGGACGACATTGCAGCAGCAGGGTGCTGGCCACCCACACTGCACAAGTGAGGTTGTTTGCTTCTGGTTGGGTTTGTTATCATGTCTCATGGTGGTTTGCAACACGTGTGGGGCGACTGGCGGCCACCTGTCAGGTATGGACGACATCGCAGCAGCAGGGCGCTGGCCATCCACACTGCACAAGCGAGCTTTGCTGCTTCCGGTGGGTTTCTGTATCATCTCGTAGTGGGCTGCGCCATGTGTAGGGCGACTGGAGGCCAGCTGTTGGATCTGCACGACACCACAGCAGCAGGGCGCTGGCCACCCACACCGCACAAGCAAGCTGCCGGAGTGCCGGTGTGTTATGTCACCTGTTCCTTTTTGCTGTGTCGCTTGCGTCACCAGTGTCAGGGGGCTGGGGCATGGTGTGCATGGTTGGATTTTACACTGGGGCAATTGGCCGCCAGCCGGCAGCAGCAAGGCACTGGCCAGCTACTCTGTGCAAGTGGGATCATACTCATTGGGACAGTGTCTCCTACCCGGTGATAGCTGCTCGGTTCATCTCTTTTAAGCATACCCTATATCAAGTATCAAGTAACTGCTTTGACCACCTGTTGTATATCATGACGGAATTGCCGCACATAGCTGGACATCAACACTGACATTTGCGGAAGCAAACCTAGGACACAGCAGCGGCTAACTGAGCCAACTCCAGCCTCCTGCTGCTGTTGCTGCTGAGCTTGCAGCCAACAACACCACTTCAAACAGTGGCCGCAGCAACGCATCTCAGGGCGTTGCACGTTCCTCGCGGTCATCTTGCTGCAACGCTGATGTAAGGCCTGCCCCTGCTGCTCCTGCTGCTGCTGCTGCCTGTGCGGGGCTCTGCTGGGCAGCCGTGCTGCAACCGTGCTGCAACTCTCTATCATTATCATCATCTGCTGCTGCCGCTGCTGCTGCCTGTGCAGGCCGCTGCTGGAATCCCTTGACCAGGACCCACTGGGCACCCTCACCCTGCATTGGGTAGTCCAGCAGCAGCAGCAGCAGCAGCAGCAGCAGCAGCAGGGTATAACAAGCGCAGCCACACCACCAACCATTGGCGCACCAGCACCAATCAGCTCGGGAGGCAAAACGCCCACGGCACAGCAGCAGCAGCAGCAGCGAAAGATGTCGAGCTTTGCTTGGCCTCTGATAGTCGGCGAAGCTGCTGGCACTGCTGACGAGGGTGCTGCTTCTGCTGCTGCTGACGTTGCTGTCGCTGAGCTGGACCATGCTGCTGCTGCGGCTGCGGCAGCAGCAGGGGTGGACAGGAGCTTCCTGCAGGATACAGTCGTCATCGCACTGCCACAGGGCGTGCATTGCAGCTGGAGCTTGGCTGCCGCTGTAGCAGCAGAGGCAGCAGCGCTTGCCACGGGCAGATCAGTGACAGCAGGGGTGGCTGCGGCTGCTGCAGCACCTGATCAACAGCAGGTGTGCAGGCAGCAGTGTTATGACAATGATGAACCCCGTCACATGCTAGGGTTTGAGCCATTTAATTTGTAGTACGTGCATTGATAGTAGTGCCTGCTGTGCAACGGTGCTTGTGTTACCAGCATGAGAACCTGAAGTACAAATGCATGTTGGGCAAACCTTCCTTCCATTACGTTGCAAAGGTGTTGCTGCCAGCTGGCCGAGGTACAGGTACAGGTCATCACAACAAGATGACATTGGTACATGCTGATGTGTACTGCCGGCATGTACTGCTCATGCTGCAGGGTCTCAGCAACACTGCAGGGATGCGCTACGCTGACCTGTGGCAGTACAACCCAGGGACTTGCTGATCTGTACTGCCATATTGTACTGCCACATGTACTGCTTGCTGGTGTAGGGTCTCGGCTTTCTTCTGCAGGTTGTGCTGCGCTTCTTCATGGCAGTAAAACCTAGGGGCATGCTGACCTGTACTGCCGTGTTGTACTGCCACATGTACTGCTTGCTGGTGCAGGGTCCCAGCAGCATTGTGCAGGTGCGCTACGCTGACCTGTGGCAGTACAGCCCTGGTGTTGACGGCCGGCTGAGTCATCGCCACTTCATGGCCACTGCCTGGGCTGCCGTGTGGCCCGTGTTTGTGGCTGTGGCTGTGCAACACAGCAGTGGCATGCCGCCCCAGGTGAGCAATTTTGTGCACAGGTTTGGCATCCCTTGCATGCCTCGTGCGTCCGGCACCTGTGTCACCGATATGACTGTGTTGCAGTTGCTAGGGTTTTATGTTTGACTTGTGTTTCAGAGCCGAGGTGGACTGCCCAAAAATCTGTGCACCTCACGGCGGCGGCAGATGCCGCAACCAATGAACACTGTGGCACGAAAACGGCTGGAACCATCAGCATTCATCAACGTGTGGTGTGCCGACAGATGAGGCTCACCAGCTATCTGCGCCTTCTGCCTACTGCCTGCAGCACAAGCAGCAGCTGCTGCAGCGACTGGGGGGCATCTGGCAGCGCTACCAGCGGCAGCTGCAGGGCTGCGGCTTCCCGGGAGGCGACGGCTGCCAGCTGCTGCAGGCCGCAGATGCAACAGCAGCAGCAGGCGCCGCAGCCGCTGTGGGGCTGATGGCGTACCTGCATGATGTCTACTTCATCGACGGCAACCGGTCGAAGCCTAGGTGAGGATCTGGCACTGCATGTACTGCCTCGCTTGTGTACTGCCTGTGTACTGCCTTGCTTGTGTACCACGCTCACGGCGGCTCGCATGCACACTGGCTCTATGCATGCCAGCTGGTTTGTGTTGTAACACCTGTCAGCGCCATGCCTGCTGCGCACTCGATGTGATGAGGTGCAGCCGGATGCAGCCACTGCAGCTTCAGCCGGTGTGTCGCACGCATGATTTCGGTGGCGCATGCTGCCCCTGCTGCTGCTGCCCCTGCTGCCCCTGCTGCTGCTGCTGCAGGAGCCCGTACGACCTTGCCCGTGATGCGCAGCTCTGGCTCGTCGGCGCCTACACCACCCTGGAGGAGGCAGTGGAAGAGGTGGTGGTGGAGGATGCGGACCTGCGTGCTGCAGTTGCGGCCATGCAAGATGCCAAGGAGCGGCAGGTGGCCAGGCGGCTGCTGCGTGCGCGGCTGGCTGCACTGGACGCAGGTCAGAAGTAGCTGCAAGCATCGAGGATGCGCTTGGTGATGTGCAGCTCTGGCTCGTTGGCGCCACCACCTTGGAGGATGCGCTCGGTGATGTGCAGCTCTGGCTCGTTGGCGCCACCACCTTGGAGGATGCGCTGGGTGATGTGCAGCTCTGGCTCGTTGGCGCCACCACCTTGGAGGATGCGCTGGGTGATGTGCAGCTCTGGCTCGTTGGCGCCACCACCTTGGAGGATGCGCTCGGTGATGTGCAGCTCTGGCTCGTTGGCGCCACCACCTTGGAGGATGCGCTCGGTGATGTGCAGCTCTGGCTCGTTGGCGCCACCACCTTGGAGGATGCGCTTGGTGATGTGCAGCTCTGGCTCGTTGGCGCCACCACCTTGGAGGATGCGCTCGGTGATGTGCAGCTCTGGCTCGTTGGCGCCACCACCTTGGAGGATGCGCTCGGTGATGTGCAGCTCTGGCTCGTTGGCGCCACCACCTTGGAGGATGCGCTGGGTGATGTGCAGCTCTGGCTCGTTGGCGCCACCACCTTGGAGGATGCGCTCGGTGATGTGCAGCTCTGGCTCGTTGGCGCCACCACCTTGGAGGATGCGCTCGGTGATGTGCAGCTCTGGCTCGTTGGCGCCACCACCTTGGAGGATGCGCTCGGTGATGTGCAGCTCTGGCTCGTTGGCGCCACCACCTTGGAGGATGCGCTCGGTGATGTGCAGCTCTGGCTCGTTGGCGCCACCACCTTGGAGGATGCGCTCGGTGATGTGCAGCTCTGGCTCGTTGGCGCCACCACCTTGGAGGATGCGCTCGGTGATGTGCAGCTCTGGCTCGTTGGCGCCACCACCTTGGAGGATGCGCTCGGTGATGTGCAGCTCTGGCTCGTTGGCGCCACCACCTTGGAGGATGCGCTGGGTGATGTGCAGCTCTGGCTCGTTGGCGCCACCACCTTGGAGGATGCGCTCGGTGATGTGCAGCTCTGGCTCGTTGGCGCCACCACCTTGGAGGATGCGCTCGGTGATGTGCAGCTCTGGCTCGTTGGCGCCACCACCTTGGAGGATGCGCTCGGTGAGGTGCAGCTCTGGCTCGTTGGCGCCACCACCTTGGAGGATGCGCTCGGTGATGTGCAGCTCTGGCTCGTTGGCGCCACCACCTTGGAGGATGCGCTTGGTGATGTGCAGCTCTGGCTCGTTGGCGCCACCACCTTGGAGGATGCGCTCGGTGATGTGCAGCTCTGGCTCGTTGGCGCCACCACCTTGGAGGATGCGCTCGGTGATGTGCAGCTCTGGCTCGTTGGCGCCACCACCTTGGAGGATGCGCTCGGTGATGTGCAGCTCTGGCTCGTTGGCGCCACCACCTTGGAGGATGCGCTCGGTGATGTGCAGCTCTGGCTCGTTGGCGCCACCACCTTGGAGGATGCGCTTGGTGATGTGCAGCTCTGGCTCGTTGGCGCCACCACCTTGGAGGATGCGCTCGGTGATGTGCAGCTCTGGCTCGTTGGCGCCACCACCTTGGAGGATGCGCTCGGTGATGTGCAGCTCTGGCTCGTTGGCGCCACCACCTTGGAGGATGCGCTCGGTGATGTGCAGCTCTGGCTCGTTGGCGCCACCACCTTGGAGGATGCGCTTGGTGATGTGCAGCTCTGGCTCGTTGGCGCCACCACCTTGGAGGATGCGCTCGGTGATGTGCAGCTCTGGCTCGTTGGCGCCACCACCTTGGAGGATGCGCTGGGTGATGTGCAGCTCTGGCTCGTTGGCGCCACCACCTTGGAGGATGCGCTCGGTGATGTGCAGCTCTGGCTCGTTGGCACCACCACCTTGGAGGATGCGCTGGTGATGTGCAGCTCTGGCTCGTTGGCGCCACCACCTTGGAGGATGCGCTGGGTGATGTGCAGCTCTGGCTCGTTGGCGCCACCACCTTGGAGGATGCGCTGGGTGATGTGCAGCTCTGGCTCGTTGGCGCCACCACCTTGGAGGATGCGCTGGGTGATGTGCAGCTCTGGCTCGTTGGCGCCACCACCTTGGAGGATGCGCTCGGTGATGTGCAGCTCTGGCTCGTTGGCGCCACCACCTTGGAGGATGCGCTTGGTGATGTGCAGCTCTGGCTCGTTGGCGCCACCACCTTGGAGGATGCGCTGGGTGATGTGCAGCTCTGGCTCGTTGGCGCCACCACCTTGGAGGATGCGCTGGCTGAGAAGAGGCAGCTGCTGCTGCGGGCGGGCTTGGCCAAGTCACCTTGCGAGGGCGTGGCGTGCCAGGCTCGTTGACTGCTGGTGCGTAGCGCGAGCGCTTGTGGCTGCAGTGGCAGTTGAAAATGTGCTGCTGTGTTGTAAAGTACAGTAGAGTTGCGTAAAGTTGTGAGTGCAGGCATATGTCTGCAGTGTAACACTTGCCGGACTGCGATTGGCATGCGAGGTGGTGGCAGTCGCAGCAGGTTACTTTTGCACTGCTGAGTGTTGGCGCTGGCTGCAGTCTACTCAGCATTACACAGGAACTGGAAGCACACGCAGAAAAATCAGACTCGTGTCAGATCTCACATTTCACACGCAACAGCTGTACTTGAAGCAGAAGGGCACAGAGTGCCTAGACGGGGTTGGTGGTATGGAACTCTCTGGTAAACAAAGCAGGAAAGACAGAGTCACTCAAACCCCTCATGCAAAGCTGCACCAGCAAGCACCGCTGGCTGTACTTGCATTCTGCAGCATGCTGCTGTATACACATGTGTTGAGCAGCAGCCCTGAAATGTTTTTTTTAATACCGTAAGCGCAGTAATAGTAAGGAACCAACATTATAAAAATTATGCTCGGCACAATTATAGTTGAACAATAACTATAAGTAACGTCGCGTCTCGTGACATATCAGTGAGCAATAATTATAAGTAACGCAGTCCTCGATCTACTGCTGTGGGGCCGTGTCTAGCTTTTTAGGTGGAATTGTGGTACTGGCATGTTACAGTAACAATTTAGGGAGTTTTGATGACACAGAGCAGGCGACACCGCTCCAAACATGCGCTGATAGCACAGCATGTACCACTACAGTGGTGGACTGCTGCAGCAGTGGATGCCAATGTGGTGCCGCGCCTTGGGGGCAGCCACCCTGCCATGCAGACAATCCTGTAGCCTATCAACCATTCTTCTGTCGGGGGCCGGTTGCAGACCCGCCTTGGGCCTGCCCGGCCCTTTGCGGGGTACGTTCATGGGCGCCGTCGAACACGATCTGCTACTCAGCTATTGCAGATGAGTACTTGTATACTTTTGATGGGCTATACTGGAGCTGGAACGCTTTGCAAGCCCGTTTTCAAAAGTTACATCGCTGGTGCACGCGCAATACTTGTAAGTGACGCACTCGAGTTTATTTAAGCAAAAACACATATTTCAAAATTGTTTTCTGAATGGCGAGTACTAATTGATCCGCATGTTTTCAGTACATGTAAGCCTGATGCAGGGCAAAGAGTCCGAATCGCGTAGCTTGTAAATGTTTCCAGACGGACCAATTATTTTTAATGAACCGTAGTCGGTAGCAGTGGCCAGTCGCGTCAAACGGTGCACAGGTTCAACCCCCTTTGTACAGGCTACAAGAATTGCAGCGCTGGTCACCGCCTGTTACTTTCAGCATTCTAACCGTCACGAAAGCCCGTGCAGCTTCCAGGCGCAGGGTGGGACTTGTGTATATCTGCATGCAAAAGCCTGAATACAAAATGACATAGAGTAGAGTCATGAATAGGCGACAAGCCAAGCAACGCTGATTACCGCCTGTTACTGTTAACGTGTTTTTTGTAGCTTCCGGGCGCAGGGTACGACATGTGTACAGCTGCGTTTGAAAAGTATACTTGCCACAGAACATGCTGAGCAAAATCCATCTTAGAACTTGGAGAGGCTACAAGCCAAGCAGCGATACTTACCGCCGGTCACTTTCGGCATGCCAACCGCCACGAAAGTCCGTGCAGCTTCCAAGCGCAGGGTGCGACGTGTTTAAGGCTGCATGCGGAAACTTGGTAGCGCAGCACATGATGAAAAAATACTTCTTAAACCGGCTACAAGCGTAGCAGCGCTTGTTACCGCCAGTCACTGTCGGCATGCCAACCGCCACGAAAGTCCTTGCAGCTTCCAGGCGCAGGGTGTGACATGTGTATAGCTGCATGTGAAAGCTTAAATGTGCAGCACAATATATAGTATATTTTTCGGACAGGCTACAAGAAATGCAGCGCTGGTTACCGCCGGTCACTGTCGGCATGCCAACCGCCACGAAAGTCCGTGCAGCTTCCAGGCGCGGGGTGCGATGTGCGTAGCTGCATGCAAAGACTAAATTTGCAACACATGGTATAAATATCTGGAAAGGCTACCAGCCAAGCAGTCCTATTTACCGCCGGTTACAATCGGCATGGCAACCGCCACCAATCAGCTCCCGACGAAACGCATTCTAACAAACCAATCCCTTGTTACGGAAGCTGGCATACACTGCAACCCAGCAGGGAAACCATGCGAGCAAGGAACAGCAGATGTGTCATCAAGCAGGCATATCATCAAAGAGCGCAAGCAACAGTTACACCAGCATCCATGCCAGAACAGCAGTCACTTCATTGCTTCACACTCCACTCCCCAAGCACAGCACAGCAGGCGAGCTGAGACCGGGATCCCGAGAGTTGTTTCTTCCCTTTCTTGTTATAACCCGCCATATGAATATCTATGGGGCACACCTACACTCCACAGTGCTGTGCGCTCCTTTGCATGCATGCGCACAGTGCTGTGTTCCTTTCACAGTCCATCTGCAGGTGCAGGCGCAGACAAAGCCCGTAGTGCAGCACATCAGCTAGGCTACATGCCAGCAGTGCTCCACCCATCACACCAAGTTGAGATCTCAATTGGGAGCCAAGGAAAGGCTCATAAGCGGCCAAACCACAGAAACAGCAGACCCAGTGGATGCACAAGTCTGTCACCTCTTCTACATGCGCCCCAGAATAAATGCCACACTTTCGTCTGACAGGCCAGGTCACACAAGACTGGACCTCTTATTTTGAATGCCTAGAAACGCATCCCACATCTCGTCTGATAGGCCAGGTCACACACGACTGAACCTCTTATTTTGAATGCCTAAAAAAGCATGCCACAACCCGTCTGACAACCAGGTCACACACAACTGAACCTCTTTTTTTGAATGCCTCAAAAGGCGTGCCCCACTCTCGCTTGCAAGCACCAACAGGGCAGCCCACACCGTCGAGCTGCTAATGCTGCTGCTGTGCTGCAATCGCCTGCCGGCCGCCGCCCAGCTGCAGCTCTGCCAGTATGGCGTGTGTGTCAGGCAGGTAGGGGTAGGAGTGCACCTGCACCGCAAGCAGCAAGCAGCAAGCAGCCGTGAGTGACATGGGCTCGTCAGTACGCTCACATGGCGCAGTCCTGACCCGCCCTGTACGTCAGGCAGGAGTGCACCTGCACCGCAAGCAGCAAGCAGCCGCAGCCATGTCCGTCACACGGCGATTTGGTGCACGCATGGTGCAGACCCCAAGGTGTGCACTCTGCTGACACACGTGCACTTGCTGATCAGGCACAGCGCGCAAAGGGTGCCAAGACATGCCGGCCAGGCAGTCCGGAACGTCATGCGCAAACCCTGCTGTTTCTCGCACTTTCTCGCACTTTCCTGCAAGCGCACTCCACTCACCAGCACCTCAGCCCCCAGCAGCGGCGGGACCATCCTGTAGAAGGCCCAGTGGTACACGCCCTCCAGCGTGTACTGCCGCCTCAGGCTGCTGTCGATGGCATCCAGCAGCTGGTGGCCCCACCACTGCATGCCTGCAGGGAACAGCGCCAGCAGCAGCAGCAGAACCAGCAGCGTGGTCAGGGTCGACAACGGATCCAAGCGCAGCAGGGGCTCATATGTGCACTGGGGGCACATGCAGCGCACGTGTGGGTTGTGAGGGAGCTGACACGACAGGATGTTGACTGCGTTCCTGCAGGAAGTGCTGACAACAGCAGCTGACAAACCCGTGTGCATTTTAGCTTTATGAACTGCCACTACCAGCCACCAACAGGCCACCTTTGCATACGGGAAAAACAACAAAGACGCAACTGCCTCCGCACCATGGCGTCCAAGTGGCTCACCGTTCGGGTTGCACAGCTGCACGTACTGAGACGGCCGGCTCTCCCGCTGCAGCAGCGCCTGCAGCTGCATGACGAGCGCCTGCCGCTGCTGCACCACGCGCGCAACCACCTCTTGGTACAAGCGGCTTGCCAGCTTCATCTCCGACAGCACCTGAGGCGCAACCCTGCAGCAGCGCACGCAGCAAATGGGTTGCAGCAGCGGCAGAACAGCAGCCAGTGGTGGCTTGGTTGCGGTGCAGCTTGCATGGCATGGCAGCAATGGACTGCCAGCCACCGCAGGGCCGTCCTTTGCACCCCTAAAAACCACCTGCTGCTTCCTCACCCACGGCCTTGCATGGATGCAGTTGGAGCAGGCCGAGTAACAAAATCAGAGGACATCAACAGCAGCAGACGCACTGCCAACCCAACGACTGCTGCCCGTGTATGCACCACCCAGGACCCAGCAGCTACCGTTCATGGTGCAGGAGTACAGGGCCGCAAAGCACGGCTGAACCAACAACCCCAGCACTGCGAGCAGTAGCAGGTTCATGCAGCGGCACAAGCGGCGGCCGAACCCACGCTGCTCACCCGTCCCTCAGCACGCCCGCCACCTTTGCCCAGTGCCCAGGCGGAGCCGCCGCCTCAATCTCGCCCGTCTCTATGTTGCAGTGGTTCAGCTGGTAGTGGCTCAGACGGTTGGCGACCATGAAACGCCGGAACGCCAGCTGCGTCTGCACCAACAACCGCTGCAGCCGCGCAGCAGCAGGCGCGGCGGGGGGCTGCCGCTGCATGTCCTGCCGCAGGGGCTGTTGCTGTGGGTCTGGCCTTGATCCTGACACCCCTGACGGGCCAACAGGCTGCTGCTGCTGCTGAGTCAGCACGCTTGCAGGACAGCTCTGCCATCCAGCAGTAGCGCTGCTGCTGGTGCTGCCCTGCTCGGCACGCATCTGCAGCACCAGCTGCATCACCTCCGCTGAAAAGCCCTTGAGCAGCGACTGCAGTGTGACCAGCCCAGCCTGCGGGACAACACGCGAGCACCAACAGCACAGATCGAGAGGCAATGTTGCCGGCCAGCCATGCTGCAGAAGCCGCTGCTACGGCAATCGCTACTGCTGCAAACTGAACCGGAAATGTTTCTGACGCAGTAGCCTCATGTTCATCCCGTTGTGGCTCGAACCGTCTGCACTGTGTGGACAAACCAACCAAAGGCTGTGCATCACTCGCCCTTGCTTCTGCGTTTTATGGGCTACCAGACATGCACCGCATGACCGCGTATGACCCTCACAACGGCACATGACGGCCTCCCAGTGGCTGCGGGCAACGAGCTGCTGCATCTGCACCGCTTCGCCCCCGCACCTGCGAATGCAAGCTGCCATGCTGCGGCATGAAGCCGACGGCGCTGCTGCTGGGCGACAGCGCCTGCTTCATCGCCACCTCCAGCTGCTCGAGCGAGCCGTTGTTGCCTGCCTCGCTGCCGCTGTCGTTGCTGCTGGAACAGGAGCTGTAGCGGCGGCGCTGCCCTGCTGCTCCTGTGCGGACTGCCAATTGGCCCAGCTCCTGCCCCTCCTCCTGCTGCTCCTCCTCCTCCTCCTGCTGCTGCTGCTGCTGCTGCTGCAGTGCTGGTACTTGTGCCTGCAGCAGCTGCTGCCAGGAGATGTCGCCAGGTATGGTGGACTGGCTGCCCTGGTCAGCAGCAGCTAGCTGCGGCTGCAGCTGCTGCATGCTAGGTGCCTCCAGACCGCCACCCGCAGCTGCGCGACCCTGCTCCTGCTGCTGGTGGCCGCTGCTGCCCTGCAGCTGCGCTTCCGCAAGCTCTGGTGGACTGGAAGCTTCCTCCTCCACCTTCACGCGGGCGTGCTGCCCCTGGCTGTTGTTGTTCAGGTTCATGTTCTGCATATCTAGCAGCAGCGCATAATCCTCACCTGTGTAACACACAGGCATGTGAATGAGACAAGCAGTTTCATTGACAAACGCAGCAGCAGTCGCGCCCAACGATCATCAAACGGCCCGCCCAAATACCAAACTGCTTGCAGGACGGCTGCAAGCACCGACAGATGCAGCGCTGTCGCATCTGCTGCTACCGAGGGCCTTCTGCAGCGAAGGAAGCAGCAGCCACAGCCGCTGCTGCTTCACACGGCACAGGGTGGCACGCCGCCTGCCCCAACTCCTACCTACCTGCAGACGCCACCAGCTGGTCCAGCACACGAGCCTTGGCAGTGAGGCTGACATTCTCTGCAGACAGCTGCTGCAGCTGCTGCTGCTTCTCCGCCACCTCAGCCTCCAACTGTGCCAGCTGCAGGCACATGTGCCACACAGCAGCGGCAGCAGCAGCAACAGCGGCGGCAGCAGTTTGAGCAGGTGCTCCTCCACCACGCTGGCGCACCACCCAGCCTCTCCAACCTCGACACCCTCAACCATGCTGACACAGCATGCATACACCAGCACCTGCAAGCCTGCGCAGCCCTTGCGCAGCACCTGTAGCGCTGCCACGTCCCCTGGTCCACCCTCCACGCCCCCTCCGTCCCCTGGAGGACAGCACCAGGGCACAAACCCTGCTTGCACAACCGAGTTCAATTAGAAAAGCACACACGCAAGCAGCCTCACCTGGCCCTTCCTCCTCTCCCTCCCTCCCCACAGCCTCACCTGGCCCTCCTCCCCCCCCTCCCTCCCCAGCAGCCTCACCTGGCCCTTCCTCCTCTCCCGGAAACGCCGGTGCGCCTGCCGCTGCGCCTCACTGGGCTTGCGCTTCGGCTTGCCACCCGCCCTGCCCGCCTTGCCTGCTGCTGCTGCAGCTGCAGCTCCTGCTGCCTTGCTGCTGCTGCTGGCCTGGTTGCTGGGTGCTGCTGTGCTGTCTGCTGCTGCTGGCAAGCAGGCGCCTGCCAGTGTTGCTGCTGCTGCTGGTTGCGGCGCTGCAAAGGGATACATGCCTGGATCCCGCCAGGCGTTGTTGGCTGCCAGCGAGCCTGCACTAGCCACCGGCGGTGCTGCTGCAAGCCACTGGGGACTGCTTCCAAACATCTGGAACCCTAACTGATCTGTCGCATAAGCACCATAAGAACCATCGACTGCAGCTGCTGCGGGCAGCTCCATCCTGTCGGCAGCTGCTGCCTGCGTGCTTGAATTGTGCCCTTCTTCTGCTGCTGTTGCTGCTCGTCCTTGCAACAACCCTGCATTGCCTCCTCCTCCTCCTCCTCCTCCTGCTGCTGCTGCTGCTGCTGCTGCTGCTGCTGCTGGCTGACTGCCAACGTCCCTGCAAGCCACATCTGGCCAGATCACGTAATTGGAGGCACCACCATATGCCTGCTGCTGCTGCTGCTGCTGCTGCTGCTGTTGCTGCTGCTGCTGCTGCTGCTGCTGCTGCTGTTGGTGTTCCAGCTCTAGTTCATGCAGCAGGTCGCCATCTGGGTTGCTGTCATCTGCCAGCAGCGACAGCACGTCCGGCATGTCCATATCTGGCACGGCTATGCAGGAGGAGATGTCCTGGAGCTCTGTGGCATCCAGCCTGCAGGAGTGCACGCCACAGCAGAAGACGCTATGATGTTGGTGGAACAGCTTTCAACGCACAACGCAACGCATTGCTACAGGCTGCAGGTGGCTGGTGGGCACGTTCCAAGTGGTACATTTGGCAAACTCAGGCGCACCAATGCCTGAGCACCTGGAACGCAAGCTCTGATGGCCACACAAACAATCTTAAGATGAACCTCAGCAGTTTGAACTGCTTCTCACTTGAAATAATCTCTGATCCATGAAAAGTACGTCTGTTGCTGCTGCAGCTGCTGTGTGGGGTCCATGGGAGCTAGTAGAGTCCTGCAGCAGCTCCTCCTGGCTACAGGAATGTTTTGATGTCAATGTCAATGATGGCTGGGTGACAAGATTGGTGCTGCCCCGCTGCTTTGTTGAACAAGCTGTCGCAGCGCGCCAACTAGTATCACACGGGTAAATGGGCTACGGGCAACAATTGTTTCTTACAGACCGCAAACGGTGCAATGCGTTCGTTCGTTCGAACGGGCCGCAGCTTCTAAGGAACGCTGTCTCTTGGCTAAAGGTGTCGTCATTACGCCAGTTCACTCACCAGCGTTTACACAATGCGCTTTCAGCCATTAAACAGTAATTCAGAATGATTCTGATTATGACAAACGCTTTGCAGGACGAAGCAGATGTGGGTCACCCTAATCTGAGGTCATAACCTTACCCTACAAGTGGGGGACGCAATTCCGGCTGGACACAACTCCGGCTGGGCAGCCTGATTGCTCAAATGCGCGCGCGTTGACAGATATCAAGGCGCACTTAGGTTTTGTATGGAATCATTGGTGTATGAATTTGTTACAGGGCCATGCGTGACGCAGTGCAAAAGTGCCTTTCTCGGCCCGTCACTCGTGCCTGTTTGAAATTGCCATTCTGTGTTGTGTTGTGAGGGCCTCGGGCTTGCTGCCACTTGAAATCTGTTATGCAGCGCAAGATCAATGATGTTTTGGCTTGCTTCCAAACTACTGCGCTATTTGCCTCCCAAACGGCATGCACAGTTGAGTGTTGCCTTTCCTACTGCTCCAGCACCAGAACAACAACCATCCAGCACGTCGCTCATTTCTGTCTCAATTCAACCCTGATATACCATAGATTGAACTCACTTTGGACCCTTTGTCACAAGCGGTACATCAGGTACACCTGAGACGAACCCTCGAGCTTGCAGCAGGTCATATTCTGTGCAAGGCCTACTGCCACCACGCCTCATGCCACAAAACTTTTCAAACAATATACATGAGGATCACATGTCGATTATCCGCCAAAATACGCTGTGCTCGCCAGGCGGGGCAACAGCCGGAATTGCGTCCCACTAACTTCTGACTGGAACGCTCGTTCTGCGCGCACGGGCGCTGCCAGGCTGAATTATCAAGCTTATGTATCTAAAGGGTCAAATTAACGCATTCACGTTTTTACTTTGCGTCGAACAGCCCTGGATAAGCCAATCGAAACACCCAGCGGACTTGTGGGCCCCACTTGTACAGTTGGGAAGTGCCGGGTTAGGCAACTGATGATTATGGTGTGTTCGCCAGCATTTAGGTATAGGGCCAGGTCAATGGCTCAACCCATAAGCTGATTGCTGCAGACAGCCATCATGGCTTGGTGAAAAGTGTTCCAGTGATCAGTGTTCCAGTGACCAGTGATTGCTGCAGCCAGCCATCATGGCTTGGTGGAAAGTGTTCAGTGACCAGTGTTCTGCCACACAACACCTGTGCTGCAAGTGCTTGGTGCGGGCAGCCAGCATCTGTGATGGTCAGTCGGAATCTGAATCAATCACAATGACCTCTACATCTGCCACCGCTTCTTGCTGCTGGTTGCCAGCTGCAGCCCTAGGCCGTCGCCGCCTCTGGTGCTGCTGCTGCTGCTGCTGCTGCTGCTGCTGCTGCTGCTGCTGCTGCTGCTGCTGCTGCTGCTGCTGCTGCTGCTGCTGGGGCGCATCAACCTCCATGAGCTGTGGCTGCTGACCATGAGCTTCTGGAAATACAGCGGCAGCATCCTCTGCAACTGCCTCTTGTTCCTTCACTGCTGCTGCTGTGTTGCCTCTGCTAGCCACTTCCTGGGACGGCTTCGCAGCTTCACCAGCAGCATGGCGTGGCCGCGACACCGCAGCAGCTACTGCTGCTGTCTCCTGTACTGCAGCCTCTTGTTCGGCACCGCTACCCTCTCCTTCTGCGCTGCTGCCATCAACACCTTCCCCATCCCCCTGCTCCTGCTGCTGTTCCTGTTCCTGCTCACCATCACTGACGTCACCGCTGCGTGCCCGCCTGAGTGCACCTGGCGCTGCCTGCTGATGCGCCTGCTGCTGGTGGCGTGCTGCTGTGCCGTTTGTGCCGTCTGCTGCTGAGTCAGCGGCCCTTGCCTGTCCCACCGCCACAGCTGGCCATCATCTGTCGAGCAAATGATCATGCTGGCATCCATGGACACAGCAGTCTGGCGGACCTGCACAACAATAAAACAGTTGTGCAGGCAGGCGGAGCAGTTGGGACTGATTTAAAATATGCCTTCTCTCCTGTCAAGCATTTCGGCAGTCTGATGGATCTGCAGGCAGCGTAAGATGAGGAAGAGATCATGGCAGCCATTGAGGTGTTTCAACACTGGTGTCCATCTCTGCTGTTGTTTACATCACATGCTGGCAACCGTTGACATAGTTTGGCGGATCTGCACAGAGCACCACCAGCAACTGGTGACGCAGGACAGTCATAGCCAGTAGCCCCCGCTGTAAATAATGTGGTCTCATATGTGAAGCTGACAAAAGAGCAAGCTTTGTGTGATAACATCTTCTGCCATATTCCCTCTCAGCGACACGTGACCAGGGCATGGGACACTGCGCAACAGGGCAACTGACGATAATGCAGCTCAAGCGCATATAACTGCAGTCGTACACATACTCGCAGTGCAGGGTAAGACACCCAATCTGAGTGAGGCAGCAGCACGCCTGCACCCGCTTCAGCCCTCCAATGTTCCGTACGTTTCATCCGCCGATGCTTAGCAGCGAGCTTGATGGTCAGCCCCCGGATGCAGCTCAGCAGGAAGCACACACATGCATCATATGATTACGCACGCAGTGCAATCCTGCGCATGCCTGCCGCCTGCCACGCCACCCACCACTGTGGTGCACTGCCTGTGTGCAAGCAGGGTGCCCCGGTGGGGCCGTCCTGTCCCAGGCTCCCACACATACGTCCTGCCGTTGGGGTTGCCGCACACCAGCACCTGCCCGCGGGGGTCTATGCTGAAGCGCACCCACCACAGCAGCTTGATGTCCCCAGGCTGCTCGAACACCTGCAGGGAGCGTCCAAAGCAGGGACAAAGCAGCAGGTCGAGGAACGCCAGACGTCCGGCGACCAGGCGCAGGCAGCAGACGGGCAGGTTGCTGTGACGTGGACAAGTGCCAGCGTAAAGCAACACTGCAGCTGTTCCAATGGTTGGAAGGGTGTCGCAAGCAGCGTCAGCAACGAACTCACCTGCAGCACCTCAAACTTGCTGCTGGTCTCTAGGATGGGGTTGTCAGGATACAGCGGCCGCCACAGCTTGATCTGTAGTCAGCAGCAGCAGCAGCAGCCACGCTCAGTGCACTTGAAGCTAGATATGGGGTTGGTGTTTTACCAAATTACCAAGTTACCAAAGTAGGGCCACTGGCCCACCCATTAAGGAGCCAAACAAGGCTCATGGGGTCCAAAATGTCTCATCACAAGCAAAGGGGAAAGGGAGGCAGAGCAAGCACAAGCAGCCAACGTACAGTATAGCGTAGCAATGAATCCATGCAAAAGGGCACAATACCTGGTAGCAGCACTTTTTACAAGGGGCTGTGCCCCTGAGTGCACAGCCTTTCAAGGGCGATGCCTGCAAGAAGCATACGTGCCCGCATACCATGGTGTGGAATACACCGTGGATCTGTGGGGCAGTTGCATCAGTTCGACTCCTGCTAGAAAGCAGCAGCAGGGCTGCTTGTGCCATCCTAGACTGCCAAACCGGGACAGCAAGGAGTGCACAGCTGCGGCCATGTGCACAGAACTGGCTGAGTCCAGCCCAGTCCAACCGACCGACGCACCTTGTAGTCCACGCTCTTTGACAGCACCAGGTCGCCCAGCCAGCGGCAGCAGTCCACGTAGTTGCTGTGCACCTGCAACACGAACAAGCCACGCAGCGGTGACGGACTCGCGGACAACACAGCTGCACAGCTGCGGCTCCCCTTTTCAACCAGCATCGCAGCAAGTTCAGGGACAAATGTGCAGCACCTGCTGGCCGCAGGCTGCCTCGCAGGTGCCCTGCGCAATGGCTACAATACAGCTGTCCAAGCTGTTTGTAGTGCACGTGCAAAAGAACACAATGTGAGGGGGGCAGGCTGCAGCTGGGCAGGCGTGCGCGCTCACATGCCGTGACGAGAACACCGGGTGGGGCACCAGGCGCACTGGGAAGGCGCGGCGCTGCGGCGGCTCACTCCAGACTTCGCTGGCCGCGATGGCGCTCCAATGCTCTGCACAGCAGACACGCAGGACGCAGCAACTCGGCGCTTGTCAGTGCGGCTGAACACTGACGCAGGTGCATTGCCAGCCTGCATCAACACACCCAGCTGTGTACTCTTGCTGGAAACACGGTTACTGCTTGATTGGTTGATCAACACACACAGAGGCCGGGATGGGGCGCTGCTGCCAGCTGGCTCACTCCGCCTGCTGAGTGTTTGCACAGCAGCCCCAGTGCTCTGCGTGTAAGGACAGCAATCTGTCAGCAACTCAGGTGCAAGTACAGCAATTGCAAGTCAGTTGTGACGTGTGAAGGGGCTCGCGTGAGGCGTGCAGGCGCCCCTCATGCTCTGCATGGCAAATGGAACCGCGCCGCCGCATGAAACACACACACACTTTGTGGAGCGGCACATTCTTTACAGCACAGTCTTCAGCGTTTGTTTCCAAGAAGATAGGGAAAGCAATCATTCAGGCAGCCAGGAAAACCAAACGCACACCCACAAATGCGGCAGGTGCAGCGCCATACCGTGCAACACATGGCTGCTGAACCACCTCGGATGGGTGTCCGCTGCGGCGCAAGGGGTTGAGGCACGAAGTGCTGCAGGAGCAAGGCCCACGCCCACGCCTACGTTGATGATTAAGATTGTAGGTATGCTTGCTGCGGATGTTACAGCGTGGTTCCTAGAGACCAGGTGATGTGCTCACATGCGCCACGTCAATTGGGACTACAGCAGCTTGAGCTGCTCGAACACATCAGCACGATACCAGAAGAGGCGTGTTGACTCTCTGATACATAGATGCAGGGCACGTTCAGTACATTAACATAAAAAATACGCATACGAGCCAGCACAGGCTTACACATGTTGCAGTGCAGCAGCGGTGATAAAGGCACACAAATAAGAATGCAAACTGTTGATGCATGCTCGGCAGAATACACACACTCCTGTTGGCATGCTTGAAGGTGCCCACCTGACATGCTAAACAGACATGCCCAACCAAGGAGCCCAACAGAGATGCTAACTGAAATCCCTCCAGTCCACCAGCACCAGCAATGACAGATAGCATCATGTGAGGGCAGCGCTGCTTGCACGTATGACATGGAAGTATGGTGACACGGCCACAGCAGGAGCAGCTCAGCAAACGCTAACACCAGAGCATGAGCTCAGTCAACACAACTATTTGTTCCCGTCAACATGCACCGGCCGACAGGTGACTGCTTTGTACACCATTCACCTGTGAACAGCCGTATTACCCCAACTTCCAGTGTAGCCCACATTGCAGGGATGCATTAACCAAAAGAGCACAGCTCTCATCAGGAACACCCCACTGCACGGACGTATACCCAGAGGCTGATCCGTGGTTGCTTATGCCTGACCACAACACTAAACAAGCCTGGAGTGTTGTTCAGTTGGAAATTGCCACATTCATTTCACATTCTATGGACATTATGTTCCCACACACACACGCTGCTCTGTTCTGCCCACCCTACCCACAGCTGTTGCCGCCTGATCGTTTTACATGCATACACGCCACAAGTCCTGATGCGTCGATGTTGCAATGCCACTGACCCCACCAACCTTTTCCACACACTCTTTAGGCAGGCAAGCGTGGCAAGCCAGGAAGCGGCGGGTCGCGGCCTACAATCACACACACCACAGGCCTGACGAGTTGCGTGCAACCATGCCCACTGGCCCCGTCACCCTGCACACATGTGACGTTTCATTGTAGCCCGCCCAACCGCTGTAGTTGTCATCTTTCGGCAACTCGTACACAAGATTACGTCGCCATCCACCATCTTGCCATCTCTTACAGATAATCCGTAGTCAAGTGCCCGCTGGTGCTTGCTGGTGTGCCAATACCTGAAGCCAGTGACACGGCACACAGGGAGGATGATGTTTCCAAAGGGCGGGTTCAGGGGTTGACCTACAAGTGCATCCTTGCTCAGTGACCCTTAATGCCACCAGCCAGCATACGATGCTGTGCGGGGCTATGCAGCATCCCCCCGATTGTCCAAAGCAAGCACGCTGAGGCATGTGCAGATTAATTCAGAGGAACAGCCCCCGGCACCACCGCAGGTCAGGTGACAGCACCTGGGCTGCGACCCCAGCAGCAACACTGAGCAAAGCAATAAAAACACGCAGGTCCTTGAACACAAAGGTGTCAACACGTTCTTGCAGGAAGAGGAGTCACCCACCAGACTGGCAGCAACTTGTTGAAAGGTGTCTTGTACGCACACGTGTGCCAATTCGCGCCCACGCAGCCCCACTTGCGCAGCAGGTACGCCTTGGTGACGTCAAAGCGCTGCTGCCAGAAGCTGCGCATGCTGTCTTCTCGCTGCTTGTCGTTCGGATCGTCGGCAGTGTGCACGCCGGACTCGTAGCTGCTCTCGCTCGGCTTGCCGTGCATCAGCACGACATCCTGCAGGACCTGCACGCGCATCGGCGGCTGCATGCGCGCCTGCCGCAGCTGGAAGTCGTTGTCCTCGAAGAAAGCGGGGTAGATGTTCTCGTCAAACAGGCCGAAGCGGCCCACAGCTGCACGTGTCAACCCGAAGGCGTTGTAGATGCCGAGACCGATGGGCCAAGTCCTGCAGCGCAGCGCAGCATAACACAACGCTCGCGTCAGCACCGAGCAGAGTCACGCTGCACATTCTCAAGCGGCAGCAGGTCGCCAGCACAGGCTGAAGAATGCACGGTGAATTGGTAAGGCGCGTGATGCTGGCTGGCTGCAGCGACACCACACAAGGAGACCGGCTCTCACGGCTTGTGGGTCTGCATCCGGATCCGCTGCTGTGATGCATCAATGCGCGACAGAAGCTGCGCAGCAATGCGGCGCATTGCAGTCCGGTTTACGCTGCTCCCTGATGCGTTGCAGTCCAGTTTACGCTGCCCCCTGATGCAGCTGCTGGGTCCCAGGGCTCACCAGTTCATGAGGGCAACCTCTGTGGTGTTGTCCCTGGACGCATTCCACATGTGGCCAGCCAGCGCTTGAAGGGACCCCGGCATCCAGGCTGTGTCGCGCGCCGCATAGACACCCCATGCCTCGTTTGGGAAGGCCTGGAAGACTGCAGCAGCAAGCGCAGCAGCGAGTTGGTGACAGGTCAGGTATGACTTGCAGCTTCGGTTCATAGAGGCTTTACACAACTACTGCTGACTAGCAGATCAAGCACATTGCGTCAGAAGCAGTAAGCACGCGGTGTTGGCTGAAACCGCTTGGCAGCGCTGGTGCTGCGTCAGTTAGGCTGCGCCTCCTGCTGCCGCTGCTGCTGCTGCTGTTGTAGGATGGGGTTGACGCTGTTGATGCAGCTGACAAACACATCGCCATCTACGCAGCAGCACACTGCAGCTGCACCATCGCACAAGTAACTGCAGTTTCCTTTGTGCAGCCATGACAGCCAGCCACACCTCACCTGCATTCCATCCCTCCGCCACAGAGGGAGCGCGCGAGCAAGCGATGATGACCACATTGTCTGCATACTGCTTCAGGTGCTCGAGTTCGTACCAGATAGCTCCATGCGGTGGGCTCATAGCTTTCTCAGGGACGACGACTATGAAGTGCTTTACAGGGTAGTCTCTTGTGCTGTAGTACAGTCTCAAGACAAGCTGCTGAGGGTCGCGCCCTATGGAGGTACCGATGAAAGGCACATAGCCAGATGTGCCGTTCATACTGGTGCCAGCTGCAGCAGCATTGTGTGCAATCTTGCATGTGTTGGGGCGCATGTGCTCATCAGGATAGTGGTGCGCGTACGTGATTGGTTCGTCCAGCCTGACGTCCTGGCCGCAATATGCTGCAGGTGCATGCCGCCACAGGGCTAGCAGTAGCAGCAGCACCCAACTCATTGTTGCTGTCCCTCAACTTGTCGGCATGCCCAAACCCGTTGCTAAGACGTGCAGGGGCTCAAAAATTATATTGGCATATATTCAAGATTAAAAAACAACCGCCGCAGGAGCTTGCAGTGCACCGACTGGACAGGGATCCATCAAATTACCGACGAAGGTCGGCAGCCTCGGCCACCTCGACGGTCGACGTGACACAAGGCGAGAGCGCTTAATACAGCCCAAACAGTGCCACAATTATATGATTATGACCGGCACAGCAACGGCGGCAGCGGTCGCCGCTAGGGTTTGTCACTGACACGAACTGTACGCAGGCAGCCTGCCGGGAAGGCTGCAGATCAGGAGTACCAAATACTGCGCCAGCACTGCTGATTAGCTGAACATGAAAGTGCAGTAGCAGGTGAGAAAAATATCTCAAAGTGAACCCTTCTCAGTTGATTCCGCGCAGATGAAATCACTGAGCTGCCTCTGCCAACCCTGTATGCTGCTTGGCTCATCAGCAAATGAACCGCAGCTTTACGTATGCCACTTCTGCACACACATGGCGCACCTTTGAGCGACCACACCTTGACCGCTCCCTCCATAGCACCCGAAACAAACAGAAAGGGATCCCAAGGGTGAAAATCCTGCAAGCAGCAGCAGCAACCAGCACGCAAACCAAGTCTGTTCTTGTCGCTTCAACTGCGTTGCAAGTGGCATGCTGCGGCTTGGACACTATGCCCTAACGCATGCTGCTAGCACCGCTGTGCTTATGCACAACCAGTATTACCTGCACATGCGCCAAAATGGCTGTGCGCAGTGTATGTCTTCACAGTATGCATGGTGAGCAGTGATGCTTGCAGTTCATGCGGAGGCAGCAGCAGCAGCGGCATCCCACCAGAGTGAACACCTCCCCTGCATGAGCGCCTGGCCCGCGCATGAGCAGCACGCAGCAGCCGGTGGCAATGTTCCACAGCCGAATGGAGTGGTCCTGCAGCAGCACCAGCAGCAGCAGCACGCCACCAGCAGCAGCACGCAACCACCAGCAGCGGCAGCAGCAGCAGCAGCAGCAGCAGCACAACTTGGCCAGATATCAGGCAACGCTACCCTGCAACACGGCAGTCACAACTCGGTGCCGATGCATGACAGCCTGCTTGCAAGTGCAGCTGGCTGCACCAACCCACAACTCACTACGGATACACTCATGTGGCTACACACAAATCATTTGATGGTGCAGCGTACTCACAAGGGTGCCAAGCCAGCGGTCACAGCAACACACATCCACACTCACAAATACACTTGCCGCAGCTGACCATGCTTGACACTCCTCGCCTGTTGCAGGCATGGCTGTCGGCGCAATGCCGGTACATTGTGCCCCTGGAACCACGAATTCACACACCACCACTCCAAATGCTGCAAAATGCCGTGGCGCGTGCTTACCTAGTGAGCTGCTGGGGCTGTCCAGTTTTGGACGCTGCAGCTACACGCATGTTTCTGCCTTTAGACACAGACGCGCACATGTAACCAGGCTCAGCTGCCACACATCTCAACTGCGCCTGTGTGCTTGCGCCCTCGCTTGCGAGATGCAGGGGCATGGCTGCGCATGCACACTGCAGTGCGCCAAGCAAACCTGCCTGCACCACCCAGTGGTCATTGCTGCTTGCAAGCACCAAAGCACGCCATGTCGTGTCAATACCTTGCTTGCTGGGAGCATAAGCAAACCCTAAACGCCTTGCGCCAGTGGCGCGATGAGCACCTGATGCTGCAGTGCGGCCTGGTGTGTGCTGCACACCCAAGCGTGCAAGCAAGAAGTGTGCGGCTGCCAACGCACTCACTCACTCACTCACTCGCTCACTCACTCACTCACTCACTCACTCACTTACTCACTCACTCACTCACTCACTCATTCACACCCAGCCATTAATCCACTACACAGCACACACAACAATTTTCAAACTGCCCAGACCACAGTTGGACGCAAGCCACTGTGTAGACCGTGCTTGCTGTAGGTACAATTGAGGTCTGGGTGCTGCAGCCACATGCGTGAAAGTAACAAATTGAAACACGCGCAGCTCCCAGCACAGACGGCCAAGCGATTTTGGCTCACACTGCTCACCACGCTGTGGCCGCACTGCACTGCACCCGCACCTTGCTTGCTGCAAGCATGAGGTGTGGGTGCTGCAGCAACATGCGTGCTTGAGAAACACTGGAAAACGGCGCACCTCCCAGCACAGACGACCAACTGAATTGCAATTACACTGCGCACCACCATCTGGCCGCACTGCACTGCACTGCTCCCGCACCTTGCTCGCCGTGAGGATGAGGTGGGGGTGCTGCTGGTGCACGCTGATGTCGTTGACCTCCTTGCCATGCCCCTTCAGCGTCTGTTGGGGTGCCGGGCAGGGGGGACGGGCACGCAGGCACGCAGCGCGAAAGCAGCGAGCAGAGGCGTTAGACAGCAGCCGCAGCACCACCAAGAGTAACAGCAGGGTGCATGTGCTCACGGTCATGGTAGTCTCTGGGACCAGACAGGAGCGTGCATGCACACAAACAGAACGATGCGCGGTGGGTTTGCAGCTGCAATTGCGTGTTGGTCGTGCAAGTTACCTGCATGTCCAGGAAAGGGACAGCAGGCAGCTGCCGGTGGCCATTGCCTGGTCCACAGTATCAAACCCAAGCATGCGTATTGCTTGCGTGCAATTGAACCATGTCAATGCAGTTTTGTAGAAGCAACTGAACCATGTCTGTGCTGCTTTGTACAAGCAGTTAGCCACCTGCAGCATTGCGTCGCCTGCCTCGCCAGCTGCTGCTGCTGCTGCTGCTGCTGCTGCTACTGCTGCCTATCAGACAAATGTGCAGACGCACACTTGCCCGTTGTTTGCTGGCAACAGCTGCCGGGTTATCTGTACTGCTGTATTGGTAGTACACTTGATCACCCGCCGGAACCCAAGCCTGCAATGCCAGCTGGTCCCCTGCTGCTGCTGCTGCTGCTGCTGCAAATCATACACCAAAACATCCCTGTTGCTGCAGAGCAGCCCATTTCATTGCACCTTGCACAGCAGCTGTGTAAGGCGGTGCCAGTTCGGCCACCAGCAGCAGCGCCAGCCGCCTAAGCTACCCGCATCGTGTGTGCCACATAGCCCTGCAAAGCAAGCCGCTCGCGCGGCTGCCCCAGCACCTCCCTACGCACCTGTACTGCTGTGTTGGTGCTGCAGTTGACCACCCGCAGCAGTGCCAGCTTGCCAGCCAGCAGCAGCAGCGGGGCATGGCTGGCCCTGTCGATGGTCCACTTGCAGCAGAAGAACTCCTCCTCCTCTCCCTTGGGCTGGTAGCATCAGCATCAGAACGGCAGAGCCAGCACTTAGGTTCAGTCGTCGATGTTAAACGCCCCACATGACAACAGGCTATAGCTGCAAGCACGTGCATCAATGCAAACATCCGCTGCTCCGGGCTGTGGTGCATTTTGCTCACACCATGGCTCATGCGACGCACACTGCTCACACCATCTGAGATTGTGACTAGATCCACATGTGAACATCATCTCGCAGTTTGTGGCTGTGTCGCTGTGATGCCTGCACTGCATGCTATCTTTGCTGCAGGGGTCTTCTCCATGCGCTGATGGTCCTGTGCTGCAGTCTGAATAATGTCACTGATTGAACAAATATAGATGACCGCCCCTGCCACGGCAGCTGCTGCTGCTGCTGCTGTGCTCTGCAATGCACCAGACTGCCGCTTGTCCTTTCTGTGCTCACAGGAATTGCCATCCTGTTGGTGATGTGCTGCACCGTTTTTCGCGCACCTCATCATTCAGGCGGCGCGTATGGTCGTCCACGTACACCTGCAGCACCTCTATGCGGCCGTGCGCGTGGCAGCGATACACCGTAGCCTGCAGGGAGAGCAGGCCAGAGCAGCAGCGACCCACCCCGGATAAGCACGTGTGTGACAAGCAGCATTGGTGACTGCTGAGTGCAGATGAATGAGAGATGTACATGCTGTGCATGCTGTGCTGCATCCTTGCACATGCATGCAGTTGATTGGCTGGCTGCTTGCGTGAGGCCACTGCTTCTCATGGACGGCGCCCACATGCTGATAACAGCGGGGCTGCTAGCAGCTGTGTTACTGGAAATGACTGGTTTGTCTGCTTGCAGGGCAACCCAAGACTCGCAGGGGGACACTGCCCAGGACGGCTAGGAAGATGCTTGCATGTTGGGCAATGAGACTGCTCGCAGGACACAGTCAAGCTTGTGTTTGGCTGCAGTTTGCTGAGTACAGAAGTAAAACAGCACATTGTAAACGTGTGACACAGCTGCGTGTTGCCAATTTTTGTGCCACGCTAGAGTGCGTGCTGTTTGCCGCTGCAGCAGTGCCTCCTGCTTGGGCCTGGCTCACACCTGGTGACCTCCTACGCTGGCTACCAAGTCCTGATTGGCTGGATCGTAAGTGTTGAACGTTACACAAAAGATTGGCTTCCCGTGGTGTTCTTTGATCCTGTGGCACGACCAGAACACAGCATGGGGTGGCTGGAGCAGTAGCAGCAGAGGCAGTACCAGTACCCCGTTGGCAGCATGCAAGGCCGTGCTCCTCACGTGTTTGTGTGGGTGTACTTGGGTGGCATTTGAATTTTTAGAGGTATTCTGATGGGCTTTGATCTACCGCGTGCACGTGCAGCTGTGCAGTATGTACTAGTGATATAATTTTCAGATTTGCAGCACTTTTAGACCAGCAGAAAGTCTTGTAAGCACCAGTATATTAGCCATAACGCAGTAACGGGGATCAAATACCTGCCGGAGTTTCGGCGGTCCCACCTTTCAACACATTTGCCTGGTGTTCCTTGTGCTACAGCAGCGCAATAGAATCTGATAGATTAAAATATGAGTCAATACGTGGAAATGAATAAAGGCTGACCTTGACAGAGCCGGTTGCAATGTTCGATTGTTCCCAGGGAGGTTCCTGTTGCCAAGGATGGCAGCAGACGATATGGCTCACTCCTCCTCAGCGACTAGCAGATACAATGCTATAGTAAAGCACAAAACAATCTTCAGTTATTGATCAAAGGCTCTGCCTTGTCTACTGCCAGCAACGTGATGCAGCTGCTTGTCAAGGGCTTTTATGCCTGCACGCACACTGTGCAGGCTGAGGGAGACGGCGCAACAGTATGGGACGTAAAGCAGAAGCTGCAGGTAAGACGTTTTACAGTGCCTGGTGCTGCACGTGCACAGGTGTAGAGTCAAACCTGACTCAGGCTGTCATGGTGACAGCCTGGTGCGCAGGTGGTCCTGCACCACTACAGCCTGGCCCAGCATAGCTGTTCCTTCAACCAGCACTGGCCACTGCCAGCATATCAGCAGGCGACAGAACAAGGGGTGAATGCACTGGCAGGCTGGCGTTTTATTGCAGGGCATCGGACAAGGCATATCCATTGTGTTGTCCTACCCCGGCAGCAAGCTGCTGCATTGCGCCACCCCCGTGCTGTGCTCACCTTAAAGACTCCTGCTACTACTGTGCTGCAGGCCCTCACCGGCATCCCAGCAGAGCATCAGCGCCTGCAGTGTGCAGGCAGGCTGCTGCGTGACGATGCTCAGGCCCTGGTTGCTGCTGGCCTGCACAATGACGCGCTCCTGCAGCTGACGCTGCCGCTGCTTGGTGGCGCACCCGTCAAGGTAAGCAGGCAGTAGAACAACTATAGATTAGCAAAGTGCTGTAACCTGTGTTGAGTTGGTTGGCTGTTGCCGGAAAGGTGCAAGCAAGTTTGTCTAGGCTGTCCTGCTGCACGTCTGCCAGGGGGGAAACCCTGTTGTGGCGGCCACTCCATGCAGCGTTGACAGCCAGGTTGCGCATCTGCTCCCTGCAGTGCACCTCACACTCAAGGATAACATCCTAGGTTCAACCTAGCTTTAGCTGCTCGTTGGCTGCAGAGATCTCTCGCCACCTGTGCCTGCTGCACGCTCGTGTGTGGCACATGTGCAGCCTGCATGGTGCCGCGCAGAACCTGCTGAGCCCTGTTGGGAGCCACCCAAGACCTCGCAGCATAACTTCCTGATACACGCTTTTCCTGCTGGACTCGTGCCTTCTGCCTCACCACATGCCTGCCTGCAGGTGCAGCTGCTGCCCGACAGCCTGCCCTGCGGCAACGAGGTGACGCTGGAGCTGTCTGCAGACACGCCCCTGCTGGAGGTGAAGAGGCAGCTGCAGCTGGCGACGGGCGTGCCGCTGCAGCACCAGCACGTGATGCTGTCAGGCATCAACCAGCTGGTCATGGGTGACAAGAGGTGTTCATGCCGCACGGCCCCTAAAACGGTGTCACTGCAGCTCTGCCCAATGTCCAGAAGCTCTGTGCTGCCAAAGTTCAGCTGCAGCTGGATGACAGTAGCTTTGCCCTCTGTGAAACAGCCCTGTGTTCAGTTGGTGACAATGTTGACACTCTTTGCATGCAACTTGCGTATGCTTGCCCACCCATCACTGCACACGATGCTGTCAGCGGTATTCAAGCTGCGTATGGGGACAAGAGGTGACTCCGATGCACAGAGGGTACAGTGCATCCTGGCTTTGCGCTGACGACAGGTTGCAACCACAGCATGCATGAACTGCGTACATGGCATACATGCATGCATGTGGCTGGTTTTACCAGCCAAAAGCATTGCCCGAGGCCAGCTGGGTTTGCCTGCTGCACCTGCGCCGCAGGACGATGAAGTTTGCGCACTGCGGCACCGCCAGCAGCATCTACTTTGCTGTGCAGGCAGGCAAGGACAAGGCGTGAGGAGTGTTGTGCAGCTGCTAGCGGCACAAGCATACTTGGCAGCAGCAGCAGCAGCAGCAGCAGCAGCAGCAGCACCAGCAGAGAGCCTGCTGGGTGAGCTAGGTTCAGGTATGTGTGTTGCGCAGCGGAGCTACTGACTCTGGCTGATGCAGTGCCCAGTTAATCATCCCAGCAGCAGCAGCAGCAGCAGCAGCAGCAGCAGCAGCAGCAGCAGCAGCAGCACGTTTGTCCTTGAATCTGCAGTGACAGGACACGGCACTAGCATGCAGTAATCACCTGTACACACCCCTCTGTGTGCGCATGCAGTCAAGCGGTAACCTTTGGGTGGGATGTGCCAGCTGATGCTGTACTAATGTCTTGCTTCTGTCAGCTGAGTCTGCTGGCTGTACTTTTCAACCTGTTGGACATCTTGATGACGCATGGCGCTGAGTTACGCTGCTGAACTTAAGTCACAACAGTAGCTTGCGGCAGCACATGAGCCATGTGGCTGCCAGCTGATTGTGCTGATTTGGCAGCATGTGGGTATCACAGGCATATATGCCATGCGCATGGGCTGGTTGGACATAACATGCCTGGTCGGCAAGCTGTGCTGACCGCTGCTAGTGCGGGTGGTATCTAAAAGTACATGAGTTGTAATCCATTTCAACGCTAGCGTGTATACCATGGACATTAGAACGGCATGGTGTTGGTTGTAACTCTCCATTCCACCACACTTGCTACGTACTTGCTGACCAGCGGACGTACACAATGTATGCAACAGCATGATGCACACACCAAGAACACACACATGCAGCAGGTCCTTCTCATACCTTAAGTTGTCAGGTTATGACAACTTGACAACTCGACAACTTGACAACTACTGTGCGGCCTGCAGGTGTGCTTCGTGTGCCTGGGCATTATGAGCCTATTGCAGACCAACCTTGAAGGTCTGGCAATACTAGCATTGATCTGCAATGGTTGGGTGTTGCCGCGCACGGCAAGCTTACACTGTGCTGCTCAAAACACCATGCCAGATACTTCAGCCTCGAAAGCGGTACACCCCAACCTTTGTACACCTTGGTGTTGCATACTAACCAGCACACCAGCATGGCATCCATACTCCACAAGAATAACTGAGGAAACAAGCGTAGTAACCATCATGGCAACGAGTTGAACTATACTCTGCTCTTCTAATTGTTAAACAATGGAGGTCCAATGCAACTGACAAATACTGGTTGTTGAAACCAGCAACCGCAACAGTGTTCCACAGCTGATCTGAAGCAAGCATTGGCGTTGGTGTTATGGCTCAACTTGTATGGTGACAGTATCAATGACAACCAAACCTCACAGTGGTGGCTCCAAGAATCCCTCTGCACCAAGATGCACGCCTGCAAGCCCTTGCAGCAACAATATAGCATCATCCTTACTGTGGCAAGTGGTTGTACTGGGTTCATCAAGCCAGGGTTGCAACCACCCAGCCATTGCTTGTGATCCTTGACTGCCATTGCACTTGTCTGCAACACGCATGAACCACCTGTGTGACTTTGCCGCTTCACGTCACAACATGAAGCTTGCCTGCTGTGCGGCTTCACTGCCCGGTCATGGCACGGTACAAGGCCGGTGCAAAGATGTGCATCTCAGGCACAATGAAGAACATGCCGGTCAGGAAAAAGCCCACCAGCGCCACAAACGTCATCACGCTTTCAGCCTCCTCCGCCTTGTTGCGCGGCACGCGGAAGCCCAGCATCAGGCGCTGCTTCTGGTTCTTGTCGTCTTGATCCTTGCGTGCAGGGTTGAAGGCATTCACAGGTGCCAGCCTCGCGCCGCTGGAGCGGCCTGCGCAGCAACAGAACGGCAGCAGGGCAAGCAGCACCAGCCAACATATGCAGACTTCCATTCAATTGAACCAATAGAGGAATACACACAGGTTGGCACACTGTTTGCTTTGACAGTGCGGCAGAAGCAGCCGCTGCGCGGCGCAGCAGTTCTGGCAGCAAGCAGCAAACTGCTGCGTTGCTCCAAGTGAAGCAACCATTCCGCCAGAACAAACAAAAAACGTTCTGGTAGCAAAGCCGGCCACATCTGTGGTCACTTCATGCTCATTATCAGCTCAAATAGGTGTTTTCGGAAGGCTCACCTTCTGCTGACTGTGCCAGACCACCCAGCCTAGGAGCGTGCCGCACCAGGTATCGCACCCCGCAAACAGGGGTTCTATCTGTGCCACGCATAGTGCTTTGGCGTGACGCGCATTGCATGCTTGAGAGCGCCATGGCTTTCTTTGGAGGGTTGCAACCTCAATTGAGGTCAGTTGTCTCTTGGTGCTAGATCGTGACGACAGCGTTATGAAAACAACCTAGTAGTCGTTTGGCAGCACTTGCACACTGATATGGACTTGAGGTTGAAGTGGTGACGTTTGCGCGGCGACGTCCGCGTAGGACTTGTGTAGCTTGCACGGGAATGGCGGTTGAAACACGCCGTTTTGTAATTTTTAACATAGAAATCCAGTGTCAACAACAAAGATTTTGAAGTACACCAGCGGTAGTCGGTGATTAGCAGTGTACACACGGCAGTACGTACTCAGTGCCCACGTAGGCACCAGCAGCAATATGTTATGGCAGCAAGAAGGCCAGGGTGACAAACGCTTGACAAAACATAGATGGAAATATTTCTGAACATCTGCAATGGCTACTCTCATGCTGCAGGCACTTGCCAACGTCTGAGGCGGAGTTGCAGCAATATTCAGCAGCACTGTAACCCTAGCACCGAAGCACAGCAAGGACAAGCAGAGCCACCCTGAACCCCACTATAAGGCTAAGCACGCATCGTGGGCGCCACCCACTTTACTGTGCTAAATGCACTGATGAGCACGTACAACACACGAGAGTCCAAGGCGCCTTGGGCTGCTAGCAGTACTGCAGTCGCTTTGGGCTGAGTCAAATGCCAATGACATCAAATGCTGGACTGCACTGTGGCCACAGCTAAACCCAAAACATGGAAGAGCGCCTGCCGCATTTCTAACTGCATCTACTGCGCACAATGCGTGTGCGAGATAAGACAGCCTGAGTACCCAACCACACAGTTGCAGACGCAGCAATGCAGCACGCCAAGCATACACACCTATGCCACACAGGGCCTGAGTGGGAGGTCACTGGGTTTAGGCCTGACAGGTGAAGACCGGGAAGTCATGACCCCGGGGGCCCCTAACCACTTGGCCCATGGGTGACCCTAACCGTGCCATGACCATGCCGATGGGTTTACCCCTTCGTCGGTGACGCGCAACCTGCACGCATTCGCACCGACTTGATTAAAAAGACTGGGTCATATCCTACCAGGCCTGTCACCCTTTGACAGCTGTCAAAAGGGTGACAGGCCTGGTAAGATATGACCCAGTCTTTCTAATATATGTCGGTGCGGATACGTATCCTTGTTGTCAGGCGAAGCCTTGACCGGCAGCGTGCAGCTGCGCTGCAGCGGTTTCTTGCTGCCCAGAGGCGATAGACACGGTGCCATCAACCACTGTTACATGTTGACTGTACCAGGGAGACTTGCCTGCCAGTGCCTGTCATCTGTGCCTCCAGCCAGTGGACTACCACTGCTGCCACAGCTGTTGTGAAGGTATCTTGTGCCGCACGCAATGGCATTGCTGCATGACAACACGTGCTTGCTGCGTGCACAAACCACAGCTGCTACCGGCCTTGATGCTGCCGTACAGCATGCCTGCACATCAGCATTGGAACAATCACTGAGCATGCTTGTCCAATGCTTCTGCAGAAGCTGGCTTGTTCAGCCACACAACATGCTTGCAAATAACGCACAACCAGCAACCATCATTACAATGCTTGCAACCACATGTGGCACTTGCACTTCCCCATGTTGCATGTATGTGGCAGATCTAGCACTTGTATTTGAAGTATGCGCCATGAAATGATGCAACTGTAGTGTGGATGTTGCAGCACTGTGCTGTTGCTGTGCGCTGCTGTTGGTCGTTACATACCAGCCGTAACACATGCACAGACCTATGCCTGCCTATAGCCAGCGCACCCGCCACAGCCCACTGTTGGGTGTTCTTTGTCGGTGCTTGTGATGGGAGGTGCTTTGTGACCTGGCTTGGTATTCTTGGTGTTGTTACCACCGCCGTGCTGCATCTGCATGCCCCTGTCTGGAAGGAGCTGCTCTGGTATTTTCCTATCCATCAGTTGTGCTTTGCCATGCTTGGTTACGTGTCATATCTTGCTTGTGCTGCTGTGTGCATGCCTGCTAGGAAGATGATGAGTCTGAGGCACTACGCTGTGAGAGGACACGGCACTAGCACGCAGTACACAGGCAGCCCACCCAACCCCCACATGAAAGCGAATGACTGCTGCTGCTCATGCATGCAACGCGGACCACCCACCGTTAACGATGCTGTGAAATGACAGCTATTATGTCAGCTTGCTGGATGAGTCAGTGTGACAGTTACGGTATGTGTGATGAAAGGCCGGGTTGGCAGCAGTAAGGAAAGACTGGAGATAAAGAAAGTATGTTGCGGCGCTGTCCAAGCTTTTGCACACGGTGTGGTCATCTAATGCCACAAGGTAACAAATCCAGTGCTACACAACACCATTGTCAGCGCTGCTGCAGCAAAAAACAAAAGCCAGCAAGTATGGCAGCTGCGCTCATGTACAGGCGGTACCACACAAGCATAGTTAACACAGATATGTACATCTGACAACTGCACACACAGGCTGTGCTAAGCAGTGAACAACTCATCTTTTGCAGCACATACTGTGCCAAGCCTCATACCGCTGAACTTCTGCAGCACACATACTGCTACGTAGGGAACCACTCGTCTTCAGCAGCAGCACACAATCTGCCAAGCCGCATGTCACTGACTGCTGCTGCACGCGTCAAGCACCCGGAAATCAATAGCTCCAACAAGTCTGACTGCAGCGCTCATATCAAGGGCCTGACAGTCACAAAACATAGTGACCAACATGCTAGTCACATTGGAGGCGTTTGTGTGCTGCATGCGGTGATGAACAAGCAGCCCTCGTCGTCACCAACGCTACGTCGGCCCAGTTCTGCTCAGCATGCACAAATGCAATGAATGAAGGCTACGGCTGGCAGGTGCCCAGGCGACAAGACGCCATATTTGATAGTCACAAACAGCAAGCACAGGCCAGAGCAGCCACCATGGTATTGGAGCACACACATCTTCACAAGCTGAAATTAACTAGCCCACCCAACACAAATGATTGACTGGGGCTGGCTGCACACCTGCATCCAATGACACAAACACTTTCCTGACACAGCCATGGATTGTGCATGATGCCTCATGTATTTTACAAAAACAACACCAGACAGTCCAACCGTTTGCAAAGTTACCTCCGCCCTGCACACCGCAAAAGTTGCCCAGCACAGCAAACACAATGCAACACTGCTGCCAGCAAGGCATGCTTCACACATTGTCACGGAGGGCAGGGGCCAACACCCTCTAGTGTGTTGCCTGTACCTGGCTCTGCCAGCATCACGCCCACCATCAGCTACTCCGCCGTTGCACCAAGGCCCTCCTTCAGCTTGTTTGACATGCAACAGTGCCAACGGCAGGCCTTCCACAAGGCGACGCCGTCCTCTGGCAGCCCGGCGGCACCACCAACATGTTGAAGTACTGGCTTGCGGGGCCTCCATCTTTTGGTCCTTGGTATTGGTGAGGGTTGCAAACACAGACATCCGAACAGAATACATGAAGTATCACTCAGTTCACTGCGCATAGTATGTGCATGTTTCAAAGCATGCAATCATGTGCAGTGTGCATGTGACTGCATGAATGATGCAAAGAAGCACTCCAAAGCATACCACACCAGCAGCACAGGTGTCCTGACCGCTTTAATTTTCAGCACAAATAATCGCTGTGAAGTTCTAGCACATGGGTACAGAGGATAACGATTGCTGTAGCAGACAACATCACATGCTGTTGTTAACTGCAAAGAGCAGTTGTGGACTCAGTAGCGTGTGTGACTGAGACCACCAGCCGACTTTACTCAACACAAGGGTCAGAAGAGCCAGAGGGCCACACGATTCAGGACAGCAGAAGCAGTAGCAACAATAACAACAGCATAGCTACAGGCGTTGCCCCGTAATCAAGGCAATATGCGCTGGCAGACGGATGGCAGCATGCAGCGATGGTGTAGCAGATGGCATGTTGTGGGAGAGGTCAGAGGTGCCGACATGGTGGCCTTTTGGCGCTGCTGTCCAGCTTCAGCGGCAGCTGCCAGTAAACAAATGCTTCTCATGTGCGAGAGTGACTTTACGTAGTAACTGTAACTCACATGCGCTTGTCGGGGCCTACCGCTGGAGCATGCGGTGCGGGGCTGAACACAGCACATGTGAAGCGGAGCCTGCAAGCACCCAGAAGAAGCATTGTCAACAGCAGCAGCAAAGCAGCAATGCTTTGTATGCAGTAGCGTGGCAAGGTTGTGTTCAAGTGCCAGCTGTGCTGATTGTGGTGATGTGGTGCTTAATGGCAGAGCAGCTGGCACAGCGGGCCCCGGGTACCGCAAGCTGAAACAGACGTTGTACTACATCTCATAAGATACACCACACAACTGCACCCATGCAATGCGCTGCCGCTGTGCCATCAGTGAGGAGTAAGAGGTTGAGTACGAGGAGGATTTCCTCCTCCTCGTACTCGTCCTCGTACTCCTCACCGATGGCACAGCGGCAGCGCATTGCGTGGGTGCAGTTGTTTGGTGTTTCTGATCTACTCGAGTACAAGGACGAGTACGAGGAGGAGTACAAGGATCACGTCCGTACTCGTCCACTCCTCTGATCTCGCTTTCTTTTCGCCTGTTGTTGCCCTCAGGGCCTGTGCAGCGTCACTTGACTGCCTGTTGCTGTGGAGTCAGAGATCCTGTGCCATGTGCCATCCAGCACACAACCGTTGAGTAAACCGGACGCATCAACACGTATCTATTGCATGAAGTGGCTGCATAGTCATGGCTGGTGATGAATGGTGGCCAAGATGGGCAGCACATAGGCACTCACTCTAACATCAGCTCAACCGGCCTTGATCATACAAAGGCTGCTGGGCCGTGTTCTCTGATAACTGCTCCATATGAAACATGTACACGAAGGCTTCATGTACTCGAGGAAGCACAGGCGTCATGTACGCCCTGTTTGATTTCCACGATCGAGCCCTCTCCTTAGGCAGCAAGCTGCTGTATGCCAGCTGCCTTCCATACGCATGCCTGGCGCGCATCACGTACTGCAGAGCTTGTATGATCATAATATGTTCCTGTATGTGCTGCGTTCGTGGAGATTGAGCTGCGTGGAGGGCTTGGGTGGCAGAGAAAGACACTAGCTAGCCTACAGCCGTTGCATGGCTGGAACGAGTTGACTGAAAAGCCCAGTGTCCTGGCTTCGAAGTTTGTGTTAATTATAGGCATGTATCGGGGTGCAAGGCAGGCTCGATTGGAGCCACTGTTTCCCCCGACGGGAGCTAACGTACTGACATACCGTATCCATGAGATGTTTTCGCCGCGCATTTTTTTCGCCCCTTCCATTTTCGGCCAAATATTCCTGACCACCCACTGAATGTATTCGCCACAGGCTTGCAGGAATGTCAACCGGTCAACAGATGTTTTCGCCTAAACCGCTCCTGCACCGGAAGTTGGCCTGCAAACACGCGTATGATGGGCTACCTGCACGCGTATGATGGGCTACCTGCACTAGATCTTGCATGAGAAGCGCTCATCAGCGCCACATTTGCTTGGATGGACGATGTACGGGTGCGTTTGAAGCGATTTGAGTAGGGTCTAGCAGTCGTGCCACTGGGAATTTCTTAGCCAACAATTATTTTCGCCCTGTCCGTTGCAGAACATTTACCAACCAACAAATGTTTTTCACCCCAACGCTTTGAATTAATTATTTTTGGGTCTGTTAGGGCGAAAACATTTCGTGGATTACGGTAACATCGTTTGAAGTTGAGGTTCCCAGCATGTGATGCCTGGGCTCCACAACTCATTTCTATTTTCATAAGCTAGTTTGAGGAGGCGTGGCAGCACTGAAGTGCATGATGGATGAAAGCAGCAGCCTTGACCCAAAGTGCTGCTGGTCAAGGCCTTGACTAGGGCTTCACCCACCCCTCAACCCCCTTCGCAGCACAGGTCAGGCCCTTCACCCCAGTGGGGAAGACATAGCCGGGATACCCCCCGCCTGTCCCACCCTATCCAGTAAGGCCCTGTGTAAAATAGTGATGACATATGGTACATGCGGGAACAACACATTGTTTGCATTTGATAAGCCACGCAATAACCTTGTAAGAAGCGGCATCGTCAGCTGCTGAGTGTGCCGTCTGACACCTGACCCCTAGACAGCAGAAGCCTGCAGGACAAGTGCCTGGGCTGCTCACTAGGCAAGTCACCTGCAAGTCTTGTAGGCCAATCCTGCAAGCAAAAACTGCAAGCAATGCACCAAAAGCATCTGCTGTGCCTGCCAATCATCACCAACACACCAGATGACGACACCAGCTTAGTAGGTTAGACACGTAGGGCATGCCAGCAGCAAAGCAGCACAATCCATGCTTGCCCGCATTAAAGGCAACACTACCGATGCTGGCATACAAAAAAGGTGCCAAAATGACCATTCGCTTGCCATACGCTTGCTGCAGAACAGTTGCAGTGCAAAGCGCACCCAGCCTGTGCCGCCCGCACACATGCCCATTTGCGTTCATGCAGCGCTGTGCCCTTTCACATGCCGCTGCTGGCACCTACTCTGCACCAGTTGAGCAGCAGAATCGGACGCAGGGTGTGGCTGATCACCCGCAGCTGGCTGCTGCTGCAGGCGCTGCAGCGCTGCAACGTCCAGCGCTCCGCGGCTGTGCCGCTGCGCACCCACTCCACAAACGACTCATTGGGCAGCATCATCTGCAGCAGAGCCAGCAGCAGTAGCCGCAGCAGGAACGGCAAGGGTTTCTTCTGTAACCACACCATGGCAGCAGGTGCGGTGCGAGAACAGCCGAGCAAGGAGTGACACGGCATCTGCGAGCCGCATGGGAGCAGCAGCATGCAATGCCAGAGTGCTGCAGGCTCTGATGACGTAAGATCCTACTCCTCCTGCTGCGTTCAAATCCGGCAAACTCGGCCATAATAGTGTGTCTATTCCACGCAGAAATATCGGGTGTTTTCTGATGCGGCAACCATGTGCTGAAACACGATGGTACTCAAGCAGACTGCTGACCCACCCATGATCACCAGGTGCCACATGTACATCCGCCTGTCAGCGATTTAACATTGTACTGCCTAGCAGGCTCACTTGCAGGCAGTACAACTGCAGATTACCCCCTTCTCACCAGCTGCCACATGACATCCGCCTGCCAGCAAGCCTCATTTGCACCGCCTCACATGCTCACCTGAAGGCAGTACAGCTGCTGATCCGACTCGTTGTCGACGCCGTGCAGCACGCCGGGCGGGAACACCGCGACATCGCCGACGTCCATCGCCCGCGCTCCCTGCCGCCGGGCCCGTGCACAGCCACCGCCCTGCCAGCCAGCACAAAGAACAGCTCGTGCGCGCTGCTGTGCGTGTGCAGGGGCGTTGCGTGCCCGGGTTCAAACGCCTCGACCCCGAACGACAGACACACTGCGGGGCTCGCGTGCGGGCCAAACAGCAGCGCGAGGCGGTTGGTCTGCGCGGGGAGCTGGAAGGCGCCCACTTCGGACAACGCGCGCTTGAGCACTTGGTGTGTGGCAAGCGCTGGCAGCGTTGCCGCGTCTGCACCGCTGCCGCTTGCAGGGGCAGCAGCATCGTCCAGAGAATGGCTGGCGATGACTGCGACATCCAAGCTGCTGCTGCCGCTGCCGCTTGCAGGGGCAGCAGTCGTCCAGAGATGCTGGCATGACTGCACGTCCATGCTGCTGCTGCTGCTGCTGCTGCTGCTGCTGCCTGCTGCTGCTGCTTGTGGGTCCGGGGATGTCGCCAATGGAGCGGCTGGCAGCTGCTAGGGTGGGAGCTTGTGCTCCTTGCACAGTGGTAGGGCTGTACTCGGGCTGCGACTGCTGCAACTGCTGGTGCTGGTTATGATGCTGCGGGTTTGTGCAGGCTCTGCTGTGCACCTACCAACCACCGGCACACACAGTCCTGGTCAATCTCTGTCGCTGCTGTGCTCGAGTCTGCTGCACCTGTTTGACCAGCTGCTGACCAAGGACCTGCTGTGCCACCGCCTGCGCATGCCCGGCATGGCAGCAGGCAAGCTCCCCTGTGAGCAGCTCACTGGGAAGCAGCAGCTGCAGCAGCACCAGCTGCTGGTCTGGCTGCTGCTGCTGCTGCTGCTGCTGTGGCTGCAGGTGTTCTGCTTCATGCACTGGCTGCTGCTGCGGGTGCTGCTGGCGCTGTGTGTGGAACACCTGCCTCAACCAAGGCGCCATATTCAGCCACCGGGCCCCTGCACCGCTGCCAGCATGCACATTCGACTTCTCTGCAGGCACTGCTGCTGCTGCTGCTGCTGCTGCTGCTGCTGGTGGTGGTCCTGCAGCAAACCGTGCCTCGTGCTGCAGCGCAATGATGCTGTCACCTGCTGCTACACGTTGCACTGCGCCCGAGGTGCTGGTGAAGTGGCCAGTGCCAGAGAGCACATACAGAAGCTCCACTAGCGGAGAGTTGCTGCTGCTGCTACGCTGATGTGGCACATCCTGCAGCAGCTGCTGTTGCTGGTGAGCTGCATGCGGTGGACCAGGTATGCTGTGGGTGACTGCTGCTGCATGTGCTGTTGTTGCTCAAGGAGGTGATGAATATGCAGCGCAGCTGCAAATGGCAGCTGGTGCTCGAGTGGTGACAGCAGCGGCACCACATTGTGGTGCAGGTCCAGCTGCAGCATGCGCTGGCCAATCAGCCGAGTCAAAATGCCCAGCTCTGGCCCTGCTGCTGGCCGTGCTGTTGGTTGCACTGTAGCAGTAGCTTCTGCTGCTTTCAAGGCCGGCCTGCAGTTGTGCAGTGAAGACAGGTGTTCGTTGCAGCATCCAGCCAGGATCACTGCTGTGCAGGTGCGTTGCAAGTGGCTCCTACAAACAGGCAAGGTTACGCGGCATACCTGGTGCGGTGACGGACGCATGTGCTCCGGTAAGGGACGCTGTGCATATGCGCCATGGCAGTGGCCGTGCTCCTGCTGCTGCTCCTGCTGCTGACACAACCGGAACTGCGCATGGAGCGATGCTTGGCTTTCCACAGCCTCAGGAAGCCACTGGCATCCACGTCGTGTATAATGGGGACCCCTCGTTGGTGTGCGCCAAAGAGAGCTTCTACGACAGCATATGCGGCATTGTTGTTGAGGGCAGCGTTGTGTTTGCCGCAGAGAAAAATAATCAAGTTGCCCAAATAGCACCTGCAGTACAAACGCACGGGCTGTGCTACTTGCTTTGTCTTGTATTCCGTTGGCGCGAGATCTGGCATAACACACAGCGTAACCAACCGGAACATTGTTCAACTTGCAACGGCACAGAGTGCCGTATGCGGGCTAGAAGTCACCATGTACAGGTCCAGCACCGCATCTTCCATAAACCCGGCAACACACAGCAATACGAACACCAGCAGCAGCAGCAGCGGCAGCAGTAACACAGCACTGCTACTTGTCAGCAGCCCAACTTCTTGCTCACCTTATGACACATGCCACTTCCCAGGATATAGCAGCGTTGCTGCACGAACTGTTTGAGGACGACGATGTCTGCCAGCAACAACCACTAGGTGATGCACCTGGTGACTCAGCACACTTGATGTCTCAAGACGCGATCGTTGAACCACAAGCAAGTGCTTGTGAAGCAGCCAGACAAGTACTACAGAGGCAATGCTGACCCTGTAGCATCAACACAACCCATCACTCACGTTGCAGCACATCCTGCCATCGACGGCCTCATTCACGTCCCTGGGTACCTCAGCCAAATGCAGCAGGTGTGCAGGCAGTGAGTCACAGCGGCCATACAGCCAATACTGCAGCACCACTAAACAGAGCCGCACCTGCTCTTCCCTTGGCAATATCTGCTGGCTTGCAGCTGCAAACCCAGAAACGCTGTCAGGGAGAGCACAACAGCTGTCAAGGCGCAGGCCTGCCTAGGCAGCCAGAATCAGACAGAGCACTTGACGCAATGTCCTGTTTTCCCGGTGTGTTCCCTTTTTGGTGAGGTCATTGCGAGTGCAGAGCTCTGCACGCTGTGCTGGTTCATGCTGCAGGAGCTGCTGCTGCAGCAGGTGGAAGCCACAGGCTGGCTCAGCTCTGCCAGCTGCACCAAGCCCACCAACAACACGCTGCACAAAGCCAGCGGGTGTGAAGGCGGCTGCAGCAGCAGCAGCAGGGGCAGCAGCAGGTCCAACCAGGCCATGGTGTTTGGTGTGGGCAACATGCCGCAGTGGCTGCAGCAGCTGGCTGAGCAGCTGCCGCTGCAGCAGTGCTGGCCTCCCGAGGTATGCAACAGCTGTCACATCAGCATGCGCGTCTCTGCCCTCTTGGTTTGTTGGGCCGCAACTTGTTGTGCCTGAAGTTGTCCCTGAACAGCGTGAAGTGTGGCCTTGCTCCTCTACCCCTAAGAGTCTGCAGAAGCAAGCTGACCCTTTGCTGCTCTTGTTGTCTGCTTGCCTTGTGATGTGTGCTCCCGCTGCCTGCGCAGCTGGCCTGTCGCAGCCCCGCCTTTGACACAGCCATTATCAATCAATACCGCCCTGGCGATGGCATCACGCCGCACATCGACCTGCTGCGTTTTGCTGACGGCATTGCCATCGTGTCACTTGGCGACCCTGCCATCATGAACTTCACACCAGATGGTGACTGTGAACTTGAGGGTGAAGTGCAGCAGCAGCAGCAGCAGCAGCAGCAGCAGCAACAGCAGGGGTCTGAAGCAGACCATGGGAGATGTCAGGGGCAACAGCACCAGCAGGATTCCTGTCAACCTGTGCGGCACCAGTGCCCTGAGCCCTGTCTGCCACTCCAGCAGCAGCAGCAGCAGCAGCAGCATGATGTGCAAGTTCAAAAGCAGCAGCAGCAGCAGCAGCAGCAGCAGCACCAGGTGCTGCTGCAGGGTGGTGACCTGCTGCTGCTGCATGGCGCGGCGCGCTACGACTGGCAGCACGGCATAGCAGCAGTAAGCGAGGAGGTGCTGCTGTGCACCGGCTGCAAGCCTGCAGCGGCAGCAGCGCACGAGTCCGCAGCCGCCGAGTCAGCAGCCGGTGCCTGTGCGCAGCCAAACGTGGTGCAGTGTGGTGCTGCATCACAGGCTGTGGAAGGTGCAGGCGGCGGCCAGGTGCAGGCTTGCGCATCGTGTGTGCATGTCGTGCGTGGCAGGCGCGTGTCGGTCACGCTGAGGCGGCTGGACCCCCAACAGAGCATGCTGGACATGCTGTGATGCTGACCATGCAGCAAGCTACAGCGCTGATGCAGGCATGTCTGTAATAACATTCAGTTCGTGCTCCTCTGGCAGAGGGTGGCAGGGTGTCACTGGTGCATGGGCAGCATTCAACAGGTCAGTGAAGCTAGTGTCAACAGACTCGCTGGACCACCAGCGATGTTGCCAAATTTGTGCCAGCTGGCACAAGCCTGCAGGCTCCACGGCATCCAGTGGATGTCATGTCAACGTGACATGGATGCTTGTGCAAGCTCGCGTCGAATGCCCACAACACACTGTGAGGACCTCAGGGTGCGTTGGTGGTGGTGGGGCGCGGGGCCGATGGCGCTGGTGCTATGGCTTGAATGGGTATTATGATGATGATGACTGTGAGGACCTCAGGGTGCGTTGCACCCAGCCTGTCAACAGTCATGTAGCGCTCCCTGTGACGCACCCTGTGACCAGACATGTAGTGCCCGCTGTTGCGCAACATCTGTGTCGCACAGCTGTACTCCTTTCGACTGGCAGCAAGACTGGCACTCCCACTTGGAAAGTAACTTCACTTGAGGCCAGACTCGGAGCCACCGCAACCCACTAGGTGCTGCTGCTTATTCGCTAGCCGGTGTTAGATCAGTCCGACCTGGATCTGCGAATCCTAGCACGCACACACATGCCAGTGTGCTACACATGTATTGGCCCTCGGGGCTACTTCAGGCTACTTTGGTAACTAGGTAACTTGGTATTACTTACTTTACTTTACATGCTCCACCCAGCAAGGAGTGGGAACCCCATTATTACATTGAGTAGTACTGTATACAGCAAGCAGGCTGCGGGCACTTTGCCGCCTTGCCCGCAGTCCTGCGTCCTTGTGAACATGTGCCACAGCAGCATGACCATCAGTGATTGGAGGTTCCCACCAGTTCACCGATAACAATGGTGTGTAACCACCGTGGCATATGTATGCATGCATGCCATCAATCAACACGATGAGGTTACCTATTCCAGCCACAGCATTTTCGCCGTCTGCCCATACACGCCTGTGCACAAACGGTGTCCTACTGGAAGCATCACCCTGTGCTACTGCGGAAGATCGTCATCAGCAGCTGCATGCAGGGCGGATGAGCAGGCAGCTTCACGTTAAACTCAACCCTGCCCTCGCCCCACTAAAGCAACTTGCGCTGCGCTTGACTGGGAGTCTGCAGAACTCTCAACAGCGCAGGCACCCTCCCACTCCAACCCACTGACGCTTTTGATCAACAACAAATCTTGGACCGTCGCTGCTGCTTCAAGGGGTGGTGGGCCGCCACTGCTGCCACCAGCGCCGGATCCTGCCCAGCAGTGCGTGTGCGGCTCCTGCTGGCTGCTGCTGCGCGTGCAGACCCAGTCGCTTGGAACGTGCTCTTTCGTAAGCCCTGCGCAAGTAGCAGCACCACACGACATGCATCACTTGCAGACAGAGCGGAACTAGCGCACTTGCAATTTGCAGGGCATGTGAGATGCAGTCATCCTAGGGTGGTTGGATGCCAGGAGAAGCAACCACAAATCAGGACAGCAACGATGCAGTGGGTGCATGACAGTCGCATCTCGTGGCTGCTTGGGACATGCACATGTACCTCTCACCTTGTCGGCCGCAATTGATAACGCCCTTGTTTGTCATGCACATGTCATGCCTGAAAAAGCATTGCCACTGCATGCCGTGAGCATCAAAGTCGCCCATTGACAGCCCACCGCCCACCCGCATGCAAGCTCTCTGCTGCACACACACCACGCAGGACGCTAGTCGCACAACAATTGAATCGATTGTGCCCCCACCCAATAAGTACGCCCAGCCCCTCCAGCCACACTCTCATGATGCAGGGCTTGCACAAGCAGAAGCCAGAAGCAGCATTGCGACACCAGTCTACGCCGGCGTCTCTCAGCTGCTTTACATCAGCACATACACCTCACACTGTGTCCACCCAACGGCGTAGCATTCGTCGACGTCATTTTCATGCTGTGTTGTTTAGGCCCGCACCGTGCACATGCCCTTGCAGCCGCGGGCCGCACCCCCAGCCACTCAAAGTCTTCCGGAGGGGCCAGCCGAGCAAGGCCAGCGCCCAGCAGCAGCAGCGCAGCATCCCTCCTGCGCCTGAACAGCAGCCAGCCAGGCCAGGCGTGCGGCGCCGGCTGAGCCTGCTCACTGCCGCTGCTCCTGCTGTACAGAGTGTGTCCGGCAGTAGATGCTGCAGCCTGGGGCTGCTCGGTGCTGCCGCCGCTGCTGCTGCTGCTGCTGCTGATGGCTTTGGCAGCTGCTCTGAGCTGTGAGCCTGGCAGCCCTCCCAGCAGCCCCAGCTCAGCCCATAGCACGCCTGCGGCACCCAGAGTTGATGTGCTGCACTGGGTTTTGCTTTGGCCTGCTGCACCTGCGCCTGCTGCTTCAGCAGCTGTTGCCCGTTCTTGAATGGAGGGTAGCAATGCTTCACTGCATCCAGGTGAGCTTCTGCTGTTGCTGCTGTTAGTATGCTGATCCTGTGGCGAGGGAGGTGCTGCTGCTGCATCCATAGCGCTGCTGTCTGCTGCCTGTGTCACCGCAAAGACCCTGAGCAACTGCACCCTATTTGGTGTGCATGCCAGGTGCTTCTGTAGCAGCTGGTGTGCTTGGGGCTGCACATCTTGTAACCCTGTAGGGCCCACACGCCACAGCATATCAGCAACACAAGGTGATTTGAAGCAAATGGCAACACAGCCTGATCCAGCGGCTCCCCCATGGCCAGCTGGTGCTCCATGCATGATCAGGGTTGCACAGCGGTGGGATCCTAGTGTGCTGCTTTGCAAAGCCCAGGTCTTGCAACAAACGTGATTGCCATGTATTTTGACAGTACAGTAATAGAACACATTTGCCTGCAGGATCTATACACTAGCTCACAAGGGAGTGGATGCACATTTAAATAAGACACACACTACAGCTGCTTCACGTGCAGTGGTGAAGCCATAATACACTACGCCATACGCAAGGCTACTGGCAGCACTCACCTGCAATGCAGCAGTTCACGCTGCCGTGCCTGCCTGGTAACAGGCTGACGCTGCTGCTGCTGCTGCTGCTTGCTGCTGCTGTGCCACCTGGTGCATCGGGCGGCAGCAGGGGGGTTGCGGGGCGCCATTTGTAAGCATCCAACCATCGCAGCAGGGTTGGGTAGTGCACAGCCTCTACCAGCAGCCGCCCCTTCTGCGTCACAAAGCATGGCGCAGCGGTTTAGCACGCTGTTGATGCATCTGCGGTGACACCTTTGTTTTGTGTACATGTTGCCGCAGCTGCAGGCTGGAGCGTGGCTGGCTGTGAGTACAAGGATGCAGATAAGAATCATTGGAAACAGGTTGTGCAACCCCACAGCATGTTGTCACGGCCGTACAATCTGCACCAGCTGTGTCGGACATGCGCGCTACGGTTGACATCGGTTGCCATACAAAACTGGCTGGCTGACTGGCCCAAGAGTACTGCCAGGTGGACTACACAGTGGTCTGCAGCGCAATACTCCCTGAATCGAACCGTGCAAGGTAGAAACAAACTCTTGCCACTTATTTTGCGACTACCTGCACAGATACACCTGTGAGCAGCACCGGCAGCCTCAAGCTCGCGCTGCTGGACTTCTGTTGCTGCTGCAGCAGCCTGCATGATCGGCAGCAGAACCCACACAGCAGCATTGTGGCATTCAGCCGGTGAAGCATGAAGTACTGAAAATTTGCGCGAACGGAAACGACACGAAGGTGACACTATCCTCGACTAGGGCTTGCCACGTCGGCCCCTTGTTGTCATGCTGTCCTGTCATGCATGCTTACGGTGTAAAGGGATGCATGCATCGATAGTAGCCACATTCTTACATGCAACAATTGCCCCTCTAGGTTAGCGAACACAGCAACGACCACCAATCAAGTTGAAGTGAGGTTCGAAAGGCACAGCAGGGAAACCAGCTAGCACGATATCATTGGTAAAGCTTGAGGTGAGAATTACACATGTTGTTGTGTGCATGCTGCGCCAAGCGTGGTTCTGCTTCAGAGTGATGGAGGCAAAATGCACACCAGCCCATGTCTAGCCGTATCAGCTCCTGAAGCATTTGAATTTGGTTTTCTTTGTTCTTAGCAATATCTGCGCATGATCAACTGCCATGCGTGCTTTTGGCAAGAGTTGTGTGGTGTCGGAGATTGTGTCTGCGCATGTCGCCACGCCAACCACACCAAAGTTGACAGCTGCCCTCTCTCCTGCTGCTGCAGATCGAGGAAGGCCGCTCACACCTCCCACAGCTCTCCACCAACGACAGCATCATCATGTCACCAACCCCTGGCACTGCAACAGCCTTCAGCAACGGCCAGCAGCAACTCCTGGCAGCTCCCAGTGCTCCCACAACAATTGGACGTGCCGACAAGTTCCACGAGGCGCTAAATCGTACGTTGTCTTGGGACCTGCCGCAGCACCGCAGGCCGCATGAGGCAGCTGTTCGCAAGAGTTTGAAAGCGCTGAAACCGCCGCCCAGCACAACAGCAGCAGACGAGGAGCTACCACTGCCCCCACCATTCAAGATCAAGATGGTGGAGCAGATCACCCTGCTGCCAAGGCCGCGGCGTGAGAAGCTGCTGCGGGAGGCAGGCTACAATGTGTTTTGCCTGCGCAGTGACCAGGTGCGTGATTAGTAATGTATCACGAAATACACATCCTCAGCTCGAGCAGGGGCAGGCAGAAGTGCCACTGAAGCCAAGTTGGGCCACAGGCCAGCAAGCTGGGACAAAATCTGTTCAAACAAGGCTGACTTGTTGATTAAAACGTCACTTGGTGCGTGATGTGGGCACAGAGCACTGCGTGCAAAGAAAAGGTGCCCACAGCCCACCACCCGCCCGCATGCAACCACCCACTGCACCTGACGCAGGATGCACAGTCACACTCAACAAGTGCCAGATTCATGCAAGGAGCTGAATCATGTGTGGTGCTTGATGTGTGTTGTTACCCTCGAGGGCTGTCAATTTTGCGCAGACAGGCTGTGCTGGCAAACACCAAGCGGTTGCTTGCAGGCGTCGGGGCAAGCTGCATGATGACCCCCTACGGGCTTTGCGGTTTATATGGGTCAGGGATTCCCAGTTCTGGGATGACTGAAGCATGTATTGCGAAAGCTTCTGCTGTAATGGATCATAGTGTCTGCTGGTCACGTCTGTCCAGGGGTGCCTGCATGGCGCACCTGGCATGCAGCAGCTACGCTAGCCCACTACGCTCGCAGTTACTTTATTCCTGTCTTCCTGGCTGCTGCTGCTGCCTTATGCCTTGTTTGAGTTGGCTCACCCTCTGCTGCTGTTGGTGCTGCTGCTGCTGTTGCTGCTGCTGCTGCTGCTGCTGCTGCTGGCTGTTTTCAGGTGTTCATCGACCTGCTGACTGACAGCGGCACGTCTGCCATGAGCGACGTGCAGTGGGCCAACATGATGAACACGCCGCAGGCCTACGCAGGTGAGCACAGCACGCTTGGCGGTGAGCACTGCAGCCTCGCAGCGGTCAGAGGTGCGGGCGCTGCCGCATTCGCATGCGTTTTGCCGTCCAAAGTGCAGCATGCCGGTGCCCTCGGCACTGCGTGTGTTTCTGTGAAATGAGAGCACAGCAGACGTGGACAATGTGCACGTAGCGCGTGCCAGAGCGGTTTCTGGATCAGCTCCGCTCATGCACGTATGAGCGCAGCGCAGTGTGACCATCTTGGCATGGTGCTCATCCCTTCTGCCGTGTCCTTGCTGCGCATCCGTCCTGCAGGCAGCAGCTCGTTTTACACGCTGGAGGCAGTCGTGCATGTGAGCTGCTGCGCTTCCGCCAACGCTATGGACAGCCCCCAGCAGCCTTCAACGCCAGAGCAGCAGTACCAGCAGCCCCAGCAGCAACCTCCGTGCATGATGCGTTTGGTGTTTGAAACAAACGAAGCCACTACCGTTGGTTGGCTGGCTCTTGCACTCAAGTTGTGCTGTGCTTGGATGCATGCCAACCTCTTGCAGGACCTGTTTGGCTTCAAGCATGTGCTGCCTGAGCACCAGGGGCGTGCCGCTGAGAATGTGCTGTTCAGCAGCCTGGTTGCGCCACTGCCCGGCTGCTTCGTGCCCAACAACACACACTTCGACACAACAGAGGTGAGCCTGCTGCTGCTGCTGCTGCTGCTGCCGCACATGCAACATTGGCCTGCTGCAAGTTGCAGGGCTTGCAAAACACAGTAGCAGTCATTGCTTTTCAACCCTTGCGTGCTTGTGTGTTGCCTGGCGAGTGCACGCTTGCACTGCTGCATGTGCTGTGGCCTGGTCTGTTGTGGGGCCAACTTGGACCCTGAGTGTGTCATGTCTGCTGCCGCGCTGCGTTGCTGCTGCTGGCCAGGCCAACGTGCTGCGCTGCGGAGGCCACCCGGTGAACCTGGCGGTGCCTGAGGCGTACGACACAGCCCTGGCGAGCCCCTTCAAGGGCAACATGGATGTGGAGGTTCGGGGATCGAGTGCTGCTGCAACCTCCAAGGACTGAATATCTTCTGCAGCGCAGCAGCGCACGTCTGCAGTTTGGCAGCTGCTGCTTGGGTACTGCAAGTGTTGCTTGTGCTGCCCCACATGCGTGGCTTAGCCTCGGGTTGGACGCACACTTGCAAGGGGCAGCGTCCACCAGCCAGCTTGTGTGATCAGCATGTATCACCATGGTCAGCTCTGCACACCTTCACAATGCGCTCTGCATACGCGTGTGCCGTTGGGATTTGCAGGCGCTGGAGGCGTTTATTGAGGAGCACGGCCCCGCCAACATCCCCGTCATCATGATCACGGTGACCAACAACAGCGCGGGCGGGCAGCCGGTGTCCATGGACAACGTGCGCAAGGTGGGAGGCAGCAGCAGCAGCAGCAGCAGCAGCAGCAGCCAGGGCTACTTCAGCCTGCTGTTCTGCCAAATACGCCGCTGACTGTAGCAGCAGCAGCAGCAGCAGCAACAGCAGCCAGGGGGTTGTCAGGTGACGGTCTTATGCAGAGCGCGGGACTGCAGTTGGTGCTAGCTGTGCTGTGCTGTTTTAACTCTGCCAGCTCTTTGCAATTGTGTGTGTGGTCGGTTCCTCCGCATGTCCTTGAAGGGGTCTGGCATTGGGCGTCGCCGCAGCCTCCAGCCGCTCATATGCGCTGAGTCTGTCCTTCACACCTGTCCAGCGGCACACTGCTTGTGTGTTTGGATGCACGTCGCTGCAGGTGTCTGCCGTCGCGCGCCGCCACGGCATCCCGCTGTTCATGGACGCGGCGCGCTTCGCGGAGAACTGCTGGTTCATCCAGCGCGGGGAGCCCGGCTACAGGGGCAAGCCGCTGCGTGACATCGCGCGGGAGCTGTTCAGCTACGCCGACGGCTGCACCTTCAGGTGCGTGCGCGTGGGGACGTTGCCGCGACGACACGCCGGACTGGGCGTGTGGCTTGCATGCTCTGCGCTTGCGAGTCCCTGCCGCACATGCTGATGCATGCGCTGTTGCTGTTGCTGTTGCTGGTGTGCGCGTGCGCGTGCGCGTGCGTGTGATGGAGGGGCATGGCTGTACCGACAATCGAACATGCTGACATGAGCGTGTTGACTTGCGAGTTCTGAAGTGTGTGCAGCGCTTAGCATGCGGAGCTGACAGCAAGCGGCCTGCCTGCTGCTGCTGCTGCTGCGTGCTGTTGTGTGCTGCTGCTGCTGCTGCGGCTGCTGTTCCCTGCAGTGGCAAGAAGGAGGCGCTGGCCAACGTCGGCGGCCTGCTGTGCTGCAATGACGACGCGCTGTATGAGACGCTGCGCAACCTGACCATTGTGGTGGAGGGCTACCCAACTTACGGCGGGCTGGCCTGCAGGCGAGGCTGTGTTGAATAATAATAAAAGAGAAAGAAAAGATTCTGATGCGGTCAGCTAGGAGAGTTGGCGATAGCTGTGGTGTGTTGAACCACAGATGGTGGAGGGTTCAACCTTGGCATGTTGGCGCTTTTTGTGGTGTTCTACTTTGCATGGTGTTGCAGTGACGGTTAACAAACATACTGGCAGACTGGTCAGCAGCTAGGGGGTGAACTGGTACTTGTGCTTACATGGTCACCATGTAAGCAGAGGTAGAAGTGAGGTGTCCGCTGCAGGGCAGTTGGGGAGTTCGGCTGCATGCTTTATTCCCTGTCAGGCAACTCTGTACATCGGCTCTATTCTGGCGCAAGCGATGCCAGCTGTCGTGCTGCTGCTGGAGTCAGGGCTGAATGACCTGCCCCGCAGCTTTTACGCATGTGCAAAGCCCAGTGAAAGCACTGACTGGCTGTGTGTGTGCATGTGTGTGCCCCATTTCGGTTGCTGCAGGGACTTGGTGGCCATGGCGCGCGGGCTGATGGAGGTCACTGACCAGGCTTACCAGGAGTACAGGCACAGGTGGGGTGGCCGTGTCTGGCACTGGACGACCCATCAACACTCAGGCGCACTGCCAGCATGCATGTGTTGGTGTCTAGTAGCACAGCGCTTAACGCTAGCTTTCACCTGCGCGGCATGAATGGGCGCTGGCTGCAGCTTGCTAGCATCTGCTTCAGCAGGACTGAGCGCAGTCACATTCATTTGGGCACTGCTGCCGCCCCTTTGCCGCCATGGGTCTGTTGCTGCAGCCAAATCGAGCTGCTGGCTGGGCTGCTGCGGAATGCTGGCGTTCCCATCGTGGAGCCGCCCGGGGGCCATGCCGTGTACGTCGACGCCAAGCGCTTCCTGCCACACATCCCCCCAGAGCAGTTCCCGGCGCAGGTGGGGCCTGCTTGCTTGCTTTCTGTGAGTCCGCTTCGCGTGTTGGTTAGCGTGACATGATCATCGTGATCGCAGCAAGCCACACATCCCCCCGGAGCAGTTCCCGGCCCAGGTGGGGCTTGCTTCAAGAAGATTTTTGTTGTGCAGGCGTGCGGCTTGCTGGTGCGTGTGCTTGGGTGTCGGCCTATAGCGTGCCGAGGCCCATGTACTGTCGCAGGGCCGCAGAGCAGCGCTGCAGGTGCGAGGTGCGGCCGTGCAGGTGCGCAGGGAGGCCCCTCACATTACATGCACGGCAACGAGCAGCGGAAGGCGTCCTGCGTTGCAAGCAAACACACCTCCCTGCAGCACACACACGTCACACACACAGCATGCAACGGCATCAAGGTGTGCAGCACTGCTCACTCTCTCTTTCCGTACTGCCTCCGCCGCTTCCGTGCATTTTGCTGGCGCGTGCAGGCGCTGACTGCGGCGCTGTACGGCGTCAGCGGCGTGCGCGGCGTGGAGATCGGCAGCAGCTGCTTCGGGCGCATCGACGAGGAGAGCGGTGCGTTCGTCCCGGCGCGGCTGGAGCTGATGCGGCTGGCGCTGCCACGCAGGTGAGGCGGTGCAGGGCCCGGTGGTTATGGTCGGCCATTTTCCTGAACCCGTGCGGTGGAATGCTGCTCCTCTGCTGCAGTTTTCTTTCATCTGCTGCAACACATGGTTGGATGGTCCTGTGGGTGTTGTTGACGCTTTTGTGTTTTGGTGGTGGTTTAGGGCTAGCCAGCCAGCCAGTGGCGAAGCAAGCAGTGAAGCTGAAAAGTTTGTTGTATCGAGGTGACTCCTTTTCGACTTGAGTTTGCTGCTGTGCACTGCGTCTGCAGGGTGTACACCGACAATCACCTGCGCTACGTTGCCGCCGGCCTCATCAAGCTGTACCAGCAGCGGGACAGCATTGAGGGCCTGCGCAGGTGAGCGGCGGCGGGGGCGCTTGAACGGTGCCAGGTTTATTTGCTGCATGAACGCAGGTTCGGCAGCGGCAGCACGGTGTAGTGCAGTAACGGTAGCTTCTGCTGGAGTGTCACCACCAGTACCCCACTATTATCATCCGTCGGGTACAGCATGCAGGGAGTGTCTGTGTGTGTGTGGGTTGCGGTGTACACAGTGATAAGAGGGACGCGCAGGAGTTGCTGAGCAGGAGGGGAGAGACACATGCATGCTACCAATACACATGCCAGCTTTTGATGTGATCAAGAGGCATGTGCAGGTGTGTGCTACCCGTCTGCTGCTTTCGACAGCTGCGATGTGTCGGGTGTGCTGCGCCCCGCCACTCCCTGCAGGGTGTATGCCACCAAGCTGCTGAGCCATTTCACAGCACGCTTCGTGCCTGCTGGTCAGGCAGTACAGGAGGCGCCAGCAGCAGAAGCAGCAGCAGCGCCTGCAGGAGCAGAGGAGAGCTCGTATACAAGCTCATCTGGTGATGGCTTCACCAGCAGCGATGAGGAAGTGCAGGGCAAGCAGCAGCAGCAGCAGCAGCAGCAGCAGCGGCAGCAGCAGGAGGAGCAGGGCCAGCAGCTTGCGGCGCGGCGGGCTGCTGTGGCTGCTGCAGCAGCTGCAGCCACACACGTCGCGTGATCGCGTGGCGTGCAGCGTGTGTGTGTGTGTGTGTGTGGGTTCTGCGGCAGGCCGTCGCCTGATAGTGGGACCAGCAGCGCGGACGAACATGAGAGACAAATCAGTTGTTTTGCAGCATGCGTGATGCTGACCTAGCAGCAGCAACCGGAGGCGTGCAAGCTGATTTGCATGGTGCGACACTGCAGTGATGGTGTTAGATGGAAGCTTTGGAGGCGGTGGATGCGTCCATTGATGCACTGAGATGCTCGTGCGAGTGTGCTGCAGGTGTTGCCTAGTGTTGCTGTGCCTGCATTGCATGCATCTCTGGGCTTGCCAGCGTCCCTCAACAAGCACTGCGTGAGGCAGCAGGGCTGGCCACGCTTGTTACGTTCTGCATGCAGAGCTGCCAAGTTCTGCCGCAGCTGCTGCAAAAGCAGCAACAGCAGCAGAAGGAAGCAGAGTGTGTATTAAACTGCGTCGAATGTGAGTGCACCGGTGGCGTGCACGGTCTTGCACAATGAAGCGAGAAATTGTATGCATGCTGTGTGCAGGTTTATGCTGTGCCATCGCATGCTGTATCATTGCATGCAGGGAATTGCAGGCCATGCAATATTGTTGCATGTGTTTGGTATGACAACTCTGTTTGTGAAGAGGGCATGCCCAAGTAGCAGCAGAACGAGCAGGTTGCAGCCGAGGCGTGTGTGTGTGTGAAGGCCTAAGCTCAGCTGTGCACGCCCAAGGCTGTCTTTGGTTACATAACTGCAGCAATGCAGCGTTGCAACAGGACTTCAAATGCAGCAAGTTTGACAAGTGAGTTCGAGTGCTGCCTTTGTTGTTGGTCCGGCAGCATCTGTGTGTGCCCCCATCCTCAGATGCGACAACCAACACTTGCGTCTCGCCCTGCTGCAGCCTTGTTGCCGCTATGTGTGGGCGATGAGCAATTTCAGTCTATATGGGTGCAACAGTGTTGCAGCAGCCCAAGATCGGCGTGGCATACTCACGCATGTTGCCTGCGTGTTGCACTGCCAGTTTGTGTGTATGTATGAACACTCATTCCATGTCATTGACGAGCAGCCGTGTAGCGCAGTGTTTGCCTATCCTACAGCGCTCTGGTTTGTACTCATGAGTCTGATCGATCATGGTACTTGTACTACTAGCAATCAGCTGGGTATGCTGTGCTCAATCCAGCAGTAAAGGCAAAGCATCGCCTGCTCATACGCTACTGTACTTTTGTTTTGAATGATGTTGCAGCATTTTGCTTCATCAATGTATCTCCAATGTTTTGTCGAGTCCATTGCATTTTTTTACAGTGTTGAGTTGTTTTATGCACAGGGCTCAGCTTTCGGGGTCTGTGCCCCCTCAACCTGGGAAAGGCTGCCGGGCAGAAAGGAAAGGCAGGGGTTACTTGAGCTTGGGCCGCACAGAGGGGTTCGGGATTCATGCGGCAGGTGGGCCAAAAGAGCAGCAAGTTAGAGCACTACGACGTCTTGAAACATCAGACACACAATATGTTGTTGTTCCTTCTAACACTGATGTTACTTTGGGGTTGGCAGGGATGGGTGCGCAGGCAGCGAGTGGGCATGCACAGCGCTTGGGCAGCCAGGAGGGGTAGGGGTGGGGTTTGACACGGCTGCTGGTGGTCTGTATGTGGAGGAGTAGCTGGATTGAGTGGTGTTGGCTGGTGTGCTAGCAGGAGCCGTAAACGCAACGTCACTACCTTGCAAGTGAAATTGATAAGCAGCTTGCATGCACTGTGTGGGCCTGGTGGCAGAGGCATGGGATGGATTGTCGCTGCAGTGCTGCATGCACACTCATTGCAGTGTAGGACGGCATGGGCTGCAGCTGATGCAGCCTGCGGTGGAGCAATGCTTATGGCTTTCATATGTGAGGGTTGATGTGGGTATGGCAAAATGCAGCTGATGTATGGCAGGTGTGTCATGGGACATGCGTGCACATGGTGATGCCGCAGCTACTGCTGCTGCCTGCACAGCGAGCAGCTGGCGGGGTCGTGCACGCAACATGAATGACACTGCCATCATGACATCATACACCTCTTTCTGGCTGGAGAATGAGCGGCAGGCTGTGTGGGTGCCTGAATGTGGTGGACAGTCGAGCGGGATGTGAATGTGGTAGCTTGCAACAGCTGCTGCGCTGATGCTCCCAGTGCAACACCCTCAAACCAACTTTTGCCCCGGCCCAGGTACTAATTCAATACAATAATACCACACATCTTCAAAATTAAAAGGTCAGGAACCTGACCTCAGGCACTAGCCCAGCGAGCCGCTACTCCGCTCACAATAATTCAGGGTGCTGTGCATGCCCATGCGCACAACAGGAGGTGTGCAGGGCCAGTACTTGGCAGCTGGCAGGACGCGCATGCTGCTGTACATGTGATGGGACGAAGCACTGTATGCAGAGCAGAGGAGAGCCCACAGCCCACCAGAGGTACTGCTGCGCGTGCACGCAGCAGAACTCTCCCTTGATCTGCAAGCTCTCCCACTTCCATGCAAGAAACTAGCGCCTGCCCACCTGGCAGCGAGCTGTGCGTTGCTGGTGATGCGGGTGACCCCTGGGATGCCATGCATGCGCAGCAGCAGCGCAGCGCCACCTGCAGAGCAGGCACACGAGTTTCTCAACCACGGAGCCAATATACCAACAAAATTCAATGAGATAAGACGGGCTGCAGTGCCGCTAGTTTGCTAGTTAGCATATAGGTGACAAAAGGTGTGAATTTTGGCAGGTGCTAAACACGCGACACATTTGCACAGCTTTGGCAGAATTTCTGGTAGATATCGATGGAATAACTTGTAGGACATGTGTATCATTAAAGTAGGAAGCAATGCAGAGTGTTTTGCATCCTGTGCTGAGAGGACTGTGCTGGCAGTAACAGCAGCAGCAATCAAACAGCGTGTTCATTGCTCACACGCCACTCCAAGCAGGGAACCAGCTGCCAGTTGGCGCCTGTGCTGGTCTGTCCAGTCTGTCGCGTTCACCATCGCGAGTCCCAGCTGCTTTCTAAGCGCTGACACGGCATCGATCCTGCCCTTACTGCTTGCATCGCTGCCTCTGGATCCTGTTGCGTTGCCGTCCGACATGGATATCACCTCACTTGAGTATATAAACGAAGCAAGGTAACGAGGATGCGACGGCAGGAGGAACAGAACGCGGGTTGCAGCTCAAAATCTGCAGCACTGAGCCACAGAGTGCAGCCTGGACGACCAAGTGCCAAGAAGAGCACCTTCCCCAGTCAGTACAGAAACAACGAAACACTGCACCTGCAACGCAAGCTGAGAGTCCACTCATACATTCATAAGTGCAAGACACAAACCCTAACACAGCCGCTATGTGTCTGTACATATGACATGCACATGACAGTGTGTCCAAGCTCAGTCACGAGAGCTAGTATTAGCTGTTTTGCACATAAGTATAAGGACAGCAGACGGCCCGCTGCGCAACACCCACCTAAGCACTGCACAGCACCATGCGTCGCCTGCGCATCATCCTGTGGCAATATGACACAACCCCGATGCATTGTCGCCTTTGACACAACAAAAGTGTTGGCAGTACCGAATTACCCCACAGCTTGAGGCACCAAGTGGCACTCTGGCCACTGTTAGCGCCAGGAAGAAGGACGTAATCCTGCCATGCAGTGCATGCAAAACAATGGAGTGGCCTTGCCACAGTTGTGGCCAATTGCGGCCAATGTACATTGGCACATCATGTGCACAGCCCACCACCCACCAGCACCATGCACAACGGGCACTGCACACACACACCATGCACGGCGCGCACTGCACATGCCGCTGGACACAAGAGCCGAGAAGTAGTCAGCACCATGTGGCGCCGTGCTCACTCACAACACGGCACACCATGCTTTATGACAGACGGGGCGAAACAGCCCAGTGCTGACCGTGCCAGGCATGCCCCACACAACAGCCCAGCACAATGTAGCCTGCATCCGGTATGCTGACACCACCCTACCAAGTGTGCCACCCCACAGGAAGCTGCACACATAGTTGAGCACACACATAGTTTCAGTCTCGCATCACAGGCGGTGCAGAGTTACCCTCAGGCTGGGAAGCAGAATGGGTTGTTGGCCTGCCGCATGGTTTCCTGCCTGTGAACAAGCAATGCAACATACACAGCAAGCCGCCAGGCTGTGGGCTGGCTTTTCATTCCCAAGTGCATTATGGACACGTACGGCCCATGAGCAAAGAAATCCGCTGACACCTGACTGCACACTGCCTGTCAAGTTGGATAACGTACAAGACTGCCGGTTGACAGCCAACACGGCCACCCCGCACCCATTATTGCTGCTCTGCTGGTGCTGCTGCTGCTGCTATTTGCTAGAATGGTCACCACCCCATTGACCTATAATACTGCCAATGAGCGCGCATCAGCCCTGCCAGTAGGCATGCACGTGCTGCTGCTGCTGCTGCTTTCTGTGCGAGCAAGACACCCTCTGGCTTCCATATTTCAGTCAGTTTCCATCACCTGAAATCGCACGCACGCTGCTGCTACTGCTTTCATTGCATGCTTGCACAGCAGATACACTGTATGCAGCGCAGTGACAGCCACATAGCACGTCAGGTTCAAGCAACAAACCATCCACAAACACCACCAACAACAAGGATGTATGTTCCTGATGCTGGCAACAGCCCTTACTGTGGCGGCAACAGCACTTCCCACACCTACCCTTACTAGTCGTGCCAGCAGCCTGGCCTAACAGCAGCTGTTGCCAACAGCCGTGAATGTAGTTGCCCAGTAACACTGCTCCCCCGCTGCTGCTGCTGCTGCACTCAAGTTTGCTGTGCTCCCAGTCTGACGGCTGCCTGACAGTGTCGCCAAACCCAGCAGCTGCGTCTCATCGCCTGCAGCCCGCCTCCCCCTCCCCCCAACCTAAGCTGCACATCTGCTGCTGCTGCTGCAGCTGCTACTCCACAGCAGCTCACAGCAGCTTCTTCTGGCTGTGTTCGGACCCAGTCGACTCCTTGCGCTGCACATCTGCCGCCCCTGCTGCTCCTGCTGGTGCAGCTGCTGCTGATGCTGCAGCTGCTGCTGTCCTGGACGCGTCCAGCTGTGCGGTGTTCCAGTTGCATGCCTTTGGTCCAGAGAAACAGGTGCGCCACCAATACTCCAGGCACAGCCCCGGCCACAGCACTGCAGCAGCAGCAGCAGCAGCAGCAGCAGCAGCAGCAGCAGCAGCAGTTGGGCATGTTGGAGCTGAAGCAGAGACAGCTGGAACACAACAAAAAGTAAGTTTATTTACTGAATGCAGCAGCGCGCACCGCAGAAAGCACCGCAGCAAGCACCTACATCAATCAAACAAGTAGGGAACGTGCAACACGGCAAAGAAAACCCCAACCAGTGAAGCAAGCAAACAAGCAACGGAGCAGCAGAAACTGCGCCACACTTGCGCTAGCGACGCCTGTTGATGCCGCGCCAAACGCAAGCCGAGCGCTGTGCATGCCAGACATGCAAGCGACAGCACACGCAGACTGTTTCAGGTGACGCAGTACACCAGAAGCACACAGCCCACACACAGGAACGCACACAGCACAGGCACAGCACACAGCACCGCACCTGAGCTGCCCTCGCCGTCCTTGTTGATGTACCAGCTGCCGCAGCCGCCGGACAGCCACACGCTGCCCCGCAGCCGCCGCTGCACGTCCGCGTTGAAGCGCGCCTGCGCCGCCGCGGTCACCTCAAGCCAGCGCAGGCGCTTGCGCTGCATGACGCGCAGCAGCCTCACGATGGCGGCCACTGCAGCAGCAATGATTACGAAGCAAAACCAAACAGGCACACATCAGGCAGGGTGGAATGGAGACGGGCGCAGCAGCGTGCCAATGCAGGCATACACGGCAGCAGCAGCAGCAGCAGCAGCAGCAGCAGCAGCAGGAAAGGCCAAAACAACACGGCAGACACAGGGCTGTTGACGGAGCAGCAGCTTGTGCCTAAGTTGCAGGAAAAGGGAAAGATGGCTGACCAGCGGCAGGACAGCAGGGACAGCAAGGAAGCTAAACACAGGCATGTGCTGCAAGCATGCACCAGGGCAACAGACCAATGCTATAGATGGCGGGTCCTCTGCTGGCTGGGACCACCAGCACACGCTTGCGCCCCCCTCCCCACTCCGCCACAGGTGGATTAGGGTTTAGGGTTGTCCCCACTCCGCCACAGGTGGATTAGGGTTTAGGGTTTAGGCGCCACCTCCCCACTCCGCCACTGGTGGATTAGGGTTTAGAATTTAGGCGCCACCTCCCCACTCCGCCACTGGTGGATTAGGGTTTAGGGTTTAGGCGCCACCTCCCCACTCCGCAACAGGTGGAGCGCTGGTGTGCCGCAGCTACCAACACCTGCATCTGCCGAGTAGCGCTGCCACACCTGCAGCTGCAACGGAACTGCCGCAGCTCACCCCCGCACTCCGCCATGTAGATCATCGAGTTGTGGCCCAGCCCCGTGTTTGGCCCGTTGATCAGGAACAGGTTGGGGAAGCCTGCCACCGCCATGCCCAGGAACGCCGCGGGCTTGTCGCCCAGGTGCTGCGCGAGGCCGTCGGCAGCCGTGCCACGGACGTCGATGTCATGGTGCAAGGCGGTCAGGTCGAATCCTGGCACAGCAACAGGCATGCACAGCAGGTTGGCGTTTGAACGTGCTACAGCTGGTGTCACCCTTTGAGCGGTGTGGTGGCTCCCGACAGGTGGGTTCTACCCCTCTGGTGGGTGGAGAATGTAAAGCAGGCTGAATGCAACAGCTTCCCCGGGGAGGCTCTTGCCACCTGGAGCGGCAAGCCTTCATGTGCCACAAGCGGCGTGCCTCATGTTGATTTATTGCTCAGCAGTCAGCTTGCCACTTCATCCTGCGCCAACACTTTGCAAGCGGCTCAACAGCCATCCCACAAATGCAAGTGCCAGGGCGTGAGGCGGTTAGTGGAAGGCATAGCATGACGCCGGCAGGCAACAAAAAGCAGGCACGTCAACTGCTTGCAAGCAAGCTTTCAGGCTTCTTGCTGCCGGGTTTGTAGGGCCAGTGGCTTCTCTGTCAAAAGATCAGCAAGGCGGGGCAATACAGTGTAGCTGTGCCTATGACGGTCATGCCAGGATCTGTCGCACGGCGGCAGCAGCCGCGGCAGCAGCAGCAGCAGCAGCAGCAGCGGCCGCGGCAGCAGCAGCAGTGCCTCACCTGTTGCATAGATGATCACATCCACCTCAGCCTCACTGCCATCCTCTGCAATGATGCGGCTGCCACGCACCTGCACGTGCATCGGCAGCAGCGGCACAAGCAGCACCAGCAGCAGCAAGGACAGGACGATCAAACACAATGCCAACAACAGACGCCAGCCGCAAAAGCTGGGGTGCATTAAGCCAACCTTTAATGCCGGTTTGGAGCCAGGCTGTCAGCTAAGTTGGCCAATGCTGCTGTTGCTTGAGCTGAGCCTGCCGCTGCCATGCACTGCCAGCAGCACAGCAAGTGCGCAGCTGCCAGATCGCTAGGTGCCTCTATTTCTGCGCCCTGTGGGTGTTGCCCGCCATACTTTGCATACCCGCAGTCACTATGTGGAGGTTGCAGAGTGATGTGGCGTTGGATGACCGCTCACCTCTTTGACTGCGCTAGTGACCACCTGCACGTTGGGCTGGCACAGTGCTGGGTAGTACACGTCACTGGCTAGGCTGCAGCAGCAGCAGCAGCAGCAGCAGCGGTGCACACTTCAGCAGGTCAGTGCGCTTCCCTTTCGCGGCCATGCACTCGGACACGCCTGCACCCGGCGCTGCCTTCACTCGACCACATGCTCTACAGCATGCAGGGAGGGCTGCAGCACACGCGCGCACAGGCCGCCAGCACTGCCGGAGACGCCGGGCGTGTATGCAGCCGCTGGGGAGCTGCCGCCTTTTTTTAACTTTTTTCAGAGGCAGCTGGGTGAAAGGAGAGCTGCCGCCTGCCTTGGCTGTCGCTCACATGCGTTTGCAGCCCAGCGAGTAGGACGGCGTCAGCTGAGCACGCAGCCGGGGGTCGGGCACCTGCTGCTTCAGGTGCCCCTGCCCGAGCTTCTCCACCTGCAGGCACCACCCCAGCCACCAGCAGCACGCATCAGCGCCGGCGTACACGACTTGTGCAAGGAGGAGGATGATCCACCCGCTGCTTCACAGTGCCACAGCCCAAGCTTGTCCACCTACAAACATCAGTCAACTCCTGCTGCTGCATTTCCCACGTTCACAGAGCACGGGTTTTGTTCTGCAACCGTCAACACAACCATCCATACAGGCAACACGCAGGAGCATAAAAGCACATCAATTGTGCACAATTTTGTTGTGTGCTTCTTCAGCCCACCACCAAGCAGCGCGGACCACTAGACCGATTATGCAGAAACTGTGCAAATGCTGTACAGTCACTGCTCATGCGTGTTGCCTGTATGGATGGTTGATGGCTGCAGCTAAACAACGCCCATGTGCCACAAGGCAATCCGCCACTTGCTGCTGCTGACTGCAGCGCCCACACTCCTGCTCCTGCCAGCACCTACACAGCCGGCACAGCAAACACATGACTCTGCGAACTGCGATACATTAAAAAGACACGCCGCTTGTGGCAGATGGACGCCTGCTGCTCCAATTGCATAGGCAGGCTGCGACAATTAAAAACAGGAAGCAGAACTAGCCACCTGCTGCTTCAAGTCCAAGGATGCCCACAAAAAGACCTGCCCAAATGCACAGGCGGGAAATGGCAACCAAAATGTGTGTGTGTGTGTGTGTGTGTGTGTGTGTGTGTGTGTGTGTGTGTGTGTGTGTGTGTGTGTGTGTGTGTGTGTGTGTGTGTGTGTGCGTGCGGGGGGGGGGGGGGCTCAGGCTAACTAACCCAAGCTCAACTGCGCACACACTGTGCCAGTGCTGTGCACTGCTTGACGCAGTACATTGAGCCACACGCGCGTAAGCACCCGCCTCGCCGTTAACAGCACCAATGGCAAGCCAGACAGTTTGATCCTTACCTGTGCCAGGAAGCGCTGCTTGTTGCGCGTCAGCGAAAGCCCCAGCAGCAGCTCCAGGCGGCCAAACCACCTGCAGCGCTGCAGCCTGTTGTACCACGCGCTCGCGGCGGTTGCTTCGACAGCCCAGCCGGGGAAGGACGCGCCGCGGGGCAGCACCCAAGGCGGCGTGCGCTGGAAGACGGTCAGGCGCTGCACCAGGGGCTGGATGGAGGGGATGATCTGGATGGCGCTGGCACCTGCAAGCAGGCAGCGGTGCGCGTGCAGCATATGGTGCCCAGGTGCTTGCGGGGTTGCAACCCCGGGTTCGAGGCGCGCAGTACACGTCAAGACACGGCCAGGCGGCGGTGGAGGGGGAGCTGTGGATGCAGCAAGACGGTCCTTGCGGGGTGGAGGGGTTCGAGGCGCACAGTGCACATCACGACACGGCCAGGCGGCGGTGGAGGGGGAGCTGGATGCAGCAAGACGGCGCAGCCGGGAAAGCGTGGCTTCCACGGCACGCCCCAAGGCGGCGGCACGCGACAAGGACATGAGCCAGCAGCAGATCCTGCTTGAAGCACAGCAGCACAACAGCCAACTTGCCCACCAGTGCAACACACTCATGCTCGCCACGCCGCCACCCTCTCGCAGTCGAGAAAGAGGCGCCCCACATGCATGCCATACCTGCTGCAGAAGTACAAAGCTGACTGGCCTGTCACCAACAACGCACCTGTGCCCACAACTGCCACGCGCTCGCCCTGTACTTCTACAGACTGACCCCGTGCATCATGGCTTATCAGCAGTGAGTTGACTGGCCTGTCACCAACAACGCACCTGTGCCCACAATTGCCACGCGCTTGCCCCGCAGGTCCACCGAATGGTCCCAGCGAGCAGAGTGGAAGGCAGCGCCAGGGAAGGAGCCCATGCCTGGCAGCGCAGGAGCAGCGGGAACCACCAGGCCGCCTGCGAGAAGACGAAGAAGGCACAACAGCAGCAGGAGTCAGCAGCAGCAGCATCAGCAAGGTGGCACGCAGCAGCACCAGTTGGGGACTGCATGCCAGGCAAAGCAGGAGCAGAAGGACCAGCCAGGTCTCCTAAGGACAGAGAGATGAAACAGGACAGCAGTGGATGCCAGCAGCAGCAGCAGCAGCAGCAGCAAAATGGCATGCAGCAGCACCAATTAAAGACTGCATGGCAGGCAAGGGCAGGTGCTGCAGGAGCAGCCAAACCTGCTGATCATAGAAAAAGAAAGACAGCAGCGGGACGCCAGCAGCAGCGGCACCATCAAATGGAAGGAGACATCCTGACAAACTCCATGCCGGGGGTCAGCAGACAAAAAGCACAACATCAGCAGCTGCCAGCAGCTTTGATGGCAGCAGAAGCATTGCCAGCAAAACCATCGCAGCATTTCTCCAAGCGCAAACGCTGCCTTCAGCCTGCACGATGATGCCACGGCCGCACATGCGCATGTGCAAAAGCACACAGGATGGCGCAGCACCGCTTAGCATGGCGATGCACAGCGCATTGCAGCAGCCGGCATTTCGTACACACACCAGAGCAGGCGCACAGCAGCAGGGCTGCCATACCGCTTTTCCTCCAGCACAAAAGGCAGGATGGCACCAAATGAACAACCACATTGAACGCGGCTGCCGCCGACCCTGTTTGGCACCAGTGAACCTGCAACACTGCACTGATGTCGCATGCTAACCGAAGCTCACCCTGCGCCAGCACCAGCACGCGGGCCGCGGCTGCACCTCCGCTCGACGTGGTGAGGCGCCAGGTGCCGCTGCCGGGGTCGAATGCTGCAGCCGTCACGCGCGTGCTGAGGCGGATGTGGGGCGCCAGGCCGTACTTGTCCACGCAGTGACGCTGGTAGCTGAGGATCTCTGCAGCAGCGCCAGCGCCAGCAGCAGCAGCAGCAGCAGCGCCAGCAGCAGGAGCACGTCACCTTTGTTGCTCAGCATCTTCAGTGCAGGTGAGGGACCTGCAAGCAGAGGCAGGCGGTATCTGTCCACGCAGAGTTGTTGAGGGTTGAGCACCTTGGCAGGACAGCAGCAGCAGCAGCAGGTCACCCCAGCAACGCTTCGTGTGTGTATGATGCGTATAATGCGACTGCGCAACGGGAAAGGGCGCAGTGTGGCACAGGTCCATTCTAACCAACAACGTCTCTGCAGGACAGCAACCACACACGTGGGGTGGTGTGAGCAACGAGTGCAAGCTGAGACTGATTCAGAACTACACACACCCATCTGCTTACTGACATGTCACTAACATGTCACAAAATGTTGATCCTAAGCATGTCATGTCACTAGCACAAACCATTGAGCAGCGCAGGGTCGCAGCACCAAAGCATGCATGAGGAAGAACGCCGCTGCTGCTGCGGCTGCCTGCAAGCACACAATGAAATTCAAAACTGCACACAACACACAACACAACACCCCTAGCGCCAACAACCACCAACTGCCCAGGCGCAGGCAGACCGTCAGCCGTCCTGCAGAGCACTCAGCTGCCCGTTGTGATTACATCACACTACAAGACAAGCTCCACCCAACAAGCTCCATTACAAGCTCCACCCAACAAAGGAACCCCAATCAGGTGCCAACAAAAGGCTCAGTGTACTTGTTGACGCAGCACGGGCCTCAGAAGGTGCACCGCACGGCACATGCGCGCAATGCCACCGCAAGTCCTTGCAAAGGCAACTTCGGTTGCAGTCAGCCCTTGTCAACGTCATCCTGATAAGAACAGGCACACGCGGCTGTCCCCTGTGGTGCTGGCCAAAGGGTCAGGGGCACAAAAGCAGCGCACCAAACAAAGCAGCACACCAAACTTGCACAACCTGAGGGCTGCAGCTTTGCAACCAACTGCATACTGAAACAGGATATATCCCGCGTCTTCCCTACCAACTGCATGATGCATGATGCTGATGGGACAGGACAGGAGCACGCAGCTGTGCACGGTAGCGCGGACCAACAAAGCGGCCACCGCACAGGGCGCATGATCACACACACGCATCATGAACGCATGGGGTGGCGCTCACACACAAGCAGCACGACTCCACAGCACCTGACCACAACGCAGCAACTGAATGAAAAAAAGGAAAGTAGAAAAAACCTGGCTGTCTGGAGACGGGCACCCTCGGCTGCGCACCTGGCTGCCCGCTGTAGTGCCGGCTGAAGGGGTGTGGCTCGAACGAGTAGCAGTACAGCACGGAGGGTATGTCGCAAGCGCAGCCAGGGTAGGTGTTATCGCGCCAGGTGCCGCCTGCGCATACGCACGCCGCACACAGGCACAAGATTGGGTGGGCACGGTTGCATTGCAGGGCTGTTGGCAGTGGACCACGGGCACAACAGCGGGAATGCTTGCATGCTTCTGCGCAGGTTGTTATAATACGTCGAGTTTAGGCAAGGCGAAGTACAGCGTGGCAGCGCATGCGGCATGGGGTGTGCTGCATGGCTGGCGGCGTCTTGCTGCATATGGTTGGCGGTGGCTGAGCACGTGGGGCCTGCGTGCGTGTGGCTAGGCCTGGGATTGCCGGCAGATTATCAGGGTCGCGCACACATGTCGCTGCTTGCTGCACGCCAGGTACTGTGTTGGTGATCGAGTGATCACCAGGGGGGTGAGGGGGCTGCTGGTCACAGCCTGTGGCACACTTGCAGGAAACATGCATGGCATGCACTGCTGGCAATGGCTGCTTGCACGGCAGCGAGTGCGGTGCCTGCGGTGATGTTTTCTGGTCGGCTGCAGCATTTGGGCACCCACACGCGTGCTGCTGCAGGCACAAATGCCAGGCAGATGTGCTGGGCAGATGGCCAGCCAGATATTCCTGCTCACCAACAGCATCCGCCGCCTCAAATATGGTGAAGTCTTCAAAGCCTGCCTTCTTCAGCTGAATGCCCATGCATATCCCGCTGAAGCCGGCACCAACAATGGCAACAGACAGGCCACCAAAGCCCCCTGCTGCTGCTGCTGCTGTCGCTTCCACCATGGAGGTGTCACGACTTTTGCCGCTAAGCTTGCTGAAATGGGTTTAGCTACTGCAGCACCAGTCAGTGGCTGGACACCTGTGAACAGCAGCGAACAGGTGGCAGCAGCAGTAGCAGCAGGTCCTGTACAACTGCCTGCATGTGCTTGAGATTTTTGATTGTGTGCTGCATCAAACTGATGATTTATATAATGGCGTGCATTGGATCACGTCATGAAATAAGAATTAGAGCGGCATACAAGACACAGAGCTTCCCAAGCCTGCAAACTACTGAGCTATATGCTATGTGCTCTAAAGCAGCAGATCTGCTGCTGTCAGGAGCAGAGTCAGGCTGGTAAGACCGTTGTTGCCCGTGCTCGGCATGCTGCAGTTTTCATGTAGGGTTAGGCTACCTGAATCGCCTCTTGCAGACTTGGCATCAGTTAGATTGAGTGGTCAGCAGCTATTCAGCGACTAACTGAGTGTGTGCAGTTTGTCCCTTTGTCCCTTTCATGAGAACCACGGGATAAGCATGCCTTACTTGCTTATTTAGATGAATGTTGTAGACGCTTGCGATGTATACTACGTAGTTTGTCCATCCGATAGGAGGTATCGCGTGATGATGTTTGTCAGGAAGATGAGGAGCCGTTGTGATACATCACGTGGAGAGGATCATTGCGTTTCATGAAACACAAAAAAGCGTCTCTTCAACTTTTGAATATGGAGTGCTGCTCGTGAAATGAGCCAGTTGCAGCTGCAACATCCAAGCAAGAGGGTTGCGGCACTCAGATGACAGAATAAGAACTTGATGCACAGTAAGGTACATAGAAACTCATACCAACGTCCTAAAAGCAGGGTGTGCCACGCGAATACGGAATGTGGCAGGAGTGGGCGGGTGGTGCAGTACAGGTACAGTGTTTTGCCGTTACACCGTCTGCCGATGCACCGTCTTTTGATACACCGATTTCCCCCTTTTATCGTCTTTAAGATTGAACAATCGAGCTGCCCAGGGCGGTTTTGGCCTAGATACACCGGTATCGTTACACCGTTAACGGCCCAGGCCGATCGCGAAGGCCTTCGCTGAGACCTTGCCGCAGTGACAGACGGTACCAGACGATCCAGCATCGTGGCACTGTCCAAAACCTCTGATTGACGTCTCAAGGCATGCAGACGGTCGAGGCATCGAAGGGGTCCTGTCCCGGCATGTGTGCAGCGCTAGCAGCAGCAGCAGCAGCAGCAGAGGGGTCAACCACATTACGCACCAGCACAAATTCATAGAATATATAGCTCATGATACCAGCTAAATTGAGTCAGTTCCAGTGCCGTGGCTGACCAACATCCGCAGCAACCACGGCTGCTGACACAGGGGATGTTGACCATCACTACCCTTGCAACCCCTTAGTCAGCTAAGGGGTTGCCCTTAGCAACTAAGTTAAAAAAATACCCCTTGGCTGCTTTACCGAATTACCAAAGTAGGGCCACTGGCCCACCCGCAAAGGAGCCAAACAAGGCTCATGGGGTCCACAAAACTCAAAAGAAGACCATCAACCGAAAGAAACCGCAACCTCAACAAGCTCAGAGAGCTCAGAATTCAGAGAATCAGTAACTTCAGAAGCACTACTAGTAATGCCATCACTGGGAAGCAACAGATGTGCCAACTCTGGATCGCTACGTACCAGTAAGCAACTGTGGATGAAAGCAGCAACCCTACTCTGTCTTTGCCGCATAAAGTCTGCCAGACATCGCCCGCGCAGGTTTGCTAAGGCATCTGGGTTCTGCCAACCACCGAACTCATCAAACAGACACCAAAAACGCTCCCGGACTAGCTCGTAAGCATCACACTCAAATACCACGTGGAACGCATCCTCAACCTGGCCAGCAACGCATCGGGTGCACAGCCGCTGATGTCTAGGTAGCAAGGAGTTGCCAGCCCTCTCCCACCGACCAGTAGCCACGCGCAAGTCATGTGCACCCAGACGAAAACGCATTAGTGACGACAGGTGTACTTTGTTGAGGCCAGCAGTGTTGTGCACATAGTCTGGACGCCAGCTAGACGGCTTTGTCATGTCCAGCTCATCAAATGATGTGCATGCAAACCGGCTCTCGTACGTAGAATGCATGACAGTATCATAACCAGCAACTCTGGGATCAGTGGGTAAATCATGCCACTGCTGATACAACCAAGACTGAAAAGCCTCATGCACACAGCGCATATCAGACTCCTCAAGGCAGTGCAGACCGACCAGTGCATCAGGTATGTCGCCCAACGTGCCCGTGCGGGTATGCAACATGCGCACAAGGGACCTAAACTGCCAGAACCACAAGGACTTTTGCCTACCCTGATCAGCGCTGCTTGGGTAGGTGCGCATACTGAGGTCTCTGTTCTCCTGCATTGCCAAAAACAACCAGTCACTAGGCGGCCGTGAGACCACCCGGTCCCACAGGTCCCAGCAAGCTGTGAACCAACCACTGATCAGGGGTTTGCAGCCAAATTCACGCAATAGCAGCTGCCTGCAAGTAGATTTGCGAACACGCCCAGCCAACATACGCAAAAACATGAACTGCACCACTTGCATGTCATTGCTAAGCGCCTTGGCAACGCCCTGCGGCCCACTTCCGCAGCTATGAAGCAGTGCAGGGGCCACACTTCTGAGCAGTAGCCCAAAATTGGCGAGACCAGTGAGTTGAACAGGTGCACCTGCAAGCCAAGCCCCGTGATGTGGTGGTCAGCGCAGCGGGAGCGCATGGCCCACATCGCCCGTGAGCCAGCGGCTGCCAGGGACGAAACACATGCTGTAACACCCTTAGTCCCATGGAATACACCAAAATACCTGAACTCGCGACTTCTGGGCACAGGCACACGCACACCATCCCTGCCAACAAAGGTCCACTGCGCAGGACGCCAGTAGCGCTGGTGGCCAAATACTACTACCTCTTTACCAGCCCTTATCAGGGGCTTAGCACCCTAGTGGGACCCCCATAGCAGGTGCAGGTAGCCGTTAGCAGCACCTGTCAACTAAGACCCCCCCCCTTTGTCCGTGACATGTGCTAGCCCTTAGTAATAAGCCCTTAGCAACTGTACCCACAGAAGGGGCTTCGCGGTATGCAGCACTAAGGGTCACCCTTAGCTGACTAAGGCGGGTGCCTGCAAAGTGCATGTCACATGGTTGGTAATAGCGGACAGCGCTGCGTGCATGGAAAGATGGCCATGTTGCACGGGGAGACAACCACATGCGGAGACAGGTGAAAAATACTTGTGACGTTCTTCTGCAAGTGCAACCAGTGCACATGCTGCGGCCCCAGAGTGCCGACTTTCATCCTCCAGACACGGCCATATTGCAGCCTCACTGGCGCTGCTCCCTGACATTGCCGCCTCCCTGCTGCCACTGCCGCCTGCACCTCGGGAGGGAACACCTGGGAGCAGCAGGTGTCAGAGCGATGTCTTCAGCAGCTGTTTAAGCAGAGCCAGCCATGCAGCACAATCATCACCTGCCAATGATGTCCACAACAGCTGCCGCTGCCGAGCTGCTGGCAGCGCTGCAGCCACTGCCGCCACCCCCGCAGCTGTGTCTCCTGCTGCTGAACTGCTTTCCCGCATCCGTTTGGCCCCACAGCAGCAGCTGTGCAGCTCTGATAACCACCTCGACAGTGAATCAGCTGCTGCATGCTGTCGCTTGCTGCAGCCACAAGCCCCTTCTGGCATAGCGGTATCACCATGCTGCCGCCAAGCATTTCTGTCAGCCGTGCACAGCAGCAAGCTTGCTCCAGGAAGGCCCACACTAAGCCGCACACCATGCTGCACATACACAAGAACAACTACTTGCGCATGCCAACACTTTATATACTATAATTATAGTATGCATGTGATCAGCAGCAGGCGGCATGCTCACGGTGGCTGGCTAGCTAGGGCTGTTGCAATTGGTCCATGCGGCTGCTGTCCACATCAACTCAAAGGAATGCATGCATGGACATCATCTGCTGCATCAAAACCCGCCAACACTATACCGAGTCCTGCCACGCTGCAGCAACAGCGCCAGCAGCTGCAGCTACAGCAGCAGCTGCAGCATGTATACCAGCCTCATTTGGATGAGAAGCGGATCATCAGTGCTCAAACAGCCTGCAGCCTGCACGCAGCTGTCTCAAGTCTGCCAGGTTTGCTCCTGTAACTCAAGAACCCCCCCCGCAGCAGAGCAGTGTGCTGTGCCACCTGCAGCCAGCCAGTTGCACAGCCTGCAGCAGCGTACGCAAGCTTGCCCCCCGCCCCCAGCCACCTTTATCCTGCACCAGCCAACCACACAACAACCTGCAGCAGTATGCCACAAGACTTACTGCTGAACATGAACATGTATTGTATGCTGATCTTTAGATGCTCCCGTGCACTGCACTTGCAGACTAAGCATCTTCCCAATGCGTTGCTGCAGCAAATTGAACACTGCGCAGCACACAGAACATATTGCATCAATCAGCAGCACACCCAACAGGCATGTCCAGAACTTGACCTCACAGTTTCACAGTTTGGATGTTACACGACATCACACCACCAGCTGCAGACTGCCACTCTGATCCCCATCTCGCACCAGCTGCAGCTGCTTCAGCACCGCCACTGCTGCCTCAAACACACCACCACCCACCTGCCGCAGCCCTGCTACACAACGCAGCAGCGCCACACTCAAGCATACATCCTGCTGCTGCTGCTGCTGCTGCTTCTGCTGCTGCTGGGGTTGGGCATCTGGTCCCGCTGCTGCGTCAAAGCACTGCAGCAGCACCTCAGCGCAGTCCCACACAGCAGCACTCGCAACATCCACCACTGCAGCTGCTGCACCACCACCATCCTTCAAGTCGCGTGGTGCTGCTGCGGCTGCTGCAGGATTGGCAGCAGCAGCATGGCGGCTACTAGATGCGCCACCCGTGCCGCCACCTCTGCCACCAGGCGTGCTGCTGCTGCTGCCGCCAGCGGCCCTACCTGGCAAATCCACCAGCACCTTCCCAGCACCATGGCCTTGCTGCAGCACCTCACTCAACATCCTCACACCGCCCGCAGCCATGCCACTGCCGCCGGCGCTGCTGCTGCTGCTGCTGCTACCAGTGCGCCTCAGCATCAGCCTGAGGACGGTGTCTATGTCATCAAGTTCAGCACCGGCTGTGCCGACCTTCTGGAGCTTACTGCACAGCAGCAGCTGCAGGTGCAGCTGAGGCACAGCAGCAGCGCACCGCATCAGCTGCTGCACTGCCTGTCTTGCTATGGCCAGCCGCACCTGCCTGCTGCTCATGGCACCAGCAGCACCAGCAGCAGGCGGCATGCACCTGTTTGGCACCTCATATGGTATCAACACCTGCTGCTGCTGCTGCATGGGTGCCGGTTCTGCTGCTGCTGCTGCTGCTGCTGCTTTGTCAGTGCTGGTGAGTGCGCCGTTGCCTTCTGGTTGCTGTGCAGCTGTCTCGTCTCCGTTCAACTTCTGAGTTTCCATCAAACTGCCCTCAAGATATGGACCTGCAGCTGCATCTGGAACGGCTGCCAGTGCTGCTGCTCCTGCTGCGGCACTAGCATCAGGGTCTTCTTCAGGTGCTGTTGGGCTCCGCCGCTGACCTGCGGCCCTGTCTGCTGGTGCTGCTAATTCACCCCCAGCAGCTGCACCACTGGGCTTGACTGCAGCAGCAGCAGCAGCAGCAGGTTGCTCCTGCTCCTGCCGATCAAAGCTGACCCTCCTGGGTGACACCTGCTCGGCATGCTCGGCGGTGTCTTGCGCACCTACTGCAGCTAACGGGGACAGTGGGCCTTCAACTTCAGCAGCCCCTGCTGCGCCAGCTACCGCTGCTGCTGCTGCTGCTGCTGCTGCCCCTTCCCCCACCCCATCATCATCCATGGTGGTATCTACGCTTGACCGCTGCTGCTGCTGCTGCTGCTGCCTGGAGCCTGGATGTTGACGGCATTTCTGTTGCTGCAGCAGTGGGCTTCCACCTTCTGCTGCTCCTGCCAGCTCCTGGCCCCCTTCTCCAACCTGCCTATCCTCCGCATGCGGCTGCTGCTGCCCGGGTGGTGGTGGTGTCAGCTCAGTGCTGACTGCGTCCTTCCAGTCCTCGGGAGCTGTGCAGCCGACCAGTCCTGACTGCTGCTGCTCCTCCGCAGCATCCTGCCACAGCTCTGAGGACACACCACGCACCCCGGGCTCACCCCGACCTGCTGTTGCTGTGTCAGCTGCTGCTGCATCGTCATCTGCTGTCGCTTCCTTTGTGTTGTATGACTCTGTCGCTTCCTCTCCTGCTGCTGCATCAGCAGCAGCAGCAGCAGCAGCAGCAGCAGCAGCAGCGGGCTGCCCTGCCAGCTGGCGAGCGTCAGCCTCAGCAGCCACGGCAGCAGCACTGCCACCTGTCGACTTGCGCACCTCGGCATGCTTCTTGGCTGGTTTAGTACCATGAGCGTCCTGGCCTGTTGCTGCTGCTGCTGCTGCTGAGTTGATGCCTGCAGCGGCAAGATAAGGAGGCAAGGCAGCGGTGCGGCCGCCAGTCGACTTGCGTGCAGGGATGCACTTCTTGCTGATCAGTTTCATAAAACCTCTGCCACCCCTCCCATCCCCTGCTGCTGCTGCTACTGCTGTAGGGTCCATGGCACCTGGCGCAGGTTTTGGGCCTGCTGCTGCGGCCTCCCCTGCTGCTGATGATACCACTGCTGCTGTTGCTGCTGCTGCTGCTGCTGTGATGCTGTCTTCACTGCCAAGCGGCGCGCCTTTCCTGTAGTGCTTTACAACAGGAAACACGCCTGCACTGTGCGCACCGGGTGAAGTGGGTAGTGCTGCTGGTGATGGTGCTGCCCCTCCTGCTGCTGCTGCTGCTGCTGCTGCTGCTGCTGCTGCGGACCGTCTCTTGCCAGATGCACGCGGCCCAGCTACCCTAGCAACGGCACGCACCCCTGAGGCTGCTGCCTGGCGCTTTGCTGCTGCTGCTGCTGCTGCTGCTGCTGCTGCTGGTGGTGGTGTGCCAATGCCATGCCTGCCATCTGCAGGTTTACCTAGCACTGCTTCATCCTCTGTTTCTGTCTTTTCACCATCTTCTGCCTCACTAGATGAGGCTGCTGCTGCTGCATGCCGCGCTGCCACCTGCCAAGCAGCAGCCACGCCAGGCCCACGCCCATCACCCTCCCACTCCTCGCCCAACCCAAAATCTGATCCGTATCCGCCACTGCCACCAGACTCTGCTGCTGTTGCTGCTGCCGCTGCTGTTTCGTCTCCAGAAGTTGATGCTACTGGGCTAGCAGCAGCAGCAGCAGCAGCAGCAGCAGACCTCCGTGGACGCTTGGCTCCTTGGGTGCCTGCAGCAGCAGCTGCTGAAAGTTGCCGTAAGCGCCGCAGCTGCGGCTTTTTAGCTGCTGCTGCTGGCTGTTCATCAGACTCATCAAAGCTGTTGGAATAAGCAGCAGCAGATGCCACTGGCTGTCCTTTAGCTGCTGCTGCTGCTGCCGCCGGTGGCTTGTGGGCAAGCTTGTGCAGGGGAGAGACATCAGCATCCTCCTCCGCCTCTTCTTCCTCATCCTGCTGTTCATCATGATGTGTGCCCCTGCTGCCTCCAGCACCAACCGCTGCTGCCTTTGCAGTTCCAGCAGCAGCAGCACCCGTGGCAGGCTTGCGGCGGCCTCTCTGCTTCAATGCTGCTGCTGCTGCTGCTGGCGCTGTTGCTGGTTCACTGTCCAAGTCACTTTGTGTGATGTCATCAGACGAATCCTGCTTGTCATCTTCACTGTCACCTTCACTGTCATCTTCACTGGCACTGTCATCGTCATCCTCCTCAGAGGAAGCTGCAGCAGCCTGCTTGCCACGCTTGGCGCCACGTGCAGCAGCAGCGGCAGCAGCACCTGATGCAGGGCGCTTACGGTGCTGCTGCTGCTGCTGCTGTTGCTGCTGTTCCCAGTCCTCTTCATCACTGTCTTCGTCCAAGTCATCCTTATGTGCTGCTGCTGCTGCTGCTTCAGGAGCCTCGCCGCCTTCTGATACTTCCTCTGACGAGTCACTGCGCCTTGCAGCAGCAGCAGCAGCAGCTCTGCGCTTGGCAGCAGCTGCCTTGGCCGCTTCAGTTGGTTTGCCGCGAGTCGCTACTTTCTGCTTCTGCTGCTGCTGCTGCTTCTGTGCATCTCTGCGGGGTGTTGCAGGGCGCAGCGGTCCAGGAGCAGCGGCGGCATGCGCTGTTGACCTCTGCAGGACAGGCAGCAGGCAGGGCAGCGTCCGCAAGGTGAAGCAAAGTATGATACATGATTGGCAACAGCATGCATGGATGTAGAGCAAGGCCAGCTACCTGATTGTCGTCTTTCACTGCGGTATGCTTGAATCTGAAGCCCATGTCAGCATGGAAGATGTCCCAGCATGTGGCGCCAGCAAGGACCGCTGCAAAGGTTGCAGCTGATTAGCACCCACATGCAGCTGGTTTCGAGTAGTTCCCCTTGACCTGCATGCCAGTGGTCGTGCTGGCCACCATACCATGCCCACTCATGCTCACTCTCTCTGGCCACCATACCATGCCCAGAACGAGATGCAGTGCTCCAAGTAACAGTCACTGTTCAACAGATTCTGCATGATAGCCACACCCTGGCTGCTGACCTGGCAGGCCGGTTGTGGGCAGCTGGCACTACAATGACTGACAGCTGGCGTGTGTGTCACCCACCTGGGACACACGGCGGCCACCCCGACCCGTCACGACATCTTGGCTGAAAGGCTCCTCATCTTCTGCTTCACCATCTCCTGGAGGCTGCTGCTGCTCGTCGTTTTCATCGTCGTCGCTGTTGCTGCTGCTGGAGAGGGCGCCTGCTGCAGCAGGTGTGGTCCGCCTCTGCTGCAGGTGCTTGGTGCGCAGGTCTTGCATCTGCAGGACACCGGAATAATGATAATACACGCAGTTGTTGACAGCAGCACAAGGACCAGCAGTGGCAGCAGCAGCGGCGGCGGCGGTGGCGCCTTAGATGCAAGCTGTGCATGCAAAGTGCCTGGCAGGAAGGAGGGGTTGCATGCATGCAGAGGCTCAAACAGCAGCAGCAGCAGCAGCAGCAGCAGCAAAACAACAGCAGCAGCAGCAGCAACAGCAGCAGCAGCAACAGCATGCGCCGCGTATATGCAGATCCTCTATAACAGACAGCGCCCAGCACAAGTCGGCAAGGGAGGCACATTGCAGAGCGGCGTTGGTGTCAGCAAACCAGGGTCGTGCAGATGAAACACATGACAGGAGGGAATGCAGCAGTGTTGCCAGCTCTTGCTGCACGTGCTTGTCGTGCAGGCCCTGCAGCTGCAGGACAGTGATGAGGCAGCAGTTGGTGTGAAGAACGGCTGCTTAGAGGCTGCAGGTTTAAAACGGAGCCTTACGGCGTGCGTGCGTGCCTGCGGGCGTGCGTGCGCGCGTGGAAGCACAAGTGAGGGAGCAGCTGTCAGCAAAGTAGTTGTGAGGTAGGCATGCATTTTCAGGCCCTGTCAAAGCCTGCCACGTGGTCACTTGGGGTTGACTGTGTTATCAAGGCGGGGCTTGATCCCCGCTGTGTGCACAGGTGTAAGGAAACTCAACCTGCTTGTGCAAAAGGCCCTGCTGAGCCTGCCACTACAAACGGGCACACAGGGAGAATGAGATTGTACACACCCACCAAAGGAGACACATGAGATCAACCATTTTACAGTGAGTTCGGCGCAGAGCGCCGCAGAGAACCCATGGACAACAAAGCAGCTTTAACATGCGCCAGGCAGTGCTGCGTCAGCATTGGCAGCTGTATGCAGTTACCGTATGCAGTGCATGCAAGCAGCGGAGGCAGCAGCAGCAGCAGTAGCAGCAGCAGCAACAGCAGCAGCACATGTTTGTGTACAATTGGCTCCTCTCTTGTTGCTGCCTCAGTCGCTGGCAATCATGTGTTTGTTTACAATCGGCAGCAGGCAGCGTGTGCTCACCACATTCTCCAGCTCTGAGCGGAAGTTCTCGGCCAGCCGTGACACCTTGCCTGCCTTGGCGCCCTCAAACTTGCCGCCCAGCAGCAGCAGCTGCTCCTTCCACAGCCATTTGAACAGATCTGCAGGGGCAGACATCAGAAAAGCACAAAGCGTGTTTTACAGTACAGTAGAGTACAGTACAGTAGTACAGGACTGAACCTGCCTCAGGCGCTAGCCCAGCGAGCCGTCGTTCCGCTCATGAGGGTTTCTTGTGATTGCACCCGGTTTCTTCTTCATTGGTTTGTACCACACCAAGTGGCTGTGCTACATCCGCAAGGGCGTGCAAGGTGAGTGTCAGCAGCAATTTGGAATATTGATGCAATGATTGTTGTGGGAAGCCACAGCAATGCTGTGCTTCAATGTAAGCTTGCACTGCTTGCAGGGGATTGGCCTTTTAGGTGCGTGCCTGCACTCTTGTCCTGCTGCTGCCTGCTGGCCTCTGCTTGTGATGATCTCACCTGCTCCATTGCTGGGCAGCTGGCTGTCTGTAGCTAGTAGGTACTGCACGTATTTTCCCGCAAGCTGCGTGATGGGTGCTGCAGGGTCTGCGCCAGAGCCATCCCAGTGAAGTGCTGAGGGCTGGCTGACTCTGCGGCCTGCTGCTTTGCCCATGCTTGCTTGTGGCAGCCACTTAGCAGCAAATCAACACGCGCGCAGCAGGCCGGAGTCTTGGGGCTCTTTCTTCTCTGCTACTGCTGTTGTTGCGGTGTTATTGGTCTTGCTGCCTGCAGGACAGCAGCAGTGCAGCAAGTGGAGGGCCAGACAGAAAGTCAACAACTACTGAACAAACAGCCCACAGAGAAGCGCCGATAGCGTGTCAATCAAACCATTTGGTGGCTGGAAACGCCTGCTACAAGGCAAAGCGGCCAAAGGAAGTTGTCGAACCACCTGCTACTGCTGAGTGCCTGAACCAGCCCTGACGGGCCAAGATCTGTGTGAGATTACCTCGGATGTATCAAAAACTCTTCAGACTTGTATCACGTGAAAGATTCTACGCATGGCCAAGACAGAGCTGACGTGCTGTGTGCTGCCGGAGGTCGTGGAACGCAGCTTGATATGCTGCAGCATGCACATTAATGAAACCAGCTTGGCCTTGCTATATCTCACTGAAGCTTGCCTTTGCGTTGTATAGGTCGTGTCAGACTCGAGAACCTTAACACATACTGAAGTATTCAGCTGTCACTTTTAGAATCATCAGCCTCTCCAGCGCCCTTGGGGATGAAGGTTGAATGTTGACCTCGTCTCCCGCAGTATGTGAGTGGTACAGCAAAGGCTGATCATGGGTAGTACAGACAGCATGGGCCAGCTTGCATCACGTGGGCGGTTTGTCCAGGCTTTACTGTCGGCAGCTGGTGATAAACAGCAGCAACATTTCTAGGCACTCAGCTGGTGACTGCTTGCAGTCTAATTCTTGTTGACGTTGCTGTCTTCGGCCGGGTCAACTACATAACCTTATCACATGTGAGGTGTACACCTCACAAGCGGCTTGTTGACAAATTTGATGCTCAAGCTTGGGTTTTGTTGCAGGCAGCCATGGGGTGGACGAACCTATACTCTCCTGAAATATAAGCATCCTTATGCTGTATATCATAGACTGCAGCACAAGCTCGAAAAGTTTGCAGTCTGGACAGCACCTGCATGCCTTGGTGGAAGTCGTGGTCCGGTGCCTTCTCCATTCTGCTGCTTCCACCATTTATTTCAGTTATTATCAGTTCCTCGGATTAATAGGTTGGCTCAGTTGTTGTTGGAAGTTGCGCTTGCCAGACGGACGCGTTGGGCGTAAATGCGTGGGCACCTTCGACTGGGCGGAGGGAGACTCGCCACAGGTGCCCAAGGCAGAAGCATAACAGTTCGCTGCCAGGCCATGAGTTCTGCCGTTCAGCACAGCCGAAGAGTGGTGAGCGCTGCATCAAGCAGCAGCCAGCAGCAGCAGCAGCAGCAGCCAGCAGCAGCAGCAGCAGCAGCAGCAGCAACATCAATATGATGACAGTGCTGGTCAGCAGCGCTAGCAGCAGGAACAGCAGCATAGCACTCCAACACCGGTATTGCTGCGGCGTGTGAGTAGGATTGAAACCAGGTTGTCAAACATTTACATATCCTGGCACATGCTATGGTGTGCTGTAAGTCTCTGCAGTTCAAACTGCACTCAGCAACCACATTTTGCACACATGTGTCCCCTTGCATCAGCCTTTTCAGCAGCTGGTACGGTACGGGAGCAGAGAGCTGGCTGCAGGAAGTGTGCAGACCCCGTGTCACACCTCTGCAGTTCACATCGTGTGTTGCACCTTTCCTGCAAACGTTCCTGCATTTATCATGCCCCAGGCTGTCATTGGAGCAGGGGCAGCAGGCCTCGTCAGCGTCCGGGAGTTACTCAAAGAGGGTCACCAGGTCATAGGGTTTGAGCAGGGCCCTACACCCGGTGGGGTTTGGGTGTATGACACAGCAACCGACAGCGACTTGCTGGGGGCGTCACCAACCAGGCGCAAAGTGCATGGCAGCATGTACAGGTGCGGCTGGTTGGTTTGAAACGCTGAACTTGCAGCGTGAGTGTGCTACGCATGGCGTTTTTGGGTTTCATGCTCTGTGCTCCTGCTCAGGCATCCGTGTCTTGGTCAGGTATGGGACCGCTTTCTTTGCGCGGCGGCTGCCACAGCAGAGGGAACATGTCATCAATGAAGGTCCAGTGCTGCTGCTCAGCAGCACACCATGCAGGCAGTCGAACACCTAGGTGTAGTTAGGCAGGCATGCAGCCCAGATTTGCAGCGGGGGCTACCAAAACCAAACAACACCAGGAGTGCAGGCACCCACGTCCCGCTGCTGCGGCTGTTGGTGACAAGCCAGGCACCTGCTGCGCTTCGAGTACCTTGTCCACTATCGATCAGCGTGTTGCTTCAAATTGCTTCGATGGCTGCTTCTGCTTCAGTAGCTGCTGCTGCTGCTGCCCGCGCTTGCAGGGACCTGCGCACCAACCTGCCTCGGGAGCTGATGGGCTTCTCCGACCTGCCCTTCACGCCCGCCACGATGGGCGGCGCCAGCAGGACGCCCGCCGCTTCTGCAGCCACAGAGAGGTGAGACCGGCAGCCGGACCTGGCTCGACCGGCTGCTGCTGAGGCGTGTGCTGGCTGCGGCAGGTCTGCGTGTTGTGCTGCGGCCTTCCTGCAGCAGTGACGCTGTGTGCTGGTCTTGGCGGCGTGCGTTGTGCAGTGAAGCCTGACGCTTGAGCTGTCCACCGCAAACTGAGCATGCAGGCACTGGACCAGAGCAGCAGTGCCGGCGGCAGCAGTACAGCATGCGCTGCTTGCAGCCGCCAGCATCTCACATGTATGATGGCAAACAGTGGGCCACTGTGTTTGTGTCCCCTGCAGGTGCTGGCGTACCTGCAGATGTTTGCTGACATGCACCAGCTGCACCAGCACGTGCAGTTCAACACACAAGTGCTGCAGGCAGTGCCAATGCCAGCAGCAGCAGGCAGCAGCACTGCTCAGAACAGCAACGCCAGCAGCACAGCAAATGGCAGCAGCAGCAGCGGTGCTGCCACCAAGTGGCAGGTGCAGAGCGTGAGGCTGGGGCCTGACGGCCAGGCTGAGCAGCAGCCACAGCAGCAGGTGAGCTGCTTGCAGCTGGTGGCTTGTGTTGGCAGAGCAATGCTGCAGCAGCTCCAGGTTGAAGTGGTTCTCAGCTGCAGTTGCAGCATGGTTAAATTGAAGTGATCCCAGTTGCAGTCGCAGCAAGTGTAGGTTAAAGTGGTTCCCAGTTGCAGATGCAGCGGTCCGATCATTGAGACTTGTTCACCAAGCTCGTGCACTTGCAGTAATTGCTGCCCTCAAGCCTTGTGGCCCTGGCAGAATGGCCGCAGCACCACCGTTCCTCAAAACAGCTTGGACTGGCAATCGGCAACTGCAGTACGCTCGAGTGCGTCACTCACCTGGTCAGCTGTGCTGCGCTGGTGCTGTCTTGGCAGGAGTTTGATGCGGTGGTGGTGGCGAACGGCCACTACAGCCAGCCCAACCTGCCAGACGTGCCCGGCGCCGCCAGCTGGCCCGGGCTGCAGATGCACAGCCACAACTACAGGGTACCAGAGGCGTTCAAAGACCAAGTGGTGGTGGTGGTTGGCGCTTCGAACTCAGGTGGGTCTGTTTGGGTGGGTTTTTATGGCTGGTGTGGAGGCCACAGATGCACAGCCGCAGCTACCAAGTAGCTGCCGTGGTTGGGGCGGCAAACCGGGATCGGTCCGACACACAACACTGCAACAACGTTCATGCCAGCTGTGATGGGACTGACGGTTGAGGTTCACAGCTGCACCACAGACTGTCAGAAGCGCTCACAGGCAAAGCATGATTGGTGGCTTCTATGACGAGTTGTATTTAGTGACTGTGTGTGGGGGGGGAAGGGGGGGCGGGCTTGGGTGGCACCAGGCAGGGCTGCACATGCAAAGCAACAGCAGGCAGCTGTTGTCACCTGTCACCTGTTGAAGAACGAATGTGCAGACTGAAGTGCGGTTGCAGTTGTGCCAGCAGCAGCGTCCAACAGCAGATGCTGGCAACTGTAAACACGCAAGTGGGTGGTGTGGTTGGACGTGCAGCCACCTTTGCTGCTGCTGCTGCTGCCACCATTGCTGCTGCTGCTGCCACCTTTGCTGCTGCTGCTGCTGCCGCCAGGCGAGGACGTGTGCCGCGAGGTGTCCGAGGTTGCCTCCTCAGTCATCATCGCGGCCCGCAGCTGGAAGAGCCCCGCGTGGGGCAGCGACCCGCGGCCGTTTGGCCCCAAAGCCAACGTCAGCAGGAGGGGCATGGTCAGCCAGCTGCACCCTGACGGCCGAGTTGAGTTCACCGAGGTGAGTGTGAGTGTCTCTGCCTCAAGGTGTTGCATGGCTCGCTGGTGACCCCTTTTGGTGTCCCTCGTGTCAACACCACAGCCCACAAACATGTGCATCATGTGCCTTCTGCTGCGCATTGCACATGGTGCAGCATGGGGAAGCAGTGCAGCTGGCTCATGCGCAGAAGTGGTGTTGCTGGGGCACTGGAGCTGCAGAAGCACCACATTTGCATGCACCTTACCAGAGTTTGTGCATGTTCGCACACCGCATCACAGCTCAGGGGTTCACACAACAGGGGGGGGGCGCCTGGGTGAGGAAGCATCCGCAGATGGGTCCAGTAGAAGGGGTGCAGCATGCAAGCTTTGACACAGCAGTGCCAGCTTGTGCATGTTGACGAGGTGCTGCTGCTATGGCCTGAAACTTGCAGAGGGGAACTGCAACAGCAGCGATGCGCAGGGTATTGCGCTGCTGCGTGCGGGTGTCGTCATCTACTGCACCACCACCCGCACGCCTTGCTTGGCCGTGCCTGGTGTTGCGATGCGCCTGCTGCAGGGTCCTGCGCTGCAGCATGCCGATGCCATCATCTACTGTACAGGCTACCGCTACAAGTTCTCCTTCCTGGAGCAGCATGCGGACACGGCACGCCTGTCAGGCCAGCAGCACGTGCCAGGTGCGTCTGAGAGCAGCGCTGCTGTGTGCAGCTTCCTGCCGGTCGCTCTGCCTGTTGTGGCAAAGCCGCGAGCTTGGACCTTCAACCAGTTCTCCAAGCTGAGGGCTTACTCAGCCCACACGCATGGGAAGTTTTCGGGACACGCACACCACCATGCACCCCCCCCCCCTCGTATTCTTGCAGGTGCAACAGCAGCAGCCTAGTTGTACGCTCTGAGTGCCTTGCAGACAACCCAGCACGCGTTGTACAGCACCCAAAGGTGATAGGTGTACCAACTTGCCGTGCGCAGCGCTGTTATTCATGTCCGCATGTGCGCATGTTGTCTGCAGCCAGCAGGCAGAGCATTGCATCACAGCACACAGCCTCCTTTCCTCGTTGCTGTCATTGCGCACCCCAGGGCTCCTGGGCATGGCGGGCGCGGCACACAATTGTCTCACCACCCAACCTCTCGCTGTGCTGTGCTGAGCGAGCTGCTGCTGCCGGCGCTCTGCTGCTGTTTTTGCAGGGCTGTACCGCCACATGTTTGTTCCACAGATCGGGCCCAGCCTGGCGTTCGTTGGGCTGCCCTGGAAGGTACGATATTCTATCCCGCCCGTGACATCGCATTGCTGTGACACACTACGACACTGTGCTAGCGGGCAGCCCTGCTGGCCAGCGTAGGGGCAGTGGGGTGCATGCTGTGGCTCTCACCATTTGCAGTACAACTGGGTCCAGGAGTTTGGCGTCAGCAGACACCATCTAGGTTGTCATTTTGTGGCAGTGCTGACTCATGCCCTTCAGCTGGGAGCGCCCCGGCTTCTCGAGCTGGGTCTGTGGTGTCGTACATCAAGCAGTGAAAGATCATGCTGGCAGCTCACCACTGTGCATGTGTGTCCGGCAGTGCTACCCGCGAGCCCATGGCCAGATGGAGACTGTGTTTTTTTGCAAGCCACATTGCCGTATGCAGCTTTCTGGGCGGTGTGCGCTGCTGCAATGCAGTGGCTGCTGCTCATCTGTGCGTGCCTGCTTTCCTGCAGATCGTGCCCTTCCCACAGTTTGAGCTGCAGGCCAAGCTCATAGCCAGGTGTGCAACAAACTCTGCAGTGCAGGTGTGGGCTTTGAAAACAGCAAGCATGGTTGCGCATGCAGCAGCGCTGGACGACGGTTTGCCCGGTACGGGTGGCTCTGCAAAAGATCAAAGTTCTGCCCGACCCAGTCTAGGAGCTGCTGCTCAACTGCCTGTTCTCTTGCCGCCTCCAGCGTAGTGCAAGATATCAACATGCTGCAGCCTGCTATGCTTTGAGTCTGGCGGCACTCTGCTGGACATGCAGCCCGGAATGCCCGCCTGCTCGCCCGACACGCCAGCCGCTGCTGCTGCTGCTGCTGCTGCTGCTGCTGCTGCCGCCTCCACTGCTTTGCGCGCCCACCTGCCAGGCTGCTGTCAGGGCGCGCCTGCCTTCCCTCGGTAGCAGACATGGAGGCCGACACAGCAGCGCACTACGCGCAGCTGCAGGCTGAGGGCGCGCCGCTGCGCTACTGCCACATGATGAGCGAGCAGCAGTGGGCTTTCAACGACTGGCTGGCTGACGCGGCAGGGCCTGACGTGGCAAAGGTCGGCGGGCGCTGCACTGCTGGGTGTGGGCGCGGGATGTGATGGTGTGAGGGGTAACGTGCTGCGGCAGCGCCTGCGGCAGGGTGAAGGGCAAGGAAACGGCCGCAACGCGTGCCAGTTGTGCAAGAGAGCAGTGGCTGGTAAAACCTGTGTGTCCTTGCTGCCTGGTTTGCGGATTGCGGCAAGCGCTCAGCAGGCGCAGGAGAAGGCCGCAGCACACGCCGGCTGGCGAAATAAACAGCAGGACCTGGTGTTGAGATTATGTCCTGCTACCTCAACGGGGATTGGGGCATGCACGGGGCAGCAGTAGTCCCTCTTCCCAAATCGAAAATGTGGGAAGACAGACGTCGGAACGAACCCAAATTTGGTTATCTTGCTTATCTTTACTGGTAGTGATGCAGTCACCACTGACCTCCTGCCTCCTGTTTGCCGCGCTGCGCAGCTGCCGGCGTGGCGGCCAGCCATGTATGCCAGCACTGGAGCAAACAAGAGAGCACACCCAGACGGCTACAGGGATAGGTAGGGACGCGGCAGCAGCCACTGCTGAGCAGGGACAGGCAGCTATGCACCCGTCCAGTCAAACTGCAGCTGTCATCATATGCTCAGCTGCCCAGTCTTGCTGCAAGCTCCACTTGACATCCCAGTATTGCTGTTGCGGGTGTTATACTGTATGCCGGCATTCTGCATGGCGAGTGGCGCATGATGAGTGCTGCACAAATCATGCCCAGAGCTACGTTGCTGGCTGAGAGGGGTGAGGCACTGTCATGCTAGCTTGCACCCCGTGCTCAGGTGGGTTCATGTGTGCCGCAGCAAGTTGGGCTACAGCAGAAAAGCAGAGTTGTCACTTTTTGGCTGCTGCATCGCAGATGTGTGCAAGTAGGTGGCAGTCAGAGCAGCACAGCGCCAAGGCTGAACGCTGGCTGCATGTTGCCATCTGTGCCGCTGACGCAGGTGGGAAGACGCTGACAGTGCAGCGGAGGCTGAAGCTGAGCTGGCAGCGCTGACGGCGCGGCTGAAGGCAAAGCACCCGGCAGCAGCAGCAGCATCAGCAGCTGCATTGGCTTCATAGCTTCGTCAGCATCGCTTCCACAGCACAGATCTGTCTCTAGAGTGGCACCAGTTTGAGGCGAGTGCAGCCCTGCGTGCTTCAGCAGAGAGTCAGGTGACTCTGCAAGAAGAGCAGCCGCTCTTTGTGTCTGTGCTCAGCACAGGCTGTGCACTATGCTACAGCCGCCGTAGCGTCTGTATCATGTTGGTTGCTGTGTGAACAAATTTCCAGTCATACCAGGCGCGCAAGCAATTGCGGTGGGAAATAGCAACTTTTGTGACAGCCAGGCAGAACCCTAGGCTAGGCATACACACCAGGGTCTGCTTATGGCTGGTACAGAGCACTACATGTACATGCATGTCTTCAGCACAACTCAATTATGATGTGCTGCTGACTAGCACAGCACATGCAGCTTCTTGACATGCAGCTTTTTAGAAAGCTGCAGCCACATGGCAGCCAATGGTGATGATCAAGGTTATGTGGTACACCCTGTGACACGAATAGCTGTTCTATAGAATCCCAGAACCCGGGTCAGGCTGAGCTTGCAAGCTCCACAATTGAGCAGCATATGCTGCAGCATGTCCTATCAAAGGGGTATTGCCTAAGCCTGCACAGCTTTGCATCAAGCCACCAGAAAGCTCCTTCGAACTAAGCCGCTTAGTTATCGGCAGCGAAGGGGGTTCGAGCTAAGGGCTTCGCGCAGCTTCGTACCAAGGGGGCTTAGTGGTAAGGGGTGTTCACCAGCTACTAAGGGGGGGCTTTGCAGCCAAGCCCTGCGAAGCCCCGTGCACTAAGCTAAGCCCTTGGTACAAAATGACACCCTTAGTTACCCAGGTTTTGGCTTTGCCAACGAAGGTTGAAAGGGCAGTGCATGGCAGCACCTAACACCCTCTCTCTCCATGGCGGGAACTGCTGCTGCTACTTGTTGGTGTGGCGGCCGCTGCTCAGCCATCTATTTCGTCACTGTACATGCTTGACAGCATTGCTTGCATGCCCTGGTGAAACTGCTGAAGTAACTGGGCACTGCAGGATGGCAATAGCCCTGCTTTTTGCTGCTGCTGGGCGTGAATTGCTGCTTGTGTGTTTGACAAACCCCAGCAGTGACGGTTTACACACTGTGTTTTGGCACGGAACACACATTGAGTGGCATGTTGCACTTGCCAAGTTGGTCAGCTTGATGTGCGAGATGTTGCGAAACCCATGCACTGACCAGAAGCTCATCATCCACACGGAATGGCACAGAAATAATACATAATAGTCAGACAACAGCATAGGTGGGTCGCGGTTTATTCTGCGCTGGCAGAACGTGCTGCCGTTTCTGCTGCGGTAGAAACCGCAGGCCACAAAAGCGTGCATGGCTGCATGCATGCTCGACCAAATGTTTCCTGTTTTATCACGTGTTTCTACATGCCTGTCTAATGGCCGGAGCAGCAACCTTTAAGGCTGCGCCGCAGGTGTGCCGTGCAGGTGGTTACCGTTTGACTCATGCAGCCAGGCAGCCACGACGCTTGAAAACGCTTGCAAGGGGCTCCGCTTACTTTCAGCAACTCATGGCACGCATTCCGTTGCCAGGCGTCCCACCGAACATGGTTGTCCCAATCAAGCACACTCCTGCAGCCCGATCGGTAGCGACAAAGCGCCGCAGCTTGCTACGAGCAGCAACACACATACCTTAATACAATAAAAGACCAGCAAAAAACAACATACAAAAAAAAAGAAAATACAATGACCCAGCATCAAGTATTTAATGTCGGTTTTAGTGTTGCCAGCGATGCAGAAACACTCCTTAATCAACAGCAACAGTGGTTTGCTGCTTGTCATGCCGTGGCAGCGCACATTGTCGTGGCAGCGAGTCTGCTGCTAGGTGCCGCGGCAGCGCTGCCAGATACCAAAGGCTTGCGGGGTGGGCCCTTGAAGAGGCATGGGATATTGTAGAAGGGTTGCGGGAAGCACGCATTGCATAGCACAATGCAGCAAAGAGGCATGGGAGACAGAGGAACAACACATAGTCGTACTTCCAGCAGTCCACACGCCTCAAATGGGGCAGCGGCCTGCAGGAATGGCGTTCCTGCAGGCGGCTTTCAAGCAACCCGGCCAGCCAGGAAGCTTTGCCAGCCATGCACAAAGTTGCATGCATGCAGTGCTGTGTGCTTCACATAAAGTACGCTGTAAAGCCTTACAGAGCAATACACTTGGCAAGTAGAATCACCCAATGCAGCACTGCCAAGATGACATTACAGCAGGATGCATGGGGGGCATCTTGCCAAGACAAGCACACCAGTGCAGCTACAAGAGGACTCTGTTTGGACCTTACTCAGCACAACAAGTTTTCTTGTCTAAACACTCACACCGCATGCGGAGAATCCTGCGCAAGAAAAAGAATCCTAGTAAATACATGTGGATGCACACATAAATCTTTCCTTTGCCAACAAATGCGAAGCGGCTTGCCTCATACTGCGCTTTGTGTCCAGTCACCTCACTATGAAGCTGCTGGCAGCCTGCAATCGTCTGTGTGTGCACCAAGCCAGCGCACTGCAACACAAAATCGGCTACTACATAGCATCCATACTCTCCTTGGCAAGACGATACTGCAATGCACAAGGGTTCAGATGCAGCCCACACGGCAAATGACACTACCTAGGAACAGTACAGGCTGAAGGTCTGCGAATTTCATGCCAATGCATTGCCTACAGGCTAATCCTGAGAAGAAACCATTGTTCACACAGATATCAACAGCACCTGCATCTTCAAACATAAAAAGCGTTGATGCCCCTTGCCCCTATTAATGCCTTCAGCTCAGCACTTGGCAAGCGCCGCAGTGCTGCATCCATGCACAACAATACTCCGTGTGGGAAGCAAAGGTTCACTGCCCGCATTGGCACTGCAACAATTCCTGACCAGCTGCAACCCACTGCACATCACCCAAACACCATGTGCTGCTGCACAGCAGCAGCTCCGACGCCTAGCAGTCAAGATCATGCAAGTGGTTGCCAACCAAGCTCCGATAATCAGCAAAGCAGCTCATGGCAGCAGCACACAGCTGGTGACAGCTGCTGCGCACAAACCAGCCGGGGCATGCCGTTGCAATCACGTCCTTGACAGCAAACCTGACAGCAACCAGAACCCAAACCTCACGATCAGCCGCACCTCACTCTGCAGCAACAAAGACAGCACCCTCCACCATGTGCATGCAGCACCTGCGCAAGGAAGCAGGCGGCAACTGCACACAACACACCAGCAACCGCCATGTGCAAGCACGCCACATCACACGGCAAGCTGCTCTGACGCCAGACTTGACGCCATGTTCGACGCCGGCTGCTGCCTCACGACCAGATGTCGCGCACGTAGCGGCCCGCCCTGGCCATGGACAGCAGCTCCTCGGCCGCCTCGCCCTCGCTCAGCCCCATCTCGCCGCGCAGCAGCGCCAGCAGCGCCGCGTGCACGTCCTTCGCCATCGCGGCGCCGTCGCCGCACACATACACGTGCGCGCCCTCCGCGATGAGCTTCGCCACGCTGCGCGCGTCCTCCTTGAGCAGGTGTTGCACGTACACCTTGGCGGCCTGCTGCCGCGAGAATGCCACCCGCAGCGACTGCAGCGCGCCCGCGCTTGCCAGCGCCTGCCAGTCCTGCTCATACAAATAGTCCTCGTCTGGCTTGCGGCAGCCGTAGTAGAGCACTGCGGTGGCAGGGCTGGTGCTGCCAGCGGCCTGCAGCGCGGTCAGCAGCACAGGCGGACAGCATGGCGACTGGGATGACACTTGCATGGCGTGCTGGTGCGTAGCCGTGCACCTAAACTGCTTTGCACCGCCTGCACATGCTTGCTGCCCAGATTCATGCAAGCGCTGCGCACACTTCTCAAAGAGAGTGACCCTCACTGCTTGTACGCAAGAGTTTCAAGGTGAAGTGTTTGGTGCAGACCTGCCGACTTCCTTGTGAATCTACCACTGGCTCTTGCACAAGTCACGCATGGGTGCAACGCAGGTCCCAGACCCAGCAGCAAACATTGAGCAGGACTCGCACAACACAGAGACACCCACAAACGTACACAGCAGGCAAGCAAACACTCTGCCGCCCTTCGCACCTGCATGTCTGCCAGCCGCTGCTGCAGGAACCCCCTGAACGGCGCGACGCCGGTGCCCGGGCCAATCATGACCATCGGGGTGGACAGACTGCGTGGCGGCCTGAAGTCTGCTGCACGGCGCAGGAACAGCGGCACCCACACCTGGGGCAGCGCTACTGAGTCTGTGCCTGCAGCGCAGTGGAGCAGTGGGGTCGGGTGATTTGATGGGTTGGAGAGGTGGAAGAACGTTGGCACACGAGCTACGGCAGCCAAGGACTGCACAGGCAGCCGACGGCTGGTCGGGCCCCGTGCATGGCTCTGGGGTGGGAGGTACAGCAGGGTGCGCACAGAACTGCACTGCTTCCAAGGTGATGAATTGAGCCAATGTGCAAAGATGGATCCGCCACCAGCCATTGCAAACTGGCATCAGCAACCGAACCACTACTCCTGCAAGCGTGCACAGAAACACTGGAAATGAGAGCCACCCACCTGCGCCGACCTCTCCTGCAAGCCACGGCCGCACCAGCCGCGCCAGCCAGTTGGTTGCCACGCCGAGTCGCGTGCCGTACTGCGTCCCAAACTCCACCACGCTCAGTGCAAACTGCAGCTTTTTGGGTCCCACCGCACCAGGCACACCCGTGGCTGCTGCTGCTGCTGCTGCATCGCTGTCTGCATCTGCAGGGCCTGCCACTGGGGCGTTGGTGAGGGAGTACATGCGGGGTGCCATGGGTGGCAGCGCATCAAGCAGCGCGTCCAGCGGAGGGTGGCAGGACGGGAACCTGCGTAACAGACGCAGCAGCAACACGTGGGATGCGGTTCAAGCCACTGTGACGATGAAGGGCCAGACATGCCTCGACTAACCTGGAGAAGGCAACGCAGCGCAGATGCAGCAAGCACAAGAGGCGCACTGCATCCAGCAGCCGACCCTCGACATGCTTGCACCCATGCCGGCCTTGCCAGCAGCGCACAGCACCACCCCACGCTTATGCATCACAGCCCCTGCCCCACCCCACACTTGCAGGACGCCCACGCGCGTGCAAACAGCAACCCGCACAGCCCAGCACTGCAGCCGCACACACCTGCGCAGCAGGTCCAGCAGCGACGGCTGGCCCCGCGTGATCTCCTCCCCATACGCCTCCCTGCCCGCCTTGCTCGTCAGGAACAGCAGCGTGCGCTGCTCGTCGTCGTCACGGCAGTGCTCCGCCAGCAGCCGCAGCAGCGACTTGCGCGGCGGCGAGGTGAGGTCGGTGCAGGCGCTGAAGGCGTGGCGCAGGCTGCAGGGCCAGGGCACGTGGCTCAGCAGGGCCTGGCCTGCGGCCTCGCCTGCAGCAGGTGTGGCGCATCACACATGTCCAGCGGTGACGCGCCGGGTGAGTGTGTGCGGTAGTTGCTGCGCGGGTGTGTTGTGGAGGTGTGGTGGGGGCGTGCTGCCGCAGGGCAGAGTGGCACAGATGCACACTGTGCCGCGACTGCGATCAGCACACTTCCATTGGCATCACCGCCAAGCGCAAGCGAGCACCAGCAAGGCAGCAGTTGCAGCAGCTGCAGCTTCCACAAGCTGCAGCGCAGCAGCAGCACAAGCCGCTGCATGTTCGAGACCGTCGCTGTGACTCAGACCCAGCCACATCAGCAGCCGGAGGATCCATAGCCTGTGCATGCTCAGGCCGCACACCCAACAGCAGCAAAACATGTGCAGCGCTCCTCAGTCCTGCACACACCAGCTGTGCACTTGCCAGCTCTCCAACATGTGCGGGTGCCACTCATGTTAGGGCCTTGTGAGCAAGTACTTCAGACGCATCAAGCAAGCAGCATGGGCGTTGGTCCCCCACCTGATGCGGGCTGCACCTCAAAGACGGTGTCCCCATCCAGGCCCAGCCTCGCGAGCAGCCCGGTGACCAGCGGCGCTGCGTTCTGCGGCAGCACCCCCACTGCGTCGCCTGCGCTGAAGTGCATGCCGCTGTCGGCCACATCCAGCTCCACATGGATGACGGTGCGGTCAGACCACTCAGCAGTCATCAGCCTGCATGAGCAGCAGCAGCAGCAGCAGCGGCGGCGGCGGCCATTGCAGCGACAGAATGCATGAGGAGGTGGATGTGCACCATGTGGAGTGACCCAGCTGCTGCTCAATACCAGGCCGCATTTGCTGAGTGCAACATGCCAGCAGCACACAACTGCACTGAAGTTGCTGAGCAGCACCACACCACACAGCAACACAGCCGTGTCTGTCCACAGCTCCACATGCCCTCCATCGTGCTGCAGGCACAGCATTGAACGATTTCACACTGCTGCAGATCCGCATCTGCTCCCACACGCTGCCGCCGCCGCCCACCTGGCATCAGACACAGCGGCCCAGAAGGGTGCGGCAGCGCTGTAGGTGCCGCTGGGGTCCCTGTGGAACTTCTGCTCCATCGTCGGCGCCGCTTCACGCTCACGCGCAGCAGCAGCCACAGACGGCGCCACCTGCTGGTTCAGTGCAATGCGGCAGGGTGCCAGCGGAGGCACCCCCTTCAGGTCTACGGCTGCAGGAGCCAGGCCGTTCACCATCTGAACAGCAGGGCCCGCAACGCTGCGCGCGCTGGCTGTGCTGCGTCTGCTGCTGGCGGTGTCGGCCTCTGGTGTGGCAGTTGCAGCTGCACGAGTGGCTGCTGTTGCTGTTGCTTCTGCTGCCGCTGCTGTCTCTGCCTCTGCTGCTGCAGCTATGCTGTTGGTTGAGCCTGCAAGTGCAGTTCAACAGCAGATGGGCAAGCAGGTCAAGAACCAAGACATAGCACCACGCAGGTGGGGCCCCAGCTGCTCCCCTCCAGTGCCTAAGCAATCCACAACAGGCGGTTCACAATAATGCTGCTCACAAATAACAAACGCACATGCGGCACACGCACAACCAGCAGAATGCGCAAACGCGGGCCGTGCGGCTGACCGCTGCCCCATTGCAGATCAATTTATCGCATCACCTCGCACTGTTCGACTAAGCGCAAAGCACGACACTTGCAGAACACCGCTGCCTCACCTTCGCCATGCAGCGAGGCCCCTCCAGACAGCAGACCTGATTCCCAGACACAGCTGACAGCTCCATCTGCACACATGGGTCGCCTTCGCCACCAAGCTTGCAGCGCCTGCTGCTGCATCGTCGCCGACAGCGCCGCTGCTGCCCTCACCACCCTTCATCACCGCTGCCAGCAGCGCCGTGCTCTGCTCGCCCGCCAGCGCACCGCTGAGCGGCCGGGAGCTGGCTGCTGAGGCAGGAGTGGAGCCCCGCGATGCTGCGTCTGCTGCGACAGCTGCTGCTGCTGCTGCAGGCTGCGCCAGCTGCTTCAGCGCTGCCTGCAGGGGCTGGATGAGGCCCTCGCACCAGGGGTCTACTGTAGCCTCCAGGCCATCCACCTCATCAGCCTCTGCGCATGCGTAGAAGCAGGTGGCACCCAGGTCCTGAACCTGCAGCAGCAACCGGACAGCAGTGGTGAGTTGCGTCATGCAGTTCCAGCCTTACAAAGAGCAACATGACCGCATCCCTGGGGCTGCTGCTGCGGTGCTGGGTGGCCCGCTGAAAAGGCGAGAAGCCCGCCCGCTGCCCACCTGCTCTTGATGCCGCGGGACACGTGCATGAAGCGCGTGTAGTTGCTGTCGCCCAGGCCCAGCACAGTGAACTGCACGCCCGCAAGCCTGTCAGAGGGCCAGCTCTTCTTCATGGCCACATACGCTGCTGTCGAGTTGTCCGGCGGGTCGCCATCGCCAGTGCTGCTGGCCACCACACAACCAGCGGCGTCTTCGCCGCACACAGGTTGTCAAACCCTAGCTCGTTCATGCTCATGCAGTCTCCCACGATGCCTGCTGCTGCTGCCTCTGCATGGATGGTGCGCGCAATCTCCTGCGCTGTGCCTGTCTGGCTGGCATACAGCACTGTGACCTTTGCAGGAGGCTTTCCTGCAGCCCCAGACGCTGCTGCTGTATGTGCAGAGGCAGGTCTGCTGCCGGCTCCAGAGCTGCTCTGCTGCCGCTGCGAGCGAAGCTTTGCAAGGATTGCTGCACTGCCTGTCAGGGCGGCTGGCTGGCCTGCTGCTGCAGCTGCAGCAGGCGCTGCAGGGGTTGCTATTGTGGCAGCTGTGACGGCATGGGAAGCTGCCGACGACGATGCAGTAGCCGGGGAAGCGGCGCGGGCCGCGTCTACTGCAGGCAGCGCAACACTCGAGCTTGCAGGAGCCGCAAGTGGCGCTGCTGCCTTAGGGGCACTGCTGTTCACCGCCAGCACAACTACGGGCTCTCCGGCATCAGCTGCTGCTGCGGCCGCAGGTGGCTGCTGCTGCTGCTGCTGCTGCTCGGGCAGTAGCTTGCTTGCTGCTACTTTTGCTGCTGGCGCCAAGGGGTCTTGCTTGCTGACTTCTGACTGCTTTTGAGATGCAGCTCCACTGTGCAGGCCTGCAGGCCTAGGTGGGGCGAGGCCCAGGTCCTCATCCTGCGCGTTCAACGCCAACACAATATAATGCAAAAATTGATGGGTTTCAACATAACTGCCAAGAGCAGCAGAGCCAGAGCAGCAGAGCTAGAGCAGCAAGGGCCAAAGCAGCATGCGTGCACAGTGATGACCTGCATGCTGCACATGCACTAGCAGTGCTGCATGCACTGCAGCAGCACGATGCCGTACCTCGAGTCTAGTGTTGAAGCACAGCCAGTAAAAGGCTGTAATGCACGACATGGCTGCGAGCTGTGCTACTGCTGAAGTCAAGGCATGCTGCAATACAAAGCATGTGACTTGTTGTACGGGTCAGCCATCATAGAGCCAGATATATTATCCACAACTCGTGGTAGACAACTAGCCAAAATGCGTAACATGTGTACACTGTACACTGTAAAACTGTGACATGTCCTGCTTGCGCAGTGGGCAGCAACTCTAGAACACAGGATCGGAGCGATCAGCCAAATAAGTAAATGACCAGGTGTAAAGATAGTTCTTATATGCAGCGATGGTCCAGCAAGCATACATGTGTGCAGAGTTCAAAGCTGGCGTTCGCCGAGTAACCCCAGAAGCCTTGTTCTAGCCTCTATCACAAAGTAAATTAGACACACGTACCTTTGATTCCTGTCCAATCCCCGTTGATCCGGCTGGTGCCTCCTGCTGAGCACTGGACAACCACCACAGAGCTGCTGCCACAGCACACACCACAGCTGCCACAATAGTGAATGGCAGAACCCTCAACAGCACCACCAGAAGGCCCAAACCTCCAAGCAGTAGCACAGGCGTCGTGCTGCCAGTAGATGATGGTGTGCTGTCCTGCTCCATGTTTGTCTAGCCTTCTGTCTGATGCTAAGAAGACGTGTAGAGAAAAATGTGGTTACTGCAATTCGCGATCACATAACTCATGCGAGCAGAACAGCAAAATCAACCTGCATTCACCGCAGCACACGCAAAGCCAAATGACACCGCAGCGATGTGTGAGAGTTGCTACTCTCGGCCGCACTGCAACACTTATCAGAACTGCTTCACGATGGGTAGCAAGCAAGCCACCAGGCCACTTGCTTACCTGGTGTTAACTCAGCTTTGTAACAGTCTGGGCCCCAGACTCTGGGGTGACTTCGACAGCCAGAGGGGCCTTGGTTGGCGGCATCACAGGCTTTGTATTCTGCATATGCAACCTGTAAGAATCATTGATTCTCGCTGCAAACGGTTGGTGTAGCTGGACCGCAGCTGCAGGTCTTCTGCTGGGCATATGCATGCTACATGTATACAGCTGCTGCCGGTAGGCTCAGCCTACTTACATATACGGCATATATGGCAGCAGCTGGCTCAGTATACACGCCGCCACAGCACATCAGTACAGTCACATCTTAACATTCTGAAAACACATCAATAACCTCAGGCTACGATGACATCGGTGTATGGTACCGTACTGCGGCAGTACTGCATGCCTAGGCAGTACTGCAGGCCTTGGCCTGTCACCAGCTAGCTGCGTGAACCCCCGAACATGCCCCATAAGGAGAGGAGAAGCGCGCACAAGACACCATGCCAACACCACACCACAAAAATGAAGGGTCAATTAAGTGACATTGATCCACCGGCACAATGTAAAAAGAACCGCAGGAGACTAGGGGCGCAGGTAGGGGCGTGCTAGTCAGTGCTGCAGCCCTGAGCCACAACACCCTCCCAGGCCATAAACAGCGCTGGCGCTTGTCCCACCCAGCGTAGATGACTCAATAATTCTGCGCTGCCTTTGGCGCACAATGCATGCTGTATCAGCAGCCCGGGGCTCATTCACCACCTATGCTGCTGCAGCCGCAGTGCCGCTTCCTTCTGTGTATGGGCTAGATGTGTGTGATGCCTTTGCTCCACTGCTTGGAGCTGCCATTCAACACTAGCTCCAGCTGCCGGCTGCCCGTGTCAAGCTGGTCCTGCTTCACGGTGCTCAGCTTGGATGCATGGCGTTCCAAACACTAAATACCAAATACAAATTAGGGCCACTGGCCCACCCTGTAAGGAGCCAAACAAGGCTCATGGGGTCCAAAACATTGAGAAAAGTCAGCACAGCCGAAGGGATGAAGGGAGGCAGAGCAAGCACAACACAAGCGGCAAATATCATACTGTATCATTGATATCCTGCAATCACAAACTGAGACGTTGCAGCAGCCCAGGTGGCAAGACCAACACCGCTACAAGCAAAGGTGGGGGCCCAAGGTCAGCGCACGCATCAAACGGTTTCGCAAGAACAAGGCAAGACGATTGCTGTGACAGCAATCCTATGCCTTCACACATACGATTCACACCTGATAGGGCCACAACAAGTGCCAGCGCAAAACTGATTCAAGGTACATGCCTGGGTCCCGCAACCACCATCGCTATGCACGTGCCGCCAGCCATTGGCTGGCCAGTATGTTGTGGCTTCCAGGCTGGAAATGCTTGACCAGTGAAACGGCACGGATTGCTGGTGGCTCACAACAAGCGGCAAATATTATACTGTACCATTGACATCTTGCAATCACAAACTGGGACGTTGCGGCAGCCCAGGTTCTACGAGTTGTGGAACGCCATGCATCCAAGCTGACCACCAAAGTTGTGGAACGGCACGCCACCAGCTGAACGGCACGCCACAAGCACCACCATAGTTGTGGAATGGCACGCCACCAAGCTGACCACCATGAAGCAGGGCCAGCTCGACACGGGCAGCCGGCAGCTGCAGCTAGTCATCATCATATTACCCATTCAAGCCATAGCATCAGCGCCATCGGCCCCGCGCCCCACCGGGGCGGAAAGAGGAGGGAGCACTGCTCCAGAATGTTTGCATGCATTGTGCACATCCCAAGACTTGACAAGAAAAGCAGCAATACACGGTGACACCATCAGACATCTTCCAGAACTGCCCCGAATATCATCAGATACAAAACGCAGCTAGTGTTGAATGGTCAGCAACAGCACAGCATCCTCCGCAGCTCCTCACTCGCCTGCGGCAGAGGCACAGAGCAGCATGCAGAAACGTGGGCTAGAGCAAGCTGGGCTAAAGCAAGCCAAGTGCAGCATGGCTACGCAGCAGCGGCTGGCATCCAGTGCGGCAGCGCACAAGCAGCGGTTTCTTGTGCTCCTGCTGAACGACACACCATTGCTGTCTGCCGTTTTGCAGCAACTTGCAAGCATGCCATGGGCGATGTTCCCGTCGTGTAACATCCAAACTGTGGATGGTATGCTGGGAAAGCCTGAGCATGCAGCAAGCAACTGCATTGCAGGTGTGCACTTGCTGCAGCACTGTTCTGCACTGTGTTGCACAGCCTGTGCAGCTGCGGAGTCTGCAGCAGCACAACGTGCTAGGTTGAAGCAGGCATGCGGGCCACACACTCCCGCACATTCTGGAGCAGTGCTCCCTTCTCTTTCCGCTCCAGTGGGGCGCGGGGCCGATGGCGCTGATGCTATGGCTTGAATGGGTAGTATGATGATGATGATGACTCCCGCACATTACTTGACTCTTTTGACATCACTTGATGCAAGCTGCAGCTCATCGCTGAGCCAATGCCCTTGGCTGGCCTCTTCACATTGGGGATTACGCAGGAGCGTGATGGCAGGGGCTGCACCCCGCGCAGCATAGACTCTGGCTGCCAGGAGCTACTAGCTAGGCTCATTGCTGCCTGCAGCCCGCTAAGGCGTGCGATTGGCTTGCCTGACGCACCGCCCCGCACTGCGCCCCGCTGCCATGCAGTGGTGTCAAAGCTTGCCAGGTAGAGCTGCGCCACGGCATCAAGGCAGCCATTGGCAATCTTGGTTGCAGCAACCAAAAACGCCAATGATTGCATCAATGCCGTGTTCCAGCTCATTCGCCAGCTGCAGGTAGCACTGCAGCTCCGCAATGCCCTGCAAGTACAGGTCATCAGCAACAAGTTGTTAAATGATCACAGTCATCATCACCAGCTACATCATGACCACAAAAACACATGCTCACAAAATGCTGCTGGCAGGTGATGAACACCTCCACAAGCTCTGCTGCAACACTGCATGGTAGCAGCAACAGCGACAGGCCTTTAACCAGCCGGTCTTGTGCTGCACCAACAACACTGTTACGACACTGGCAGAGTGCTCGTGCAGTTGCTTGCCCAACAATATCCAGCGCCACAGCCACCTTTGATCCATTGAAAACGAGCTCTGTCGCGCAGCGGCGGACGGTGCAGGAGCTGAGAGGATTCGTAACAGTTCCATATCCAGGAACGTCCCATGGCTATTTCAAGTATCATCAACTCCAACAATCCCAAATTCTCATACATTGCGTATGTATCTGTGAAATGAAACCATTTTTCGCTGATGCAATGCTCACGCACCGGGATCGGCGCACAACGCAGCCAACACGCCCACTTCACTGGTTGTTGCATTGACAGCGCTGCATACTTCAGTACTTGTAGCCCACTGAAAGTTTTGAACTGATGTGTTCATGTGTTACCATGCCAGTTCCCAATGCATAAAAGCGGCATCTTTTAGAAGCAATTTCTACGCACACTGTTAAAAGCAGCTGCAGTCTCAAAAGAAATTTTGATGTACTCGACTGAGCTACACTGGGGCAAGAACAGGTAGGAACGCAGCAGGCACGGTGCGTGACGTCCGCGACCTCTGCCACCTGAGAACGCTGTTCCATGGAGTGCCAGTTATGTCTGGCAGATCTGCTGCAGATTGGCCATCGATAACGTTGATGTGCGCGTGTCGACACACTCTGTCGGAGAAAGTCGGGGCAGCAGAGCAGGATTCAGCATCCCACACTGCAACTGCTGTCAGGGCCAATAACACTGACAAACGCATTTCATTTGCAGGCCCAGAGACTTTATGCTTCCTTCCCAGTAGCTCCAGAGCCTAGCATAGGGATGCACCCCAGCTTACTCAAGCAGCATCCGTTGCTTTCATCTGCCAGCACTTCCCTGCAGCAGCTGTTGATGTCCCTCATTCAACAGCAGCAGCAAGAGGCAGCAATACAAGCCGCTGCCCTTGAGGGGTATTGCGTGTCTCAGAGCCAGCAGCTTTGCCGCAGCACAGCCACCGACCTGCACCCTCCATGGCAACAGCCAGTCCTGTACAGTGAAGCAGCATTAGTGCATTGGCAGAGCCAGCCAGTTTCATCAGGTCTGTCGAGCAGCAACCCACAGCTTGCAGGACTCAATGCCTTGGTTGCGGCAGCAGCGGCGGCAGCGGTGGCGGCACCCTTCAACCCATCAGACAACTGGCAGCATCAGCAACAGCTGTCACAACAGCTGCACCTGCAGCAACTGCAATGGCAGCTTGCTGGCGGTCAGACGCTGGGTCAGGCCACCCAGCTGCAGCTGCACAGCCAAATGCATGGCCACCAGCACCACATGGGCGGCCCAAGCAACAATGGCTCTTCAAACATCCCCAGCCTCAGCAGCAGCATGCAGGCTGCAGGCAGTACTACTGATCTGCCGTTCAGCAGCAACCCCGCAGCAGCTACAGCATTGCTGGTCTGCGTACTGCAACTGCAAGCACCACCCCAGCTCTGCTGAACCCCACTTCAAGCCTGAGCCTGCACTCACAGACAGCAGCGACATGCAGCCTAGCCAGCATGGCCCAGCCGCTATGCAGCTGCTGCATGGCAGCTGTGGCAGCCTCATCAGCAACAACAGCAGCCCCAGCACCAGCACCAGCAGCTGGGGCAGCACAGCTTCAGCTGCGGCTGCTGCCATAGCTACTGCTGCAGGATGTGGCAGCAACATCGAAGCGTCTGCCCAGCAGCTGCTTGATGACGGTGAAGGGCCTGTGGTTATAACCATTTCTGCAGGCAAGAGATCAGCCTGGCGCTAAACGCAACTGTCATGGAGCTGCTCAACACCTACGAAGCCGTCAGTATGCTGCAGAAATGTGAGTGCAGATGCATACACTGCAAAAAATTCAAGATGTTGCTGCAAAAGCAGCAGTGACTGCTGCAGCAACAGTACTGTACATAGTTCTGCGAATGCGTTGCATTGCAGGCTTGTGAGACATGGTGCCGATTGTACTTCTGCTAGTAGCAGTGTTGGTACATGTTTATGAACATGTACTAAGCTAGTACAGTATAGTGCGCCTGTTGGACGCCTCAACTCTGCACATCTGGGCACGCCTTTGCATGCTTGCAGTGCTGTGTCCTATCACATCAATTCCAATGACATCACACTGCCCACTTGCCTGCTTGCTAGCGCTGCACTCACCTTGCACTCCTGCCCCTGCTTTCTCTGGGTATCTTGCTGCTGTCGAATGCTGGGCTTCTCTGCAGCCATACCCCAGGCAGCACCGCCTGTACGTGTGTGGCCTGCGCGAGTCATGCAAGGCCATCAAGTGCGGCACAGCCCTTGCAGTGCTGCTAGCCCCGGACATCCAGCTGGGCAACGACAGCAAGCCTGATCGGATGCTCGCTAGCCGCATGCGTGAGATTATTCTGAGCAGTCAGGCGCAGCAGCCAGGCCGGGTGCGTGTGCCTGTGGTGTTTGCGCTGTCACGCCAGAAGATAGGGCAGGTATTTGGCAGCAAGAAGCGCATGAGTGCAATCACGCTGCTTGATGTGGCAGGGGCAGAGGAGCTCTATGGTGCAATGCTGCAGCTGGTAGAGGAGGGGCGGCAGCGCTGGATTGAGAAGCAGAACGATGCTATTCACACACTGGGGTATCAATCACAGTAGGGCCGCACACTTTATTTTACGGTTCAGGGGTAGTATGGTGCCCTCATAGTATGTGCTAAGTGAGTAAGTACACTACGATGGGGCAATCGCCAGCGTTAGTTGTGGCTTGAGACGGTGATAGTTGGTGTTATGTTACAGGCAGCCCTGGTTGTGAGTGGGCTGTGGCCTGGACCTCAACCCACTAGCCTGGCACGGTGCCACTGAGTGCTGGGAACATGACTAGCATTTTCACTGGCCTGTCATAGTGCCCTTGGATGGCTGCTACATTCTTCTTACGTTTGCACAAACTTACATGTAAGCGAATGACTGCAGTGTCTGTTTGACTCGGGTGACAGACTCACAGTCCTGTGCTACCGCAGTACTGCGTATATACATGTACAAGTGGATAGCACTGCATATTACAGGCTGTGGTCCCTGCCATCAGAGTGCCGCATGCTGCATATGCTGCCAGAAAACATCCCGCCGTCAAAATATAGATATCACGGGTGTAACGGATCACGTTCCCTGAACAGTGGCTGACAAACAATTCGGTGTGCGCTGTCATGTCAGAGAGACCCCTCTGCTCTTAATACGGATCTGCCATGGGACGGGCGCCATAACAAAGCAGTACCTATGTCATCATTGCCAAAATGGCGCCACTAACCCCACCCGCAGCAGCAGCAGCGTTCAGCACCCAATCAACTGCCCCAACATTTGAAGCAAGCAATGGCTAGGCTGCTTTGCACCGTGGTGTCCAGGATTGAGAGCCCTATAAAGCAGTGTGCAGGTGTGAAGTGGCAGGCACGCCTCTGAGCTTGAAGCATGGTAATGCCAGAATCACATGTACATGCATGCACCTATAGGTCCGACCTAGCTAGACAGCATGTAAACAGTGTGAATGGGCTTGATGCTTTGGAGGCAGCAGCCGCACTCCTCTGCTCAGCTGTGACGGCTGACACCATCAATACGGGGCACATTGCAGCATGTTGCGCCTCAACTCAGGTGAAGGCAGCGCGTTTGAGACCTCTCAGTGACTTGCTGCTTGCACTGTGCTTTGGCAGGAGAATCTTGCCAGACTCCACAGGAGAGCCACTGGCTTCAAGGGATGGTGCTGCTAGCTGTGTTCAGGTTGCTGCTGTGGTGAGCAAAGCAAGGTATCACAGCTGCAGCGATAGGTTCAGTTGTTGACCTTGCAGCTGAAGATGTGCAGTATTATGCTGACAGGTGGCTGTGTGCACGGCAAGCTCTGCTGCACAGCCACATGCATGCACACGTAGTGCATGTTTATGTTGTACTGTGTAGTTTCAAAGAGATGGAGTGCTAGAAGTGTGTAAACCAGGATGGGGTGTTGAGTCATTGTAAGTGTAGATTGCCAAAATAGTCAGCCCAACTCGAGCAGAGGCAAGGCCCGTGCCTTGTGCACGGCACAGGCATTGCTTGGCCATCTGGTGGCCACCTGACGACAGCATTCACCGCAACCGCTATGCATAGCCAGCCGGGGCATGTATTGTTAAATGAAAGTTATTACCATAGAGGAATGTACATTCCAGTACATGAACTGGGGGTGGAGAACATATCCAATGTTGTCATGACTGATCAGTCACGCTAGGTAGCTCTAATCATGTGCCAGTTTCGTGCTGCTGGGCAGCACTCTGCTGCCTTGCCAACATTGAGAAATCAAAAGGTGCCAAGTGGGGCCATGCTTGTCATGTCCCAATTCTTGCAGAAGAAGCAGATAACGCTCAGTCCAATGTCTGCTGCGTGCACGCACGCGTGCTTGGGGTGCCACCCAGCCAGTAATTGGTCGCCCACTGTGGTGAGGCTGAGTATTCAGGGTCTAAGGTGACGATCCGCTGCACTGCTCAGCAATGTTGCAATCCAGTCAGACCTACAGTGTGGTGCACCAGCATCACGGTCTGACAGGTTACTTGCATTCAAACAGCAGGTGACTGACGAAAAACCTGGCCATAGCTACTGCTTACAAGCATATATTCATATGTACTGCTTAACAAGGTATTTTTTTGATTCATCGATCTGACAGCCCCACTGGGCCAGCACCGGTACCGTCGCGACACTTGTGGGAAGACGCTGCTGTGCACTGAGCACTCAGCTGCGGTCCTCTGAACTACCAGCTCTGTAAGTACTGCTTTTAAAGCAATATAGGCCACTGCTGCTGAGTGCTCGCCATGCGGTGCACACGCCAAGTACCGCAATCCCTTTAAGTATTGGAGGTAAAATATTTATGAATGGAATAAATTTGTATTAATTGTTTCACTTTTCTAAATGTTGGCGAAGGGAGCGGGAAAATATTTCGTAACATTGGCGTTCAGCTGTACTGCAGTGAGAAAACGCCTGGAAGGTTCATAATCATCGCGATCATTTAAAGACTTTTAATGGCAGATGTGCCGTCGATCAGGCTGTACATAGCCTGGATATGATGCCCGTTCGCCATCGAAAAGTTCTAAAACCTCCCAGTCGGTGTCACTTTTGGCGAACCCTGTGCGACAATCATATCCCTCAGTGAAGGTATTGGTGAATGCATAACAATTAATTATAGTTTTGCCAGAAGATAGTGCGATTACGGTACAGGGACTCCAGGGAGGTTCCTGAAGTTCGAGGCCAAGTACAATCATAATAGCGTTCGTGGTAGTGCTCAGGGGCAAACACGTGCGCCTGTTGCGGTTGGCGTAGGACAGAACATGCTGCACTACAGTAGTTGAAGACGGCACCACAGCACTGTAGCTCTTCATGGCTCCTGCAGAGTTCCTACAGCGCTGTACATGGTGTTGCTGCTGCCAACGGGGCGCGCAAAAACCTGAATTTTAGCCTTAGGCGCAAACAGCATTGCTGAGCAACCAACCTGGCTGGTTAAAGTGCTTGACGTCAACATGCCCAAACTGCTGCGCACACTGAGGGCAGGTGCGCTGTAAAATTGCCTCCTGTCCTTGCCTGCAGACCAACGCTGTGCGTTCTGGAGATGCAGCGGCTGATTCAACCACCAGGCCTGCGCCTCCTACCGTGCTGATGAGTGAGGAAGAGCTCAGCTCTGGCAACCTTGTGGACGTGCGGCTGCCAGCAGACAAGCCTGATGGCATGTGGAAGTTGGCTGTGTATGTGGGCAAACCATATGACAGGCCGGTGTGCTGCTTGCAGGTGGGCAGACCATACACAGCTTGGCACAAATGCAAGTGACAGCAGCTGTGTGTGTTGACTGCTGCACGGCATATGTACTGCATGGTGTCATGGGCAAGGCCTGCTTTTCCTGCTGGTGCACTGCCAGGATGGACTCACCCACACTTTGCAACAGCGTGTGCCACTCCCAGCAGCAACCACTCCCAACAGCTTTTGCCTTGCATAAACCTGTACGGCCAGCAGGCCCTTGATAGTTGCCTGACAGTACAGTGCACCTGCTGCAGCACCTGGTGGCAGCTGCAGTTGCAGCTTGGTGGTGCTTGCAGGATCTGCTTGCAAGGCAGTGCAAACGTGCAAATACACATTGACTTTGCTTGCATTTGTTGAACCTGCAGGCAATTACACGTTTGCCGAGGTGCCTGTTGGCGCTGAGTTCAGCAGCTACGCGTGTGCAAAGGCAACCACATGTTTATCCAGTCAGTTTTGACGCCGGACGACCTGCTCTTCAAGCTGCTGCACACACCTGTAAGTAAAGGCAGTCCTGAAGTAGCAGCACATGCGACCTAAAAGAGGTCATCCTTCAAGTGTCTGAATGCGGCATGCTTGCTAGAGGTAATCACTGTGTTTTCTCTGGCAAGCTGGAAGCAGCATGATGTGCCCGCTCCTGCAAGCATCCATGTGCCATGTTGATCTCCCTACTGCAAGCGTGTAGATTGTGCAGGTTTTCACCGTTCCTGCAAGCACACACATCTGTTAAAACTCACAGCAGACGGATGAGTGAGGGAAAAAAAGGCGCTGCTGCGGCAAAGGGTTGGCTGCATCATTGTGACTCACACCTTCACTGCCAATGGCTTGGTGTTGCTGCCTTGCAGGACGGCACTGCCCGCCACAGCTACAGCCATGTGCAGGCCCTGCCTGCATCTGGCGGTACTGCCGTGTGCAGTGCAGACTGCACAAATGCCGTTTGGTGCGCAGTGGTCGACGAGGAAGAGTACGGGCAGTATCGGTCGCAGCCAGGGGCTGCGCATGTGGCTGACTGTGTGCGCCGGCGTTTCTGGCCTGACACGACACAGCTCAACTTCTCGCCTGAGGTGTGGGAGCAGGTAAGCATGTGTGATGGAGTGCTCTGTTGGCAAAGCGCATGCGCTGACAGCCTTGTGCTGGGGCGCCTGCCAGGAAGGTTGTCTGGAAATTTGCTCTGCATTTCAGGGGCAGCCCGTCTGTGCTGTTGGTTTGATTCTTGCGCATGCACCTCATGCTAAATTTCAAATGCCGCCGCTGCACTGCTGCTGTTGCCTGCTGACCTGTCTTTCAGGTGGCTGACCATCTTGACCCTGCTGACATGCCACCACCAGAAGCCATTGCGGCATTGATAGCGCAGCGCATGTCGCCCAGCAGCCAGGTGAGGCTAGTGATGTTGCGTTTGCTGCCGACCTTGCTGCAGTGGCTTAGTGTCTGAGCCTGGTCTGAGAGCAACAAGTATGCAGCAACGTCAAATCACATGCTGCAAGGCTCAGCTATTGCAACAAGTTGCAAGATACAACATGCAGCTGCCCGGTTGCTGCATCTGTTGCATATGCTTCATCTCGCAGGCAACCAGCAGCCAAGGGCAAGTCGGGCCTGTTAGGGGCTGGCAAGGCCAGCCCAAGCAGCAGCAGCAGCACCACGCCCAAAGCACACGCTACCAGCCGTACGGTAGGTGCATGACGCAGCGGAGGCATCCTTCAACTTCAGCATGAACTCACCAGCTGGCTTGGCACCTCCTTCACAACCGCCCGCAGCAGCAACAGCATCACCACTGCCACCATCGCTACCACCACAAGTAGAAGCAGCAGCACCCAACACTGCCCCTCCAGCACCAGCAGCATCCAGTCCCAGCAAGCAAGCAGCGGCTGCTGTGGCGCTGGCCACACCAGCAACCGACACCGAGAGCCCTGGGTTGCAGCTAGGCAGGCGTGACCTGGCAGGCTCACGTGGTGTCTGTACTCCATTCATGACAGCAACAGTGGAGCAGCCCATGCAGCCTACGCCAGCAATGGTGGAGACAGGCTACCTGCAGGACATCTTCACCACGCAGCGCCGCGGCCAGCAATTCACGCTGTGCTGCCACAGCATGACATCGTCCGCAGGTTACGGCAGGCAGCTTGAGCTGGAAGTACAAGGCGTGCTTGGCTTTGGAGGCAATGCAGATGTGGTTCGAGGTGCAGCTGGTCAGCCACTCAGCAGCAGCAGCAGCGATCGGACAGTCATCAACAGCTGCTGGTGCTGAAAGCAGCGCAGCAGCTGCTGCTGGTGCTGACGCATGCTGGTGGCAGGCCTTGATGCCTGCAAGACAGCAGCAGCACTTGGGGCACCAGATGCAGCAGCTACAACTGTAGATACCACTGCCTGCAGTTATCAGCCATGCCAGCAGTTTGCCGTCAAGCTGTCGCGCCCCTATCAGTGCCTGCCTCCAACAGGGCAGCAGCAGCAGCTGTCTAAGTTGCAGTATTGCGAGGCCTCATACTGGCGGCTGCAGCATGAGCACCAGCTGCTGGCGTGCGTGGGCAGCAGAAAGAGCATACTGCGCAGCCATGCTTTTGGGGTAGTCAAGCATGGCCCAGCTGACTGGCAGCAGCTGCCATGTCAGGTGCTGGAGCTGGCCCAGGGCAGCGTTGCGGAGCTGCTGCACAGGTGCCAGGCAGAAGCAGCAGCGGAGGGGACAGCAACAGGGCAGCCTGCCAGGCATGTCAGCCTCTTGATGTCGAGGTTTGGCGATTCATCAGGCAGGTGCTGGATGGCCTGGCACACCTTGCAGCAGCCGGCATTGCATGGAAAGATGTCAAGCCCTCAAACATCCTGTTTGTACAGCACCACCCTTGCAACTTGAAGCTGGCGGTGCTGTGGGACTTTGGCAGCAACGTGGTGGTTGGGGCTGACGGGTTGGAGGCAGCAGCAGACCCATCGGGCACTGCGGCGTTCATGGCGCCGGAGCTCAAGTATGGCAGGCGCGTGGGGCCGGCATGCGACGTGTGGGGCATGGGCTGCCTGCTGCGCTTTGGCGTGCAGCTGCAACTGCCTGATGAGGAGCCAGATGATGCAGCTGCTGGCTGGGACCCTGCAGCTGTGCTGCGGGGGCTTGAGGGCAGGCTGCAACCCGGGGACTGGTTGTTTGCAGCTGCATGTTTGACGTATGATGACACGAGACGGCCCTCTGCAGAGCGCCTGCAGGTTGTTGAGTACTTGCAGAAGGTCCCAGAGGAGCTGAAGGCTGCGGTAATGGAAGGCAGTGTGCTGGCATAGATTCGTACCATTACAACTGCTGCATTGGTGGCGGCGGCACCGCATGCACGCTTGCGCCAGACAAGTCGACGGCTGGCAGCATGGGGGTACATGGTGATGGCCACCCTCACATGCCGCGCGTTGGCGGAGGTGTAGGCGAGGCACTGCTTGGCAATAGGGCAGTGTAGACTGCGGCGCAGATGGTGGTTGCTACAACTTGATACACAACACGACGACGATGGCCCTCATGCAATTGTTACTGTGGTTTGGGTCCATGTGTATCCATCTGCAACATTGGCTGAGCAGAATTCGAAGGGCATTGGGTTCTGCAGATGGGTTGGTGGTATGCAACACATACATGCCGTCAGCGTCATTTACAGTGGGTGATCAGCAGTGCGTGCGTACTACAGCAAGCATGTACTGTATGCTAGTGCCGTCTCCTTTCACAGCAACAGCAGCGGCAGCAGCAGTTGCTCCATGCATGTGGGTGGGTGGTGGGCATTTGGCATGTACTGAATGCTAGTGCCGTCTCCCTTCACATATGAATGGAGGTTTCAAACCTCCAAGTTGTTCTGTAACCCAGATGAACTCCATCAATTGTCGGACAATTGAGTGCACGTGTGCTGCAGCAGGCATGGCAAGCACAGCAGACACCCACGCCTTTGGCTACTATGTCGTATTAAGATTTGGCAGAGCCATGGTCACTGGCAGCGGTAACGTTACCGCCAGTTAACTGGCTGGTTTCAAAACGACATGCATCAAGCACTGCTGGCAGTGTAACTGGGCCAGCATAAACAGGCCTCGCATAAATACCAAGCAAGGAACAGCAGACTCTGAGTCAGCAGGCCCCCCTTATGCAAAAATGCATTGGCATTTGCAAGAAATGCGGGCACCACCCAATGTAGTATTCCACGCAGTCACCTTGCACAGGGTGCAATCAACATGTGAACGGTAACCAAACTCGCGCGTTACAAGCTGCCAGATAGCATCTGCACAGTAACCGCTTCTCACCGCTTGCCACGGCCCCACACAACAGCTGCAGTGGCAGCCATATAGATTGCCAAGCTCATAACTTTATAAACAAAGTTAGAGGGTAGACCAATCAAGTCATGACTGTGATCAACTTGATCAGGTTTGAACATGCACAACATGCTGCGGCTGATCAGCCAGTAGTTGGTTGAAACGCCAGAGCTTTGCCGCAAGCCTGCAGAAGTCCTCACCATGCTACAGAAAAACCGGTGGTCAAGGTCCTGTACTTTTGGCAAATCACAGGGTAATCATCAGTGCTAACAACCAACTGCAGTTGCTCATGACGTGATAAACACAGCAATGCCATTTGCGCGTGGCACGCTTCAAAGATCAAAAGATACCAAGCGTCTTGAAATGCTTGCGCAGAGCATGCCAGGTCAGCTAAAGCAGATGAACAACCAGCAGCTTGGTTGCTGCCTGCCAGCACACAACACATAAACGTCTTGATGAACAACAAACAACGCAAACACAGCTGGTCTACAGCAGCTATACCACAACCAATTTACCAGTTGCATGTCATCGGTACACCTGCCTACAACGCCAACCAACCTAAAGGTGATCACGGGTACCTGTGCTGGAGGCAGCAGCTGTTTGGCACATCACATCCAGAGAGCAGCTGCCTACAATCACATCATGAGTGACAAGCACCAACACAACTGTTATAGAGCAAACCTATCACTGTACACAACCAAAGCAACACGCACGTAGCCACCCGATGTCCGTCCATCCCAGTACTCACACTGTACAAAAAGGGTGCGACGGCCACAAGAATGCTTGCGCTGCTTCACACAGTGCCGCACATATGCATGAAGCACTAGGTCACATACACACCTGCACACCTGATTCACAACAGCCTGGCCAAGACTTGACGAGCCAACGGCTGCAATCTACCCTTGGGTACATCCTCAGGGCAATACTAAGCGAATGTAAGCGCTCGCTCCTGCGCAGTGTGCCTCGCGCCTTGACCTCAGCCTGTCCGACGCACAGCTGGTGCCAGTGGTGACACTGCATCTGCTCCCGCTTCTCATGCTGCTGCCTGCCCTGTGTGAGACCCCTGCTCATGGCCCCCTGTGCTGCACCCTGCACTCAGCACAGTAGCCTGCAAACAACAACAGGCTCCCGGCGCGTCTTGTGCTGCTGCCTGCTGATGCACCGCCTGCTGTGCGCTGTCCCATGGGGTCCACCTTTTCCTATGCTGCATCACATCCAGCGCTGCCTTACCAGACGGTGCCTAGACTGCTGCCATGCCTTGTTCAGCAGCGTTCAGGGCTGCAGCACCCTGCGCTGCCTCCTCATGCGATGCCCCTGCTGCAGCTGCCATGGCATATGCTGCTGCTGCAGGAGCTGCCTGGTGTGCTGCAGCCTGCTGCGCTGCCTCCCCCTGCTCAGCTGCTGCTGGAGCTGGCACCTCCTGTCCTGCCAACACTGCTGCCGCAGCAGCCTGCTGCTCTGCCTCCTCTTGCATACCTCCTGCTGGCACAGCTCCCTCGCCTCCTCCCGTCAATGCTGCTGCTGCCACAACAGCTGCAGCTTGCGCAGCCTCCCGCTGCTGCTGCCTGATCTCCTCATACCTCGCCTCCGCGCTGCTCGTCAGCTGCAGCAGCTGCGCCTTGCTTTTGACGCCTGCTGCCGCCAGCAGCTTGCGCCACGCCGCAGCACTGCCGGCAGCTTTGTGCTGGTCGCGGGTGATGCCGGGACCCCACGCCGGCAGCCCCTCGTCGACAAGGAACAGCATCGACAGCGCTGAACGAGCCTCAACCAGCGCGCCAGCGCCCAGCCAGGGCCTCAGCGCGATGCGCTCCAGTGCAAGCGCGCGCAGCAGCTGCGGCGGCGCCTTGCTGGGTGCACTCAGCCCAAAGGCGCCCAGCACGCGCACGACCAGCTGGGCCTTTGTGCCGGTTCTGGTCAGGAAGAGCTGCTTTGCTGCCTCTTTGAGGTCGGGGACTTTGTATGGGAGGGGGTCGGACAGAAAGGCCGCCCACTGCTGCCAGGTCCAGCCATCTGCCATTGGGAGTCGTCTCAGGGCGCGATCCACATCATAACGGTAGCTGTACTGCTGCATGAAATGCAGCTTCTCGACTTGCTGCTGCAGCAGCACGAAGCCGTGCTTGGCGGCGTTGTAGAAGTCCCAGCTCACCTGCAGCGGCAGCACAGCAGGAGCAGGAGCAGGTGCCGCAGCGTCGTCAGCTTACTCATGCAGATGCGTGCAGACACAGCACAGGCACTTGCTGTGTGCAATGTGCACGCGCCTGCTGGCAAAACTGCACTGCAACCAGACCGAACATAAAGCACAGGCTGAAAACAACATCGGCTTGCAAGACTTGCAACATATCAATGGCCCCATGTGTGCACTGCCTAGTCCTGCTGTGTTATAAACACGATGATCATGTCACGCGACTGCCAGGCAAGGTCCGCTAATGCCGTGAACTTGCCCAACCCAACCAGTGCTGCTCTGGCAAGGGAAAGCATGCAGGAAACCCAGAACTTGTTGCCACCCAGCCTTCAACCAGCAGGCACGTCTGTAAACCAGCCCCGACAAATCGAACAACCCTGTTGCCGCACTCACCAGCGCTGCATTTGCCAGGTCGCCTGCGACCAGGCAGGGCCCGCGCACCCCGTCAGCCTCGACCGCAGCCAGGCAGCCGATGATGTGCTGCAGCACAGCATCCGGCAGCTTCACGTCGCCGTGCTTCTCGCCTGCCTCACTGCTGCTGCGCGCGCGCTTGCAGCTGCTGAACTGCCTGATCTGGTCTTTCGCTGCGCCGGCGGCTTGCATCCTGCGCTGGCGCCTCGCAAGCTCCTTGTTGCGGCGCGCCTGCTGCTTGGCCTCTGCAGCCTGCACGAGCAGGTGCAAGCGATCACAGCGTGTCTGATCGGGAGCATGTTGCGGACGTGAAGTAGCGAAGGCTGGGTCGAAGCGTGCCACAGCAGGCGTCTGCTGCCTGCAGAGGCAACGGCACCTGGCAGGTACACCGGCCAACATGAGCTCACCCGCTGTGCTGCCACGGTAAACTTGGCAGATCTTTTCATTACTCAGCAGAATACGCATGCCAGCAGCATTGCTGCAGCAGCAGCAGTTGCTGCAGGCCATTGGCAGCAGCAGCAGCAGCAACAGCAGCAAGGCTACTCTTGTTTGCGTCAGCAGGCCTGGCGTACCTCTCGCTTCCTCTTAACTGCTGCCTCAATGTCACTGCGTTTGTACAGTGCTGTTTGACACTGCAGAGCAAAAGCAGCAGAAGCAGACCACATCCTTGGTGCTATGAGCTGCAGCTTACTGCTGATGATCTGCAACATTTGGGAACTCATCAGCTCTCTGGAGCTGTGAGCTACTTTCAACTTGTGACGCCTTGCCTGCAGCCTGCAGGACGCATTGCACAACCATGGCGTGGCACTTCACTACATGGCTCTCTGCAGCTATGAGCTACTAGCATATCGCTTTATCACACACGCACGCACGCACGCATGCACGCCGCACGCCGCACGCACGCACCCACCCACCCACCCACCCACCCACCACCCACACCACACACACAGCAACCTGCAGGTGCTCCTAGTTTATGCACTGGTGAGGAAGACAGCCTCCAGCAGAAGGAACCAGTGCACACCAGTAGCTGCTAGGCGAAAGGGCACAGCCTGTCATGTGCTGCTTCATCATGCTGCTGCAGGGCAGCTCACCCTGAGCCGCATGCCCTGCCTGCTGATGCCTGGGATGTACCTCCTCTCGTACTTGAGCTTCCTCAGGTCGCTCTGCTTCAGGCGGAATATGTTGATCGCATCATAGTCAGTCACATGCTGTGTAACATTGTAGAAGCTGTTGTGTCGCATGGCCAGGCCTGCGGCACTGCTGCTGAAGTTGTGCCCACCAACACCAGCAGGGCTACACCGCGATGAACATCGGCCATAAAACTGCTGGGTGCATCTTCATCGCTGTCACTGTCGCTGTGGCTCCTGCTGCTGCTTGTATTTCCCATGTGGAGCACCAGGTCAGACAGGCCTGCTTCAACGATGCTGGTGAGCAGACGTGCGTGTTGCGCGGTTCTCCCCCACCGCGGATGGCTGTTTACAGGGTTTTTCGGGACTGAACGGGAGGAAAGACAGTGAACGGGCAGAGGTTGAGCGAGAGGCCAAACTGACGTATGCTGTTGTGTCCTGGAGACTGCAGTGCACTGGCTGAGCATCAAACAATCTAATACAGTCACAAAAGTCTGAGATATCAACAGCTTGAAAGGTTGGCCACAGTATCCCTACCTGGTGTCACCAGCCATGACACTGTCATTCCGTGTTTGAATTCCGACACCTGAACGCGTGTGCATCAGGTCCACATCTAGTTTTTTGAGGGTACTTCAACGGTGGTTTTGTCAAACAACCAGGTTTGACACAGGAGACGGTCATGTCGCTGCAGCTGAGCAAAACAAAACCAAGGCAGCTGCAGTATGCAGTAGGAGGCCTCAGGGAGGATTACAAACTCATAGAACTTGATGAAAGTTTGCTGGATGCCATCACTAACGATCAGTGCGTTGCCCGGTCTCTCTGCTGTGCTGAGGCAGAGCACGCGGCATGCACAGCAGCAAGCCGATTGTTCGTAATGTGCGTGTGCTGCGCAGGGTGTTGATCAAGGGGGGCAAGGGTGATGATGCCGTGCTGTGCACCAGCAGTAAGACTTATGCACTCAAGCTGGTGGAGACAACAAACAGCTTACTGCTCCTGCCACCTCAGGAGGTGCGCTGGTTCTCACTTGCCATATCACATGCGTGCACATGGCAAACCAGCCTTCCACCAACTAAACACTTGACAATGTGGTGGAAGCTACAGCAAGGTAGTTAAGAATACAGATTTTTTGAGGACCGTGGGGGCTGCGGCACATGCAGGAACTGGATGAAGACTTTGAGGCCATCCCAAGCTTGAACCCGGCAGGTGCGCTGCGCATCCCTGCAGTGCCTGCTGCTGTTGAGCTGCAGCCATGACAGCAGAAACAGCAATGGCAGCAGCCACAGCTGCACCTTGCGAGTACACGGTTGGCTGGCTGGCTGCCTGGGCGAAGTACAGCAGCAGCTGCATCCTGCACTTCCCTGCAGCAGCAGTGAACGTGTCCCTACGTGCACGTCTGGTTGACTAGCTGGCTGGTCGGAGTACAGCAGCAGTGCACACCCCATGGGGCTTGTTTGGCTGCTTAGCAGCGGGCAAGCGGCCCTGATTGGGTAGTTGGCATTGACGTGTTTGGCCTGCTGCGTCGTCCAACGTCTTGGTGAATGCGTCTGTTGCGCAGACAGATGTGATGCTGCAAAGAGCTCTGATGTTGGCCTGCAGACGCAGCTGCAGAAGGTGCGGCGCTGGAGTTGCCGGTGGGCAACACGACAGCAGCAGCAGCGCAGCATTGCAGCAGTAGCAGCACACCGTGGTGCTGAAGACAGCAGTGGCGTGTGCCCAAAGGCATTGCAGCAATTGCAGGGCAACGCTCGACAGACTTGTGCGCACGCTGCCTGCTTGCAAAGAGCTGTTGCAGCTGCTGCCTGTTGTTGTTCTCCTCGAAGCAGCGTTGGGCTGAGAAAGGCAGGTTCGTTGGGCCGAGCATGCCTCTGCATATGTCTGTGGTGTCCTGTAGAATGCGGCTGCCCGGGAGTACCCAGCGCTCACAGCAACTGCAACAGCCAAGGCACACATCGAGGTGAGCCTTCTGTCTTGCTGTGGCCGTTGGCTGCTGCATGGCAGTGGCGCTGCACAGCAGATGCATCCGCTGCATGTGCGTTGGGCGTTGCGGCTTGCAGCGAAGGAGAGCTCTGCCACCTGCAGCACTTGTGGGATGCTTGGGTAGTAACACCATTTCTTGTTGCATGCTGGTGTCGACATGCGCCAGGGGTATCACGACACAGCATGGACACGCATGCAGTAGCCCTGCACATTTTGCTTCTTCACACCGACACCCTTGAACTCTTCTGCCTGATTTCATGCTTTTATTGTTGTGTGCAGCTGGTGGAGGTGGCCCCCAGGCTCGACATGCTGCCGCAGCTGCTTGGACGGCCCTACTCACTGGAGGATGAGGAGGACACAACAGCAGCAGGCAGCGCAGCTGCAGGAAGTAATGGTGGGGATGCGATGGATGCCGAAGGACCTGGGGCAGCAGAGCCCAGCAGCAGCCAGCAGCAGATGCGGCTGCACCACTTCGCAGCTGCTCAGCAAAGTGCAGGTGCGTGCTTAGAGGAGCGTCTGTCTTTGCGTGTGGTGCTTCATGGCGTGCAGCTGGGTTGACTCGCTGCATGCTGAGCAGCCTGATGTAACTTGTGCAGCCTTGAGTGAGTTGCAAGCTTGCAACTGGTGTGCGGCGATGACAGTGGTGACACTTGCAGGCAGCAGCCCTTGTGCTGCATCTTGCACAGCACTGCCCAACTTGCATGCACACTGCAGACGCAAGTCGCGGCCGCGTGCTGTGACTGCAGCGTGCCAGCCATTCGACGTGACGTGCTTGCTGAGCCAGCGCAGCATGTGCTGTTCTGGAAGCATGCACTGCTGCTGCACCTCATCCGCACTTATCTGTGCCATCGCATCTGAAACATGCATTGTGCAACTGCGTTGCCTGCCTTGTTTCAGGCCAGCCGGGCTGAGCTGCTGGCTGAGTTGGAGCGGCTGGATGCTGTGCAGCTCGCGGGCCGTTGGCGGCTGGTTGACGAAGCATACCTGGGGGCACTGCTAGAGATGCTCATCATGACGTAAGCTGCCGCTGCTGCTGCTGCTGCTGCTGCTGCTGCTGCTGGTGTTCAGCGGTGGTAAACATCATGTGTGCATGGCTGCACGCAGCGCTGACCTGTGGTTGACAGTGTACTGACTTGCGTGCTTGAGCACCACCCGAGAACCGCTGTCCTTGGCACACAGATTGACAATTGGCTGGCCTGGCGTTGACACTTTTCCTACAGGCAACATGCACACCCGTCGCAAGCTGTGTCGTGTGTTGCTGATGTTGGTCTGCTCCTGCTGGCCGTGCTGTAGTGCGCTTGAGAAGGGCTGGAGCATGGACAGCATACCAGTCAGAGAAGCCGTGCAGGCGTTGCAACCTGATGGGTGAGGGCAGCCACACAGGGCAGCAATCGCCTGGTGCAGATGCAGTGGCAGCATGTCCCTGGCTGAGCAGTCGACCCCGTGACAAGGGACTTGCTGCATGGCGCCTTGGGGCACTGCTTGCGACCAAACCAGCCCCACATAGCATCTGTGTGTGGCAATGGAGCGCTGCCGCGCCCGCCTGACAATTTGCATGGCTGCAATGCCAGCCACAAACTTTTTGCTTCCAGCAGCTCGTGTGCCCTGCTAAGTTCTTTTCGCAACCCTTGAAATGTTGCAGGTATGTACCAGCCGTCACACAGCACTGCCTGCACGTCTACGGCAGCCGCTACTCACCTGAGCAGCAGCACGATGCATCAGCAGCACCCGCAGCAGCCCTTCACAGCAGCAGCAGCAGCAGCAGCAGCAGTCGCTGCGCGCTGGACGAAACACGTGTGTGCCTGCACTACGCGCGCAAGCTGCTGCGGCGGCAGCGAGTGGAGCCGTGGCGGCTGCAGGGCTTCCTGGCTGCCTGGCGGGACGAGGTGCCTGGCTGCTGGGCGCCCCGCCAGGCGATGCTGGCTGGGGAGGCGCTGCTGCTCACACCAGACGCGAGCGAAGGTGGGGCGTACGTCACGCGGCAGGTTCTGCTGCTTTGCGTAATCTCGGTTGCAGGTGTGGTCTCTGCATGGTTGGCTGTCTCGCCCAGCAGATTGAAGGTGTGCGGCTCCTGGTGCACCCTGCAACGAACCTCGTTGCCCTGTCTGCAGTGGGTGTGGCGAATGTGCTGTCAAGGATGGTGGTGTCGCCTGCACAAGACAGCCTGCTCAAGGGGTGCCTGCTGCGTGCCTCCAGCAGCAGGATCTCACTGGCGCTGCCAAGCATGCTTCCTCCTTTGCTCAGCGCAAACCCCCAGGTGCTGGGTGTCCTGCTGCTGTCGATCGTAGAGTATAGGTCCATGCGAGTTGCACCTCTTGACATTGAATTATATGTTTAGTCTGAGATACCAAATTTGGGATGTCTGCACTGACGCTGGTAATGCTGCAGGTGTGGCAGAGCCCAGGGTGAAGCACCTGCCAGCGCGGCTGCTGCCGTCAGCGGCTGCAGCTCGCTTTGCAGCGCTGTTTGCAGTGCAGCCACGCTGGACGCGGGAACAGCTGGACCCCTACCTGGAAGGATTCAAGGTGTGTGCTGGTCACAACTTTGCTAGTTCTCCCAGTCAGCCACAGAGTGCTTCAAGTATGTTACTGCAGCTTGGCGACAGCCTATCTATGCGTTGATGGCTGTGCAGCATGCTGTTGGGGAGCTTCATCACTGTGTGATAAGCAGAGCACTCTACACTAGCCAGAAAAGTGAAGCAAGGAGAAGCAGGGTCGCCATCGTGTACCTACAGACAGCTTGCAGGAACACGCCTGCAGACGCCCCTGCAGGGTTTTGCAGCATGACATCGCTGCTGCTGCATCTTGGCTGTGGATGCGCACGGCAGCAAGTAACGTGCCCCATGTGAAAGTATGTTGCAGGCAGCAAGGCTGGCAAGATGCACAGAGCATGAACATGTTATGATGTTTGGCCAGCAATAAAGTGGATGGATGCGCAATTGTCAACAAGTGGCACCAAAAGCATCACTAAGTAGCACCTGCAAAAGCAGGTAGTGCACCAAGGGACAGAAAAGGGGATTGGTATGAGTCTGAACTTGTGCTGCGTGTTGCTGCTGCAGGTCCCGGGGCAGACCGTGGAGACGCTGTTGCTGGCGCATGCACGTGCCAGCCAGCGCAGCCCGTCAGACCCCACCGTAGTGTTTGTGGCGCGCTGACTTGCATGATGCGCAGGCTGGCACTGGCAGCAGCAGCTGCGGCCAGGACGGTTGAGTGATAAACTGCAGCACTGCAACGGTTATGTGTAGCTTCAGTCCTGGCAGCTAGCAGCCCTTGACTGGCAAGTGCAGAACTTGCCTGAGGCAATCAACAGGCCAGCTACTCCAATTACTCTGCAATTTGCACGGAATGGGCAACTGGTGTGATGGCCAGGGTTTGGGAACATGATGAGTGCATGATGAGGTTGATGACCAAATGACCATGCCAAGTGCAGGGCATCATGCCAGAGCGTGACTTGATGGCACATGACACCACGCATGGGTGCCTGCTCCAGGCATCCCACTTCAAGCCACACTCTGCTGCCCCTCTCAGTGTGGCAACCGCATGTGAGTGACACATTATCTGCATGGTGCTTTGCATGTTGTGTTTCTTGCAGCTTATAACGACCGCAATGGCCGCTGTTACGAGAAACCGACTGCGGCGCAGTACCTGCACAACGTCGTCATGGTGCGCTGACACATGCTTTTTGTTGTCATGATCTACACACAATAGTCATGGTCCTTTCCTATCTCTGTAAGTGAAACCCTTCACGCTTGCTCTCTACTCATTTTTAGATGTGCGATGATCGCACCAACTGCTGTAAATCTTGCTGAATGTGTGCGTATAGTATCACCGCCCGGCACTGGTGCTCTGCTGTACAAAACACACGGGGGACTTCTGATGGTGGGGAAAACTTCATGCATGCAGTAAAGCAGACAGTGACAGCGTGACATGCACTTGGTGTTGCCACGCGCAACTGCTGCTACAGCAGCAGCGGCGCCGCTGCTGCACGAGAGTTAGAACGGATTCCGCCCCAAGCGCAGTTGTGCTGACCATCAAAGCGTGCTCAGCGAGGTCCTTAATGGCAGGAAAGCTGAGGGAAAGGAGTCATATGTGTTGTTCGTTGACACCTTCAAGGCATTCCCTACGGTCTGGCTTGATGGCTTGTTCCAGAAGCTGTGGGATAAGGGTGTGCGTGGCAAGATGTTCCGTGTCTTGTACAACTTGTATCAGGGCGCGCAGCGTGTGGTGTCTCATGAGGGTTGCACCACGGATAGGTTCACCTGCGACCTTGGCCTGCATGAGGGTGATGTTATTTCGCCCACACTGTACCTGTTGTTTATCGACGACTTGCTGCGTGACGTGCATGCAAAGCACCCTGGCGTTACCCTCATGGGCCCCCGTGACGAACCTGCAGGCCAAGTTGTGGCAGCCATGCAGGCTGATGACTTTGTTGCTGTCTGCGGGTCTCTGTCTGAAGTTCAGGCTGTGGCTGCAACTGTTTACAATACAGTTGCCAGTGGCGCTTTAAGCTCCACAGCTTGAAGTCTGCCGTCATGCATGTGCTGCCAGCAAGACAGACCAGCCAGCTGGTCGACTCCGGCATTGTTTGGAACAATGTCCCTGTGCCTGTTGTATCGGAGTACTGCTATCTTGGCCTGTGGTTCAACAATACCTGTACATGGACCACACATTTTGAGAAGATGCTGGCTAAGGTGCAACGTGTGAAGGGTGCGCTCATGCCAATTTGGAAGAGCCGCAGCATCAGTGTGGAGGTTAAACGCATACTGTTGCTGACGTGTGTCCGTCCCATTGTTGAATATGGCAGTGAGGTTTGGTTTCCGTCCACAGCTAGGCAACTGCAGCTGATTGACAAAGTGCAGACAGACATCATCAAATGCGCAATGCGCTGTGGCAAGGAGCGCCCATGCTCTTCAGCTCTCTTGGCAGAATGGGGTGTGAAACCGTTACATATGTGGCTTCATCGGAGGGCTTTGGAGTACTACTACAGGATTCAACGTATGCAGGGCGATCGGCTGCCAAATCAAGTGTTTACAGCTGAATGGAGGCGTCCTAGTGGTGCTGTGGCGGTGACACCGTGGCACAAGTATGTGCAGAGCCTGCTGTGCAAGTATGGTGTGAATGTTGTGACCGCGGAAGGCAGAGCCAGTGCGTGCAAGAGCCATGTGAACAAGCAGGTCAGGACACTACATGCTGAAAGGATTGCATGTGAAACGTTGGAACACTCCACTCTGAGTCGGTATGTGGCTCATGTGCATCCCACTCATGTTGATGCTATGGTTTTAGGAGGCCTAGGCCGTACTTGCGTTCAGTGGCATTCCACGTGGTATTGAATTGCTTTTGCGTGTTCGTATGGGTTGTCTGTGTGTACATGAGCGTACTAGTCAGTTTGGCGGTCGCAGAGCTAACTCCACTTCAGGATGCCCTTGTTGTGGTGCAGAAGTTGAGTCTTTGTCACACTTCATGTTTGATTGCCCTGCTACTTCTGCTCAGAGGGATGATGTGTTTGCTGAGATCAGATCCCTGCCTGGTTGCGCTGAAAAGTTGCGCAGCGTTTTGTCCATGGCTGATTCGTCAATCAAGGTGTTGCGTTTTGTATCTGATGATATTTGGGGCAGTTCTGGAAGATGTCTGATGGTGTCACCGTGTATTGCTGCTTTTCTTGTCAAGTCTTGGGATGTGCGCAATGCATGCAAACATTCTGGAGCAGTGCTCCCTCCTCTTTCCGCCCCGGTGGGGCGCGGGGCCGATGGCGCTGATGCTATGGCTTGAATGGGTAATATGATGATGATGGATGATGGCTGATGCTTGATGATGGCACCTGCCGCTGCTGGTAGTCTTTTTTGCTGCTCTGTTTCTGCAGGGTCACTGCTAAGGACGTGTCGTGCGGATGCTGTTGAGCTCTGGGGTCTAGTCGGACATCTCACTGAGTAAAGACGGGGCAGATCAGCTCCTGGACACTAGCCCCCTGCGCCTACGAGCTGCCGCTTTTCTACGTTTGCTTCAGGTAATTTGCGCAGGAAGATTGAAGGTTGGGCAGCCCTCTTGCCTGTGCTTCCTGTACGCGGAAGGGTTGGTGCCCCGAAGCAACTACTCTGGACTTGGATGCTTGCAATGTGTTCATGATCATAAGTACAACCAGCGGCGCAGCACAGTGGGTGGAGCCAGCTTCGCTTACATGCGGCAGCCTTGCGTGCAGGGAGCGGGTGACACTGCTGGCTTGCTTGCTTTTATGCTGCTGCGTTAGCGTGCTGTCTCTTTTGACATGCTCAGCACACTTGCCAAACCCACCGCATGCACTCGCTGCGAGTGACTTGCAGAACAGACACCGGTGATGTGCAACAGCAGCTGGTGTGGGGCCTGCCTGATCTGCCCAGCCTCCTGATGCACAATTGCAGCACTGGCACATGTTTTCAACCAAAAAAACCCCGATGTGAGCAGCCCTCAGGGCCTGTCGTTACCTTGTATTGCCCAAGATTTCGTCCCTTATTGCATTGTGGCTGCGGTAAAACCACATCTAATTCCCTACAAAGATTTCCCTACGACTTGAAATCAGGCTGTTGTTCGCTGTTGTTCCGGGTTTCAAATCAGTTAACACGACAACAGCCGTAACAGCAGCATGATGCGATAAGGTGCCGTGCTTATATTGTACGCCAATCAACAGACGCATGTGCTGCCAAAAGGCTTTAGAAGGCACACTTAACGGTTGCCGTTGAAGTTGTTGACTGCAAAAGCCGCGTCTTTCATCCATCCTATGCGCTCACAATAAGTGATTGACACACGCTGATATCAAAAGGAAGAACACTGTAGGCTCTGACAGTGTACGAAGCAGCGTAGCAGTACCACAGCAGCTGACCCAGACTGAGGTCGAACCCCTTAGCATCAGCAGAGAGAGCAGGAACAAAGATGATCAGGGTAAGTGATTCTCGATTTTGCTCACATGTTGCAGGAAAAGCAGCTGCTGCCACCGCTTCTTCTTTTGCTGTCCTTGTTGCTCCTGCACTGCTGCTGCTGATACCACGGCCTGCTGACGCCTGTGCTGATCCTGCACATGCCTCCTGCTTTTCCTCGCTCCTTCCAACAGTGCTTTGGAGGGGGCTTCCGCGAGGACAGCCGGGCAGAGGAAGTGGCATGGCTCAAGGGCATGTTGCAGCGCGAGACACAGCAGCGCCAGGCTGTCCAGGCACAACTGACCCAGGAGCAGGCCAAATGCGTGCTGCTGGAGCAGGAGATCCTGCAGGCATCCCAGGCCGCACACGAGATGGGTGAGAGCCTGCGCCAATACTTCAGCCAGGCATCAGGCTCCGAGTGCTCTGATGCTACGACAGCAACCATGCATGCATATGCTGCAGCAATGACAGGCTCTGCTTGCCAGTCAGCAGAGCCGTCACTTGCAGGCGACACACCACGGTCAGCAGACATGCGTCACTACATCAGCACTGCAACCAAGCAGCAACTTCGTGCAGGCATGCAGCAGTCAGCATGCAGTGACACCAGCGCAGCATTTGACCAGGCCATCACAAGTGCCAGTGAAGCAGCTCCAGGGCACCTCGCACAGTGCAACGGCAGCAAGCGCAGCACCAGCAGGCTCGGCACAGACCACAACAGAAGACAACCCACTCCCTGCTGCAGCAGCACCTGCAGCAGCGGCAAGCCATGCACACCCCGCAGGAGGGCCAGTTCTCGCGCAGCAGCTGCAGCAGCAGCCAAGCTGCACTGCACGGCGCCTCTCAGCCTAGTGCAGCAGCCGAGTTCAGCCCTCTGCTCAGCAAGCAGCCCACCTTGCGCCGCGGCGACAGTGCACGCATGCAGCGCCGTGTCCTGCAAGTGGCAGATCAGCTGAAAGGGCTTGCCGTCAGCTGGCAGCAGCGGCTGGACGACTGCCAGCCCTTGTCCTGCAGCAGCCCCACCAACCCTGCCATGATCACCATCAGCGATGCTGCTGCAGCAGCTGCTGCTGGTGTCAGCGGCGTCACAGAGGAGCAGCCTGTGCGCTCAGTGCCTGCAGCAGCATACACGCAGGGCCCTGCAGCCGGAGCTGCTGCTGCTGCTGCTCCTGCAACCCGCAGGCCGGCAGGAGGCTCCGAAGAGTGGGGTAACAGCAGCTGCCAGAGCAGCGCCGCCGCCGCGCTGTGCACGTATGGCGCCAGCTGCGACCTCAGCAGCAGCACCGGCAGCTTTGTGCGCTACCGCAGCAGCCAGCAGCCAGCGTATGACGAGTCGCCAGCAGACATATCTGAGGGAGATGAGGAAGGCAGTGAGGCGGACGTGGAACAGCGGCAGGGAGACGGCAGTGACGACTACGTGTGCTGCGAGACAGACGAGGAGGCGCAGGCGGCGCAGCTGCAGTGGCAACTGCAGCAGCTGGAGCAGCAGCAGCAGAAGCAGCAGCTGCCAAGCCACAGCCAGCTGCAGCAACAGGCTCAGCAGCAGGTGCTGGCCAAGCACACAGAATGGCAGCAGCAGCAGCAGCGGCAGGGAGGGCTGGGCTCTTGGGCGAGGCACGGAAATGGCGCTGTGGTGCCAGGATGCGCCATCACCCGCGGTGCTGCGCCACGCGGCGCTGCAGCAACCACTGGCAGCAGCAGCATGGCCGTGCAGCATCACACACCTGGTGCAGCTGCTGCTGTGGCTGTTGATCGCTTGCTGAAGGCAGCTGGAGCACCAGGTGGCAAGAGCCTGCCACCTGCGCCCCGCATGGTGCCACAGCACCAGCAGGACCAGCAGCAGAACATGCACAGCTACAACCCGGCCTCTCCCTCCTGCCAGCAGCAGCAGCAGCACTCCTCGCCATTCCCGTCACTCAGTGGCACCTCGTGCAGTGGTAGTCCAGCAGTGCAGCGGCGGCAGCAGCAGTGCCCATTGCGAGGTGTCGCTGCTGCTGGTGCTGGCGTTGAGCACGTTCCTCAGGACCTGAAGTCCATGGCACCACTCAGGAGGCACCAGCAGTACCTGGGCACCACATAAGCAGTAATCAAAGCGGCAGCAGGGCTTTTGCATGGAGACACTTTGCCGTAAGTCTCGAGCCAACTATGAGGCTGATGTGGGCTAGGTGACTTCCGCCATATTCAGGTAGTTTGGCACATGCCACAGATGCCCTGCAAGCATACTTTGCACAAGGTATCAAAGGCTGCTCAGCACTTTGCCGTAACGCGGCTCGTGCTTGGCTCTGTTGTGCTGCTTTGCACAGCTGCGCTCCCTGTACCAGTCTGTAGGAACAAGGCTCTGCATAGGGTGCAGATGTAGCACATACAACCATACATAGAACATACTTGGACACATGCCAGGCGTTTGTAGGCGTCATGCACAGGCCACTGTTGGCCTGGCTGTAGATACAGCTCAGTGGCAAAAAGAGTTGTTATGTGGGATGGCATACCCAGGAGTCGTCGTCGTTGATGTCATTGTCAGTGCTACCATGACCATGTTTTGCTGCATCAGTATAAGCAGTTGGCATGTGGCCCAGGCCATAGTCAGCAACTTGTGAAAGCATGGCAACTGGTGCAACAGCTGCATGCATGTGCTGAAATTGGTGTTTGTTTGATTCTACCAGCAATTCAACGTGCTGGGCACCTGCATTGTGCTCAATAGCCTTGATTGGTCAAACCCCCAGGAACTCTGTGTTTTGGCAGCAGATTCAATTCGTAGTTCTGCTCGTCCATGATCTCTGGGCTAACGTATGCTGTCAAGGTTGATATTGATGGTCACCAGACAGCATGGTAATGGCACTTGTGCAGGGTAGATGCCGGTGTTTAGGCCTAGCTGGCGCTGACAGTGGGCACCACAGGTGCACGCGCAGTTGCCAGAGTCCGACTGTTGGTGCTGAAATTTCTCAAGCCCATCCCAAGCCCATCCCAATGTCACAGTGACAAGGTTTCAAGCGTGGGGTGCAACATCACCCAGCTCATCTTTTGTACCAGTGCTGGTAATGACACTGTCACTGCCGGCGGCAATGATTGCCGCCTCAAAGCCCATACCAAAGTGACAGTAAGGAGATTCGAATTTGAGGTACATTGTGCCCAGCTGCTGAATATTTGAGCCAGTGTCGCCAACTGGGGTCAACATGGCAGCATGGCAGTGCCAACTGACGAATAATCTATATTGTGCATATGCATGGCATGTAACAAGCAGCAGAACTCTAACCTAAACGCGAAGCAGAGTCACCCGGCCTCCCTCATGCAAAGCTGTAGGCATCTGTAAGCAAAGCTGGCTCCACCCACTGTACTGCGCATGTGGCGTGCACAACACTCAGTGCAGGTGGCAGCACCGCTTGGTGCACGTGGAATACCGAACCGTTTCGAGTGCGCATCAATGAACATTTATTCTACAAAGGCCTTGTGAGAGCCGAGTCGAGGTGCTGACTGACAGATAGACAGGCCTGACAGCAGGGCCCAGATGCCATTACCTCAGCACTGACAGCTTGTCATGCAGTGCGCCATGAGCACGTACATTGGATTTGGGCTGTCCAATTCTTCATCTTTAGGCGCCAAAGCGTTCTCCAGCGTTCACTGCCAAGCATCAGCTGTCTCCAAGCACCTCACAACTCTGTCCACAGGAGTAGTGACTGATCAATTTGAACGACATGGCGCTGAAGTCATCTTTCAGGGGCACAGAGGTGTGTTGATGTCATAATTCGGGCTGTGGACAAGCCTGCAAGGCGGACGAGTGACCCTGGCTGGCACCGCAGCGTACAGTAGAAAGGCACATCGCATCGGCTCCAGCTTCTGAACAAACCAGACTCTTGTACGATCGCAGGTGGCTTCGTGCAGCAGCCGCGTGCGGCCGTTCGTGGCTGCCAGGCCATGCCAAAGCGGCAGGCGTGCAGCAGCAGTGGTGCGGGCAGCAGCAGAGGGCAGCTCTGTACCGCCAACACTGTCGTGGCCACAGGACACTGAAACAGCTAGGGACATCTTTGCTTTTGCCGGTTCGCTTCCAGAGGTAAGCTGAACAATGCTGCTGTGCTCCTGGGGTGCTGCACACACATGGGGGAGCAGCAGTGACACCAGCGGTGTCGGGCTGTGATTGAAGCACAGTGCGCTGCACAGAATTAGTTGGGTGGTGTCAATCACTAGCTACGCTCCCAGGCATGTTGATGTGCAGCTCAATTTGCTTGCACCTGAGCAGAACGTTGCAAGACAGCCCACTTGCAAATTGTCAGACAGCTATGCTGTACCTACCCACCATACATAGTCGGGGGCATTGCTGCAGTTTTCCATCTGTGCTTCCCAATTACTACTCAGCAACTTAGCAGGCAGGCGATGAGCAGGTGAACATGCACTGCATCATGTTTCAGCCACCAGTTACCACCCCCTCCTCTTGGCTGCCTGGTTGGCGCGCTCCTCTGCCTGCATCCTCGACTGCCTCTGCTGCACTGCAGCGCCTCAACGGCCGCATGGCCATGATCGGCTTTGCGGGCATTGCCCTGGCGGAGCTGCAGCAGCAGGTGCCAGCAGCAGAGCAGTTTGCAAATGACGTGTCTGGCGTTGCACTGCTGTCCATCACGCTGACACTGGCGTCCATCTTCCCCAAGTTTGTGTCTGGTTGCTCACTCCAGGTGCGCCGACAGTGACGTGTTTGTGGCATAGCACAGCAGCTGCAGGTGGTGGTGCAGTGGGTGAGCAGCTGCAGGTGTGCGGCACAGGCAGCAGTTCGCAGCAACACACAGCTATGCACCCAAAGAGCAGGCGGCAGGGCATCGGTGCTTGTTGAGGTTGGCTGACCAGTGCATAGCTGCGTGTGGGCTGGCCACAATCAGCTCATGGAACAACTGCTTTGCGGATGCCCTTGCCGACACTGCACCGATGTGTTTGTGCTTGCAGATGTGTCTGCTTGTGCATGCAGGCTGCACGCAGCTATGGCAGGATTCTGCATCACAACATTATGGCCACAGCAAACTCTGCCGGGTGGCCGTGTTGTCTCAACTGCTGATTGCTAACTGCTCATGGACTTTATACTTCTAAGTTGTGCTGCACACCTGTGTCCTTCCCATGGCTTGCTTGCAGGACCTTCATGCCAGCGCAACCTCAGACAACCTGCGCGCTCAGCAGGGAGTGGGCCAGGCGCTGGCCCTGTTTGACACCAACACTGAGCTGTGGACCGGCCGCGTTGCAATGATTGGCATCGTGGGCCTGCTGGCAGTGGAGGCGTTCACCGGCAAGGTGCTGCTGTGAGCACCAGCGCTCCCGAAGGGCTGGGGTGGTGCTGCGTGCTGCATGCTGCGGCCGAGGCTGGTTGCGTGCTGCCAGGGTTGTGTCAGTGTTTGTCACAAGCACTAGTAGGGTTGAGTGATGCCAAAAATTGCATCGGACTCGAGGGCCAGCAGGGAGAGGTGCGTGAGCGAGTGGTGAGGTTGCTCTCATGTTGAGCTGACAGCGGCTGAGGTGGGCATTTGTAATTTTGACACAGATTGTGTGTGTGTCTCCTCGATGACTCATGTTGTAAAGCTCAGCAACAGCACGTAGGAAGTGCAATTTGTCATAAGTCAGGTCATGGGAGTTGTATGTCATGCAAAGTGTTACATTTGGCACCACAGCATTGTTAAAAGGAACTACACCACAGTTACTTACGCCCCTTGACATTGAACACAGGCCATGCAATCATTCAACACGTCTACCAGACGTGTGCAGAAGCCTTAGAGGTGCAGCTCGACATAGGATGAAGCAGCGAAAATGCTCGACCTCAGGGGATGCTGTACAACCCAGGCAATGCCACTCATATGAGTTTTAAAAAAAGTCGAAAAGGCACATACCGCCAGCACTTGAAGAGTCAGATGTGATGTGCAGCAGCTTCAAATGCACAGCTGATTTGCTAAACCACAGAAAACAGGACACAGCATGTTCACGGCGAGGGGCGGCCTACAACTGCAGCCCACACACAAGCTACCAACAGGGTCAGCTATTGTGCCCACGCGCTTTGAATGATACAGCTTGCTGGACACATAACAGCCACAGCACAGCTGGCTCAGTTGAACTCAGCTGCCTGCTGTGTTGCAAGTGTGCTCAAGCACAGCAGCGGCAGCAAGGTATGCTATTTTGTTGCTGGTAGGCAGTATAAAGGCCTGCAACTGAGCACACAGCCCCACTAATCAAACCACCTGCCCCCCAAACACGAGTGCAGGCTAGATTGTAAGCCACAACCCAACCTGGCAGTGCGCTTACAAAGACAAACGCAGCGCACGCACGTTGACGGCGTTACAACAAGAGTATACACAGATGCTGCCACAGCTGCCGCATCACGCCGGCTGGCGCAGGCTGTTGCTGAGACAAACAGACAGACACAGCGCAGGTTATCAGAGAGAATTGGCCTTCCAAGACTGTACAGCGCATGCAACGGACTCGGCCGGCAAGGGCGCGTCATCCTGCATGCAAAACTCGCGGCACGCTTGCCACAACAACTGCAAGCGACTGAAGCAGCCCGCTGTTGCAATGGCTACTTTGCAGGAACACAGCCTGGCAGCGGTACGTGGCATCTGCCAAACACATGGCACCACCTTCCAGCACTGCCTGCTGCTGAGCCTGCACACAATGCAGAGATTAAACGTAGATGCAAGAAGGCATCGGGGCACTAAAATTCTACCAACTAGGATGTACATGGGAGATGGCAACCAGTGTGCTTCCTTTTGCAGAGAAGCGCCCTGCGCCACACTCTGATACACACACAGCGCTGCTGCACTATGAAAAAACCTACAGCTGCTGCATGCCCAGAACATGGGAAGAGTTTTAACTGCTACCAAAGGCGACTGCCAACACACACGTACCCCAAAAAAGTAGACGAGCACAACCACGCCATGCCAATGCCACCCAACCGCATCCAATGCCGCTCACACAAACATGCCATGGCGTAATCAGTTTGTTGATTCGTTATATTTCTGTGTGCGCATGCCATCACCACCACCATTCAGCATGTGCGCGAGCGCCACGGCAGCTGTCCTGCAAGCGACGACAGCACAGGCAGCCCATCTTGTGCAACCAAGCATGCACTGAACTAAATCGAGCAGGCGTCATACACTGCTTCTAATGGCGAACGCACCAGATAAACACAGACAGGGAAAATCCAGCAGCCACCCAAAGCCGATGCACCAACCACCGACATCACAACTGGCAAGCCGGGCCCATTAGATTTGGCGCCAGGCTTCCCCGCAGCACACAACTCTCTGAAGGAATCATCGATGGGTGCCTCTCTGGAACGGAATGTAGGTATAGGTAGTGAGGCTGCAGCCTGTGCGGCGCTGCCCGTGTCTCTGTCTTCGTGCACGGTATGAAAGACTGCACATCTGCTGGACTTTGCCATGCAGGGAGGCCACACAACACTGCGATGCCCCGCAGCTGCTGAGTCTGCTTGTGTGGGCAAAGATGCCCACAGCCATGAGCTAGGAAGCAGCATGTCCGGCGAACCCATACAGCACTCTTACGTGTGGCAGATGCCAGTCATCCAGGCTCTGCTCACCACGCCTGCACGGAAGCACCTGGAGCCCACCCGCTGCTGGGATGCACACATCAAATGTAGCAGCTGAACACCACCACAAATCCATTTCCTGCTTTGAACACTCAAAAAGTCAAGAGTTGGTTATGGCAGCGGCTGAGCAACCAAGCCCAAGTCACACGGGTGCTGCCACAAGTCCAAAGTTGACAGCCACACCAAAATGCTGCCAATCCACACCCTATGGATGCAGCAGCTGCCCAGCCCCAGCTGCCGCATCACCGCCACATTCAAAACTCACCAACACACGGAAAAAGGACTGTAGCAATAACTACATGTTGCGGACAACCCCGCACGTCTACAACGGTGCACTGCCAATGCACGCACACACACACACACACACACCACACACACACACACACACACACACACGCACACACACACACACACACACACACACACACACACACACCGACGCTGGCTGGTCTACAGAGTACAACGCTGCTACCTGCCGCATGGCCCCCATGTCCTACTGGGCTGACGTAACATGCGAGCTGGGCCCCGCCCCCCAAACCTATCACTTGGCAAACACAAGCGCACGCAATGCCAGCTTGCACGTGCACGCGCACTTGTGACCGCCTGCACGTCCACCACCCACCCCTGCACAAAGACCACTGACAACAAATGCATGCACCCCTGCAACAAGCTAAAAACCATAGCAATCATGTGCCAGGAGTGACTTTTTGTATGCCAGAAAGGCGGCTCAGCCTGAGCAGCTGGTGATCATGGCATTCAGCCCATCATTGTGAGGCAGCCTGCCGCATGAAGCCTCGCCCATCCACAGCAGTACCTGCGGCTGCTGCCGAGCCTGGCGCAACCATGGCATACAGCTGCGAGCTGTTGGCACCAACACACTGTATCTCTCGAGCACTACTGGTATGTATGTATGCAGCTGAAGCTCTGGCGCACAACAGATCTTAATTGTAGACGCACATGCCAGACTGCCTTTTGCTCAAGGCATTGGCTTGGGCTGCACCACACACATCCGCGCACCCTTACAGCCACGAGGCTGCGACACACCAGCAGTGCAACAGCTCAGCAGCTACAGCAGACCACACAGATAGCAGCATGCTGATGCTTAGCACCCCTATAGTTCCGAGCTCTGCCCTGAAGCTGCGCGCCTGCAGCATTACTGCGCTGCAGCCCGCCTGGACCAGGAAGGTGTTGAGATCTCAGCAACACAGACAGATCGCCAGCAAGCAGCTGACAATCCTGCAAGCACAATCACCCAAAGGGCAAGCTTCCGGAAGACAGTAGGCACATCGCCTGTTATTATGCATGGAGGCCGCAGGCTATCCCCGTGCAAGCAAGAGCCACACGAACGGCACACCCTGCCCTACATTTGGTACAAGCAAACACACTGGCAACGCCTACAGCTGCAAACCTCCAGCAAAGGTTTCAAGCCAGCACCAACCCAGGGGCAAACCAAAGCAGTAGCACAACATCCCTCCATGCAGGATGTGGGCTGCAGGGTATCTCGTGCAAGCAAGTGCCGCACAGATGGCTACCCTGCCCTGCACTTTGGTGCAAGCATACCCACTAACAACGCATGCAACTGCGATTCCCCAGCTCCCAACCAGCACTACAACCAGGGTAACCAAAAGCAGTAGCACACCACCTTCGCATGCAACAAGAAAGCTGCAGAACGCCCCGTGCAAAGAAATGCCGCACAAATGGCACACCCTGCCCTGCATTTGATGCAAGCAAACACACTGCAGACATCTACACCTGCAAACCGCCAGCTGCAGTGGTCCCAAACCAGCACAAACACAGAGGCAAACACCCACAGCCATTCAGCCCAGACAGTGCCCAACATCGAGCCGTGAGCCATGTCCACACCTTGCAGGCTAGCCGCTGTGGGAGGCACTGAAGCCAGCTATGCTGCCCATTGGCACATCTGCCCCGCTCCACACCAAATGAAGCAAAGCAATGCACTTGCTGCCTGCTTGTCTGAAGCCCAACTGCCCGCAAACAGTGCCCAGCACTAAGCTGGTCAGCAACATGTGCTCACCAAAACCCGGCGTGCTGTCACTGTGTGCCCACCTTGGCTGCTGCTGCTGCGACAGGCCAGCCGAAAGACAGCACAGGGCTGTCATCTGTTGCAGCTGTCAGGCACCCGAAGCTGAAAGCAGCAGAGGAGGTCCAAAGCGGGCTGGTGCTGTTGACGCTATCGTCCTCTCCTGCAAGATCTCGGCCGCTGCTGCCTCTGTCCTGCGTCTGCAGTGCTGAGTCGTGCTGCAGGCTGTCTGAGGTGCTGCTGCTGGTGGCAGTGTCCTCCGTTTCCTGGTCTGGGTCGCAAGAGTCAGGGGACCTACATTGTAAGCAATCAAGTAAAAGAAGGTGGGGGGTGAGATGTGGCAGTGCCAGAAGGACGCACTAAGAAGGTATCTGCTGCAAGGGATTGGCAATACACCCTTGGTAAAGGGGCTGTACTCTGCCTCTGACAACGACCTGCAAGAGGGTATCACTCACCCGTAGCACCTCAACGACAGCTCCTGCTGTCTGCTGCCCTGCTGCTCCCACAGGCCAAGGCTGATGTCGATGTCGCTCAGCTCTTGACAAGACTCGCTCTGCACAGGCAACCCCTGCTGCCCGCTGGTGGCCCAAAAGGGCAGGCTCTCAGGCAACACTGCCACGCAAGGCCACGTGAACGCCTGCATCAGGGGCATTCAGCGTGGGCAAGGCCGGGCAGGGATGCAGGTGCAAACGTCAGCGCACAGGCGCGAAGCGGCCAATTAAATGCAGAAATGACTTAAGTGTATAAGTGATGCAGTAGATCTTGATTGCGGTGTTTGAGACATGCAGAGCTGTATGTCGAAGGGCAACCGCACCAATCTCAGCCCAGGTGAAAGTGAAGGCTGGCTGAGGCTTTGAAGGTTGCGTGATGCGTGCTATAACGCAGGAATTCATCTGCATACACGGCCGCGGGCTGCGCAAGCACGTATGCTGATGCACCCACCTCTCCTTGCGTCTTGATGCGCTTGCCATCCCTCATCAGGGGCTCTGCCTGACGCTTCATGTTGTTCTACGTTGTATTCGCTTACTATCTTGCTAAGGGTGGGGCAAGTAAAGAATGCTAGGTGGGGTGACCTTCAGACAAAGTGCCAAGCACACGCACGTACCAGCAGCCTCTACACTAAAAATTTGCCTTACAAACGCCGTGAATTGCTCAATACTTTGCCTCGCGAAGAGGCGGGCGCTTTGCCAACAGCGAACAGGCAGTGTATGTTGCACCCCAAAGACCCTAGCCAGAGACAGATCAGCATTGAAGCATCATGGAAAGACTTATAATAGTAATTTGTACTGAATGAATTGAGAAAGATGTCGTTGTCGGAGCGACCGGTTGGGCGTTGGTGCCCGCAGAGCGCGCTGCTCTTCCATATGTCCGTTCGTGCCCCCGTGCGCGCGTACTTTTCGACCCGGTAGGGAATCTGGCCAGGTGTGTAAAGTAATACACGCGTAAACTAAGCTGCACTCACCGAACAGGAACCTTGGCACAGCTCTGGTTGCTTACCATTCCAAAAGCCAATGATGCGCCACACGCACAGTTTCAGGTACACATGATCAGCTCTTTGGTATCTTTGTGTGTTAATGGAGTGCCCATCAGGCAGCTGCAACAGTTTCTGGCCTGGTGTTTTCCCTGTCACAGTGAGCCCACGTGCCACATGGGCCCAGTACTGGGCCACGTGCACCTTGGCTGCTTGGGGCGCCAATGCCAGACTAACTTGGAGACAATCTAACCATTCAAACAGGCGCGCCATCAGCAATACTATGCAGGATTCTGCAAGTGCAAGGACACGGCACCAGCATGCAACGCACGGTGGTCACCCCTCGCCCACCGTGGGCGGGGTAGCGACCACCTGCATGCCAGCGCCACATCCTTTCACATCCTTGATAGGTCTGCTGCAGAATCCTGCAGGTGGTCAATGGTACACACACAGAGATGTCTTCGGTTACCACACAGATGCTGATTCTTCTTCTCTGGCGCCACCTTCCAAGCAAATGGTGAGATCACCGCTTGCCGCTGCCCGCTCATTGAGTATGATGATGCGCCAGTGGGCGGTGCTGGAGTTGGACCCTACTGCGATGTATGTGTGGTATGGCGACACACAACTGCGGGCTGATGCTATGGCTTGAATGGGTAATATGATGATGATGACACAACGGCGGGCACACGAAATTGCTGCACTGGCAGACTGAGACAAGTGGCCACAACATTAGGTCAATGAGCGCATCCAAGGAGAGGTTGCTGCGCTGCCCTGGCATCATGCATCTCCCGACGCGTGATGCACTGACCTACAACACTGTACCTGTCAAGAAAACAGCTTGAGTCATGCACTGGTGCCATCACTTCACCACACTAGTGCTTGGTGAGGCATCAGTGCAAAGGAAACACAACCTATCTTACGAACACGCTAGAACGCCTGAACACGCACTCAGTATATCTGTGCAGCAGAAATTGAGCAGTAGCACCGGTAAACATGTGTACTGTACAGTAACACCAGTGAAGGCGCCGCATTGGTACCTTCCATGACTGCACGATCATGGATCAAGGGTGTGCCTACTGCCTGACTCACGTGCAGGATGTTCAGGCAAGCAACGCAACCACAACACCTAAGCTGTGCAAGTCATCAAGCACAGGATTGCATTGCAAAAATTGACAATAAACTACTCAACACCTTGCTTACTCCACTGTGTGCAGCAGTGTTGGCTGAAGCCAGCTAACTTGACGTAACATATTAGCGCTTAACAGATAAGTGCTAAGGCATGCATGAACAACATCAGTAAAACTGGAATGCTGCCTTAGAAACAAGTGCTGATATGCTTGACTGCTTTGTAACAGTCATTATTGGCTGCCATACTGCAAGTTCTGCTGACGGGCACGCTGTGCCACGAACAAGTGTAGCCACTGGCTGGCTGGTACAAGCATTGCAGACAAGACACCAGAGTGCACCAGCTACGCTTTCCTGCACAACGTGCTAAGCAAGTACGGCGCTATGGCCGAGTGCTGCCACGATCGCGGAGGTGAGTGGGCTGGCGCCTTTGAGCAGATGCTGCTTGACGCCGAGATTGCCGAGTACGCTGCAGTCTACTGCTGCAAGGTGTGTTCGCCGACAGCTAAGGCTGCCTCAACACTCTGCACACCTGATCAGACACTGCGTTGCTGTGTTACCTTTACCTGGAGGTAACTCTCCCGATGACGGCCTGAGATTGCGCTAGTGATCCACTCTGACCAAGGTGCTGGCTGTTGCGTGCTGCTCCACTGCCCAACAGAGTCTCAGTCACTTATAGATGGTTACAGAGTCTCAATCACTCTTGTGCACAATTCTCGGCGTGCCGAACTCAGGCACGCCACGCCACAAAAGGCCGTCAGCGCCCACAAAACCACAGATGTGGGCCCTGATTAACAAAATCACGCAATCGCGCACAAGCCAACGGCGCGCTTGCTGCTTTTCAAACAAGTCATCCGAACAACGAATCACCAATTCCGGTGCTCTAATCAACACATAGCCGTGGCTAGGTCAACCAAGTTGACTGGTCAAACCCACCAAAAGAGGGAGCAGCTGAGCATAGCAGTGCTCAGCACACAAGCTGGAGCTAATCGGACAAGGAACTAATCGGTTACGTCACACTAACTGTCTAAGCAGACAGAACTGTGTAGCACGTTCTGCTGTACCGACTGTCTGGGTAGTATAACCTGTCATGCCGTAATGTGTCACTATGGTACCACTATGGTACCACTATGGTACTTGACCGGTCAACGTGGATGCAGACTGTGCAGAGCTACTGCAGAGTCGCTGCAGAGTGGTTGCAGAGTGCTGCAGAGTGTGCAGAGTCCACTCGCCAGGACCACTCTTTACGTTCTGTATTAAGTCACTGCCCCAGTAGCCCCAAAACCACGCGTGGGTTGATATAATATGCGTATTAGTCAGTTACTATCATAATTTACATCCCGTGACAGCATCCTGCACAATTGCGCTATGGTCAACGTGGATGCAGACTGTGCAGAGCCACTGCAGAGTCGCTGCAGAGCCACTGCAGAGTGCTGCAGAGTGTGCAGAGTCCACTCGCCAGGACCACTCTTTACGTTCTGTATCAAGTCACTGCCCCAGTAGCCCCAACACCACAAGTGGGTTGATATAGTATGCATAATAGTCAGTTACTATCATAATTTACATCCCGTGACAGCATCCTGCACAAACGCATATGCTTAGCGTGACAGCAGCAGTGCTGAGCACTGCACAACTCCAGGTCGGGGTTTGACTGTCACAAACACGCTTGACTCGGTGCCGATTGCAACGAATTGCCTTGAAACACACTATCTACATCTTAGATAAGTGTATCGCATGTTTTTCTCGGGTCAAAAGGGAATGCCCGCCAACTTGGGCGTTGTTGAGGCAGAATGAACAACCCACTGTACATCCGCTGTGTGTTTTCAGATCCTAAAGACCGAGTGACCATTCAGATAGTCAAAGAAAGTCTCGATGCTCAGCGGATGGTCAGCCATGTGGTTGATGAGCTCAAATCCAAGCGAGACAAGGAAGAGGACCCGCAGTTCTGGATAGATGGACTAGATGACGATGATGATGGCATAGAGTGCAGGTAGAGCAGATCATGGCAACAGTGTACTCCGGTACAGTGGCCAAGCATTTCGCTGATCCTGCTCAACAGCGGTGACCTCAGCGGTGCCGCAGCACTGCTGTCTGAGGCAGCTGGAGAGCAGCCATCAGACCAGCGGCAGCAGTTGCAGAAGCTAGATCTGCTTGCAGCTGCAGGTGCTAAAATAGCAGCCCTGGTGAGCAACAGGCACTGTAGTTAGGGCAACACCGCCATATAGCTAGAGTGATGTATGTGATGAGATGGTCTTCTCCAGTCTGCAGTCTCTGTGCACCACTACGGTTGTTTGGTTGTATGTTTCATCCAGCACTTCATCACGCACTTGCACGACGCATGACGGTGCCAAACTCGTGCCTTCAAGTTGTACTGCAGCACTGACACCATGTATTGCCCTACTCTTGTATCTTGCTGCCGCTGCTATTGTTGCTGCTTCTCGGTGCTGCAGGCAGACAAGAAGAGAAAGCGCGAGAAGAAAGACGGCCCCAACCATGGCGAAGCTGCAATGCTGAGCAATGCTAGCAAGACAGGACGCAAGCCTTTCAAGCCGCCACGCATCGGCAAGGCAGCTGCCACAGATGATACAGCAGCTGCTGCTGCTGCTGTGCCATGCAGTGGGCTCAGCACAAGGGGGTGTAAGTGCAAAGCATCCCAGAAGGCAGCAGCTGGTGCAGAGTGTGGTGCCCTGCTTGATGATTATGAACTTGCTGGGACTAGCTGCAGCAGCAGGAGCGACAGCGAAGTAGAGGACAATGGTGACACAGACAGCGACGCCTGATGTGCTGTCCCTGCACTTTTGCCAGCCTGCAGCTGCAGGTGCATCAGCTGTTCAGACGCTAAGACATCTTGTTAGTTTTTGACGAGCGACATAGGGTTGTTTGCAAGGCCTGCTGCAGTTCTGTAGTTTGCAATTCCTATGCCATACACAGGTTGAGGGCGGGCTGGGTTTACAGTGTACTGCATGCTAGTGCCACTATCTTTCACTGCTTGAACCTCGCGGTGTTAGGTGATGCAGCTGTGGCTATGCATGCCTTATGGCTTTTAGGGTACAGAGACCGCTTAAATGATGACAGCACGCTTGGGGAGAAGGATATGTGGCAGCTTGTGCGTCGCCTGTGCCCTAAGCATGTCAGCGAGGCCGTGTACAGTGTCATGCAGCACCCCTCAGGACAGACGGCTTCAACCCCTGCAGAAAAAGCAGATGCATTCAAATGCCACTATCAGCGTGTTGGTAGCCATGCAGCGTTTGCCGCCGCAAACCCCCAGTTCGACCCAGCGCACATGACACAGGTTGCCGCCAATGTACAGCAGTACCTTCATGACTCAACCGCACCTCATGCTGCCCCACCCTGCCCGCTGGACTTGCCCATCACTGCCGCCGAGGTTTCTGCATGCTTGCAGCGTCTACGCACAGGCAAAGCTGGCAACCCTGCAGAGGAAGGCATTGTCAACGAGCTTTTGAAGTACGGAGGCAACACAGTTGCAGACATGCTGCTGCAGTACTGCAGCCTCATGTGGCAGCTTGAGCAGGTACATCAGGTGCCGGGGACAGTCGTCAGCATGCCTAAGAAGGGCGATCTGACAGACCCAGGCAACTACCGCGGCATCACCCTGCTCAGCGTGCTCTATAAGTTCTACACCAGCGTCCTCAATCAGCGCCTTATCAAGTTTGCAGAGGGCGAGCAGCAGGAGCAGCAGCAGCAAACACAAGCACAGCAGCAGCAGCAGCAGCAACAGCAGCAGCAGCAGCAGCAAGGCCAGCATTCAGCACAACAGCAGCAGCAGCAGCAGCAGCAGCCACGCGCAACTGCTGCTACAGCAGCAGCGGCGCCGCTGCTGCACGAGAGTCAGAACGGATTCCGCCCCAAGCGCAGTTGTGCTGACCATCAAAGCGTGCTCAGCGAGGTCCTTAATGGCAGGAAAGCTGAGGGAAAGGAGTCATATGTGTTGTTTGTTGACACCTTCAAGGCATTCCCTACGGTCTGGCTTGATGGCTTGTTCCAGAAGCTGTGGGATAAGGGTGTGCGTGGCAAGATGTTCCGTGTCTTGTACAACTTGTATCAGGGCGCGCAGCGTGTGGTGTCTCATGAGGGTTGCACCACGGATAGGTTCACCTGCGACCTTGGCCTGCATGAGGGTGATGTTATTTCGCCCACACTGTACCTGTTGTTTATCGACGACTTGCTGCGTGACGTGCATGCAAAGCACCCTGGCGTTACCCTCATGGGCCCTCGTGACGAACCTGCAGGCCAAGTTGTGGCAGCCATGCAGGCTGATGACTTTGTTGCTGTCTGCGGGTCTCTGTCTGAAGTTCAGGCTGTGGCTGCAACTGTTTACAATTACAGTTGCCAGTGGCGCTTCAAGCTCCACAGCTTGAAGTCTGCCGTCATGCATGTGCTGCCAGCAAGACAGACCAGCCAGCTGGTCGACTCCGGCATTGTTTGGAACAATGTCCCTGTGCCTGTTGTATCGGAGTACTGCTATCTTGGCCTGTGGTTCAACAATACCTGTACATGGACCACACATTTTGAGAAGATGCTGGCTAAGGTGCAACGTGTGAAGGGTGCGCTCATGCCAATTTGGAAGAGCCGCAGCATCAGTGTGGAGGTTAAACGCATACTGTTGCTGACGTGTGTCCGTCCCATTGTCGAATATGGCAGTGAGGTTTGGTTTCCGTCCACAGCTAGGCAACTGCAGCTGATTGACAAAGTGCAGACAGACATCATCAAATGCGCAATGCGCTGTGGCAAGGAGCGCCCATGCTCTTCAGCTCTCTTGGCAGAATGGGGTGTGAAACCGTTGCATATGTGGCTTCATCAGAGGGCTTTGGAGTACTACTACAAGATTCAGCGTATGCAGGGCGTTCGGCTGCCAAATCAAGTGTTTACAGCTGAGTGGAGGCGTCCTAGTGGTGCTGTGGCGGTGACACCGTGGCACAAGTATGTGCAGAGCCTGCTGTGCAAGTATGGTGTGAATGTTGTGACCGCGGAAGGCAGAGCCAGTGCGTGCAAGAGCCATGTCAACAAGCAGGTCAAGACACTACATGCTGAAAGGATTGCATGTGAAACGTTGGAACACTCCACTCTGAGTCGGTATGTGGCTCATGTGCATCCCTCTCATGTTGATGCTATGGGTTTCAGGAGGCCTAGGCCGTACTTGCGTTCAGTGGCAATTCCACGTGGTATTGAATTGCTGTTGCGCGTTCGTATGGGTTGTCTGTGTGTACATGAGCGTACTAGTCAGTTTGGCGGTCGCAGAGCTAACTCCACTTCAGGATGTCCTTGTTGTGGTGCAGAAGTTGAGTCTTTGTCACACTTCATGTTTGATTGCCCTGCTACTTCTGCTCAGAGGGATGATATGTTTGCTGAGATCAGATCCCTGCCTGGTTGCGCTGAAAAGTTGCGCAGCGTTTTGTCCATGGCTGATTCGTCAATCAAGGTGTTGCGTTTTGTATCTGATGATATTTGGGGCAGTTCTGGAAGATGTCTGATGGTGTCACCGTGTATTGCTGCTTTTCTTGTCAAGTCTTGGGATGTGCGCAATGCATGCAAACATTCTGGAGCAGTGCTCCCTCCTCTTTCCGCCCCGGTGGGGCGCGGGGCCGATGGCGCTGATGCTATGGCTTGAATGGGTAATATGATGATGATGATGATGGCTTTTAGGGCGGCATAACACACATATTGTTCTACATAACACACGCATATTGTTCTACATAACACACGCATCATGTCATGCTGTTCGGCCTGCGTATGTAGTAGGCATTTTTTTGGAGTACATAGGCAGGCTGTCCCTGCATCATGCATTCAGTGCTGCACTATATAGTGGTATATATGTGGTGGCAACACCCTGCCAAGCCGGCAGTGTCCAGCTGGTACAGGTGTACATGTGCATACAAAGACGCGCGTCTTGGTTGCCGCATGTATTCATTTCGGTTCTCCCTGCATACGACACTGGGAAGGTGGCGCTGTGAGGCTGGTGCAGCTGTTCCCGTTTTCATGCAGTACAACATGTGCACCATGCACTCCTGCTGCTCTCCTGCAGGACGCAGTGCGTTGCAGACTGATGCCCGTGATGTTGCCGACTCCACCGACAACACCGACATACATATAATATGCGTTTCCGTCATGTGTGCGTGTATTTTGTGCTGTTTGAAGTGTGTGGTGTGCAACGAGCGGATTCAGAACGTAACGACTGGCTGCAGAGTGACTGCAGAGCCTGCAGAATGTCTGCAGAATATTTGCACTCTGCAGAATGGCATGCAGACAGGCTGCAGAGTGGCTGCAGAGCCGCTCTGCAGCCACTCTGGTCTGCGTTGGTCAGAGTAACGAGCGGATTCAGAACGTAACGACTGGCTGCAGAGTGACTGCAGAATGTCTGCAGAATATTTGCACTCTGCAGAATGGCATGCAGAGTGGCTGCAGAGCCGCTCTGCAGCCACTCTGATCTAGGTTGGTCAGAGTGTGTCTGATTGCCGTAGTGTGGCGTGTGGTCATCTTCAGGGCTAGTGTTCTGCATGCTGTGCCAAAAACATCTTTAGATTTGGTAATAAAAAGGGGGTGGTACGATGCGACCCGCCAGTGGTAGAACCACTACAGGGCACGTCTCCAGCTCATCATTCTCAAAAATGACAGCATGTCATGTCCAATCCTGCACCGCTTCCAACTCACCGCCAAAGTCTCGGCACCGTGCTGAATGTCACACCGTCGCGCATTTCAGCAGAGCTGGCATCATGTGCGTCGCGCCCTGGCTCTGCTTCACCCCCTTGATCTGGGCCGCCCTACCCCTCCGGAGGTGTGGGAGCATGGTGTATTGGAGCATGCATCCCTTACAGAAAATTAGCAGCACTGCATGCGATGCAATGGAGTGCCCATAACTCAAGCCACACCCGCATGAAAGCGGGTGCTGCGCTCACCCACAACCATCATACACGATGCCAGGCGCACAGCAATCACGCAGTGGGCACCAGATGCAATGAAGGAGCGCCGCCCCTGCAGCCAGTTGCCGCAGCGTAGACGGATCAACAGCCATGCATGAATGCCGCCCACATCCCAACATACAGGCATGCGGGACTGCATGCGGGACTGCACTCGCCATCAAACTTCCGCAGCTGGCAAGAGGCTGTTACACACCAGGCCATGCCATCGCTCATTGACAAGCAGAGACAATGAGACTGGTGCGAGTGCAGACACCCCAGCACGCAAGAAACACTGCAAGACACCGATAAATCACTGCAACGGCCGTGCAGCCGTCCACACACCTGCAGCACAGCATTCCCAAGCTGCTTGCAGGACTCCCAACAAAAACAGCCCCTCAACTGCAGGTATAATGACGCACGCTGATCATCAAGCGGCGCGCCAGCAGAGCTGCAACCAGCCCCTCCACCAGCTTCTCCTGCAAAAGGACTCCAGTGCGGCTGGAAACGCCACCGGCACCCACTCCGGCACACTCAGCTGCAACCAACAGCAGGTAGAGCTTCTACCAGTTGAAGCAGGAGATGCCTGCCAGTGCATGTGGGGCACCACACATCCAGCAGCAGCCCGTGCGGCGGGCAAGGGCTGCGCGCGCCTCGCAACCAACCCACCTCCCGCCTCACCTTGACCAGCCACGCAGCGCAGCACCAACTGCATGCTCATCCGATGACACCCAGTGCGGCCGCAGACCACGTCCCAGCCCCACCCGCTCCTGCTGCTGCTCAGCCGCAGCACAGTGGCCAGCAGCACACCACGGAAAGCGGCACGCTGCACATCGCAGAAAGGAGCTTGCCGTTGCCCCAGTATCTCACGGACGATTGCAGCATCTGGTGGCGTGCATGTCGCTGCATGCGCAGTTCCGCGCCAAGCCATACATCAGACAACGGCTCCTGCACGGCTGCTGCACGGCGGCGCTGGCCTGGCAGCCGCCCCATCACGCGGTGCCATGCAAGCAGCGGCGCATCAGCGCCAGCGGCAGCAGCTGCACGGCACTCTCTGTGAGGCCAACCAGGGGCCGCACCACAGCAGCAGCGGCAGTCACCAGCTCTGCGCTTGGCAGCTGCTGCTGGTGCTGCTGTGCTGGTGTGCTGCGCCCCACCTGCGCCCTGTTGCAGCAGAGCGCACGCAACAGGTACACAGCAATGCAGCGCAGCGTTGGAGAAAAGTGCTAGCACGTTGATTTATAGCAGTTGAAATGCTCTGCTGCTGCAATCTGGCTTGCACATCATAGGCGGCAAGGTTGTGCTGTGTGCTGCCCCCACACAGGCAGACTATGCATTCACAGCATCCACTGCACATTTGCCTCCTCTCGGGCCAGCACAGCAGCGTGCTGTGCAGCAAGCTTGCACAAGACGCAGTGCGCTGCGACACGTCGCACCGCCCACCACACAAAGACCTGCCACCCGCCACCACAAGACCCGTATCAACCCGAGCCAGCATTTGCCACCCGACGACAGAAGGCGGCCCCTTGCCACCTGCACCTGAGCGTCTTGTTGCTGCTCAGCAGCTTCCATGAGGCTTGCTTGACAGCAGCAATGTGGCCACATAAGCCCTGGTCCAAGCCGTCCGCAGCCTGCACACAGCATACAAACAGCACATAGAGATTCTTGCTGCCGCAGGCCTCCATGCCATTGACGGCCCTTGTATGCCGTATGATGTTGACTGTGTGACAAGCAGCGCAGCTGCATGCAGCAGACGGTGACAGCACCTTTGCTGGGAGGCTGATTGGCCGCCCAGTGTTTGGATTAGGCGGTGCAGACATGCAAAGCCCATCACTCACATGAGGTTGTGTTGAAACAGAAACACGGCTCTGCACCCCCCCCCCCAACACTCACAGCCTGCTCATCCTCCAGTAGTCCTGCCGGTGCCAGCAGCTCTTGCAGTGCAGCCACGTCCAGCAAGCCCTGGCAGCGGATGTGGAAGTGACGCGTCACCACGACGCAACCTGCAGCAGCAGCACAGGAAGCAGCTGCCAGATCAGCACGAATGCAACAGGTGTGACAAAAACAGCACAGCCTCCACACGCACACATCAACCGTTGAATCTGTGGTTGCATGCATGCCACGCGCCAAATGGCGTGTGCAGGGCGGTTGATACTCCCAAGCACCACATTCCCAACTTAGCCCGGCAGCGACACGGGCAACACGGCAGGGACAGCATGGCAGCAGCAGCACCTAGCCCAACTGGTCAGCAGCTGCACAAGCTGCAGCTCTGTGTCAGCCATGCATGCAGGGGCAGTGACTACAACACATATCAGCAGGTGCAGGACCCTGCAGGAGTATGTACTACCATGTACTGCACAAACCAATGCAGCAGAGGCAGTCCAGCGCGTAACAGCTGTGTGGCGGGTTGCGCTCACGTGTGCTGCATCGTCAACCAGCTTCACCACCCGCGCATCTTCCAGCAGGATGTTCAGCAGCGTCAGCAGCGCGGCACTCTGCTGCTGCTGCTGCTGGCCGTCCTGCTGACACCGCACATCAAACACATACACAGCCGCGTCCAGCGCCTCCTCGCCGCTGATCATCGGCGGCGCCAGCACCTGCAGCAGCACGGGTGCCTCCTTCCCGCCACGCTGCTGCCGCTGCTGTTGACGGCGCTGCAACACACGCTGAAACCCAGGACAGGGCACACCATAAGGTGGTCACACACCTGGCTGGCTGCTGCTGCGTCTGATACAACCCGTATGCCCTGCGCAGCATACGCAGCGGCAGCAGAACCGCCTGCCAGCTGCTGCTGCAGCTGCTGCAAGGCAGCTGCATCACCCCCTTGATCTGCAAACATCAGCGTCTGCGCAGCCTCAGGCACCAGCGCCGCGCCCGCACTGCTGCATATCTCGGGTGGGGCGTACGCCAGCAGCTGCAGCAGCTGCATCATGTTTGGCACTGCCGGCTGCTGCTGACGCTGCACTGTCGGATGCCGCTGCTCCTGGCCCTGCTGTGCGACAAATGCAGCTGCAGATGGGCTGCTGTCATGAAAGGCAGCTGACGAGGCACCATCGCTGCCATCCTGCCCCGCTCCTGCTGATAGCGCTGCTGCCTGCAACTGTGAGCTGTCTTCATCCGCAGCCGCTCCCGCAGAGTGGTTATAATTGCTTGCATGCATGACTCAGCGCCTGCTGGCAGCTCACTCTGCGCTGCCGCTTCTGCCGCTGCACTCGCACCACCCTGCACCCCATTCGCCACGCTCGGCGCCGGCACTGTCACAGCTGCAGCGCCAGCCGCCGCCACGGCCTCCCAATCCCCGCGCATGTCACGCATCGTAGCAGCGCAGTCTGCGATCATCTGCTGTATGTCCAGCTGCAGCTTCCAGGATGCACCGGGCAGCAGGTGCAAGTACCTGCAGCCGTCGAATGCCTCTGGAAGTGTGCTGTAGGGCTTCGGCACACCCGGGTAGTGCTTCATCCAGCAAGCCAACATGGCAGAGGCTGCGCAGGCAATTGCAAGGCAGGCAGGGAAATACTTGGTGAGTACGAGTACGCAGCACTGTGGTGTGGCCAAGCATACAGGGATGGACAACAACGGCAAACCATGGCGCAGTTCCGTTGGCGTACCAAAACATGCAACGGCACATTGCTGCACAACATGGACGCATGTATGGCACATCAATCAGCAGCACCAATGCATGAAAAAGACCACCCAGCGTGCAGCAGCGTCCCAGCTGCATCAAACTGCCAGACAGTCTGCGACGCAAGTGCGTACTGCCCCCGCACTGCCACACCGCACTTCTGCACCACGGCACCAGCTGCGCCTACTCACTGGCGTTGTAGGGACTCATCACATAGCGCGCCTCATCCTGCTCGGCGAGCACCAGCTGCCCTGCAGCGACAGCCTCCCCAAGCGCCGGGTGCGCCGCCTCTATCATCGTGCAAGCCAGCTGCTGCCTCAGCAGCCCCAGCCCCTCGTTCGCCTCGTGCCACGTGAGCAGGCCTGCAAACCCCAGCAGGTCCACTGCCAGCAGCGTGCCCTGCGCGACACGCAGCGCAACCGCCTGTGCTGCTGCGTCTGCCGCCGCTGCTGCAGCAGCAGCCTCCACGTCCTGCAAGCTGTGTGTGCTGCCGTGCGTGTGCTCGTCAGCAGCGGCAGCAGCGCTGCTGCTGCTGCTTCGGCTGCCTGCAAGCGAAGCGTACCCTGCGCCGTTGCCTGCAAGTGTGCCGCCTGCAGCCTCGGCCGCTGCCGCTGCCTCTGCTGCAGCTGCCAAGCTGATCACTTCCAGCTGCACCAGCTCCCTGGGGTGTATTGGGCCGTCTTTCAAGCTGAAAAAAGCATCGCCTGCCAAGACATCACCCATCTTCTTGTACGACTTGGCTGCGTTGTTGTGTCGGTTGCACCAAACCTTATGGAACACATCACCTGCAGGAACGCCAAACACCAGGCAGCACGCAGATCACAACGGCCAGAGTAGGCAAGCATGGATTCCGGTGGCGATTGTACCACAGAAGGCATGTGCATGGTTGTGCAGCGCCGTGCAGTTGAGCGGCAGGAAACGGGCTGAACACTGCAACAGGCCTGCCTGACCTCACCATCGATAGCAACATGCCTGCAGCAAAGCTTACATCGCATGGCCTACCCCCCATACAACCCGATGCCTTGCTCAGGTTACCAGCTGCTCAAGGCGCCCCCACACCATGCACACGACTGAGCCGTGTGCTGCAGCCACACCACCCCATCCCACCTCAACCCAGCCAGGCCAGCTGAGCCCACCTGCTTGAGCAACATGCACTCGAGTCCTACTACAGTCCAAGGGCACCGCCCCCATGCCATCAGCCGCCCCATTGACCAGCTTCGTCGCCAGCGCGCGCTTCATGTGGCACCAGTCGACGTTTTGGTCAAACTGCCACTTCTGGATGAAGCCCAGCAGCAGCTGCTTGGGGACGCGCACCACAGCCCCGCCTGCTGCTGACGTCGACCTGCCTGCGTAGCTGCCATGGTTGGCAGCTGCAGCTGCGACCGCCCTGCTGCTGCCTGGCCTCGGGCGTGCAGCTGCTGCTGCTGCTGCTGCTGCAGGGTTGGGGGGCGCTGGGCTACGGGCTCCTGCCCGCTCTGCTGCGGCCGCCGCTGTCGCCCTTCTCAGAAAAGCAACACCAGCCGCAGCACCAGCAGATATGCCAACACCGCCAGCAGCAGCAGCAGCACGTCCCTCCGCGGGCGCTGCTGCTCCTGCAGGCACAGCTGCCACAGCTGATGCCCTGCTCTCCTTGTTGCTGGCGGCGCCACTGCTGTTGGCCCCCCAGCCTGCAGGAGCTGCACGCATGAACTGATTCTTCAGTGCCGCTGTCAGCAGCAGCACGCTCTCCCCGTCACTGCCTTGCACATGCCTCAGCAGCTTTGGCTGCTGGTCCTGCTGCTGCTGCCCTGCTAGCAGCTCAGGCAGCGAGGCGAACAGAAGCCGCTGGCCCGGGTAGAGCCGCTGCCACGCATTCTGCAGCAACTCGCCTGCAGGACAGTGCAGCCAGCCACACAGCAGGGTACCGCTTATAGCAACTGGGCTTGCTGTACATTCTAAGATCGTAGCACTCAAGAACTATTGCGTTGCCTGCCCTGCTGTTTCGGTGTCCTTGTCACAAGTGTAAGGCAGAAGGCCAGAGCAAGGCCCAGGGCGCACTGGACCAAAAGCAGTCAAAGCACATCCCAGAACTCAGCTCACCTGCTTCCGCTGCGCTGACAGATATGTTTGTTGCCTTGGGCATGCCGCCACCTGCAGCTGCTACTGCTCGGTGCAGCATGTCGGCCACAAGGCTCTGCAGCAGTCTGTTGGCTTGCGGCTTCTCGTGCAGGTGCAGCGACCTGGCATACGCTTCAAGCTCCCGCCACTGCAGCGACCTGGCATGATCCGCAAGCTCAGCTCCATCCCTCCGGCTGACTCAGCGCCCTCGTGATTGCTAGCACCTGCTGCTGCACCTCCGTTGGCCCTCGAGACTCCACTGCCGCTGCCGTTAGCAAGCGCCCTGCTCAAGATTGATACAGCTGCTACACCGCGCCCACTGGGATTGACCATACTGCCGCTACCGCCTTTTGTTGCAGCAGCTTGGTTGGGTGCCTTGGGTGCCGTCCGGGTCAGCTTGACAGGAGGAGGGCTGTCAAGCGTGTCAGGCAGATTCAGCAGGCCATTGCTGCTGTAGCTGCTGTGCCCCCCTGCTTCCGGGCCAACGCTTGCAGGAACTGCCTTGGGGCCGCCCTTCACAGCTGAAGGCCGCGGCACAATCCTCACATTGCATGCCGCCCCTGCAGCCCTGGCGCTGGGTCCAGCTGCTGCTGACGCCTGCGGGCTGAGAGGGGCAGCACCAGGCGCAGCTCCTGCATGCGCGCTGTAACAGCAGCAGCAGCAGCAGCAGCAGCAGCCAGTGTGCACTGTGTCAACGCCACCCACGGCCTTTGCATGTGAAGTTTGAGGGCTGACGAACAGCCCCAGGCACCTTGTCTGCTCCTCATGTGCCTGGTGAGCTGCCTGGTGAGCAAGCTGATCTAGTGCTGAACCGCAGGCACACGCCACGCACGCTAGCTACATCAAGAACCACAACTCCATGCACTGCAGTGCAGGCCGCACTGCAGGCCGCGGTCCTGCAAGCTGCTGCGAGCACAGCAAAGGCGCGGGGCACTGACAGAGCACAGCGCACCGCTCACCCAATGCCCTGCAACATGGCATCCACATCGAGCCTCACAGCGTTGGCCACATTTGAGTTGGGTTGCATGATGAACTCAAAGCAGCCCTCTTTTTCAAGCAGCTTCCGCAGGGTGGTGCTCTGTTGCAGGCCGTGCTGCTCCCTCCAGTCCCTGCAAGCACGGAAATCAAGAACAGCCGCACAACTGGTGCTATGCCTGCTTGCTGGTTGTTTGCTGGGGTGATCAGCATGCTGCAATATGCATAGAGTGTGAGTGGCTGCATCTTGAAAGTCCTTGTTTAACCAGAAGACAGGTCTGCCAGTAGCACTGCTAAGCAAGCTCCTCAGCGGTGTCTGACAAGAGCAGACATTCCAGCCTCTCAAATGCATGCTGCATGGTTGCAATGCATCACTGCCCTGCGTAGATGTCTTGCTTACGTGCCCAGACGCGTGCAAAGTTTCACGCCTAAGGCAGGTAGCCCAACTTGGCAGCCCACAGCATCTGCACCTTCCACCAGAAAGCTGGCAATCTGCAGGCAGCAATGGTATGTGTTGCAGGAAAGCAGCATGAGCAGGCACGTCAGGCATGGTCGCGTCAGCTGCGCCAACCAGCGTGATGAGACTCAAACCCTAGCGGTTGCTCTGCTGCAGCACACATGATACAGTATACAAGTACAGTAGTTGCTGTGCTGGTCTTGGCCTGATCAATGCTGAACACGGCAGCAGCCCACCTGCTGCTTGACAAACTCTGGTCCATGATCATGCGGCCACCTCTGCTTCACCGCAGCCAGCAGGCGATGCCGTTCCATGGCAGCCAGCGCTTGGCCCTGTGCTTACTGTGCCACTGCTGCCACCGCTACAACTGCGCACATGCCCCCAAACATCTGTATTACCCTGTAAATTTGCTATGATATCGTCCCTGTGTGGTTTCCTGTGCACAAGCAGCAGCCACAGCCCCGACACCAGGTGAGCGAGAGCAGCCCGAGGGACACTGCGGACACAGATCAGCACCAGAGTGCTGATCCGACAAGTAAGCAGTCGTAAACACTGCGGTAGATAAAGCGACAACCTTCGTTGCAAAGCAGCACCGCCGCGCACTGATAAGACCTGCAGTTGTTCTGCGGGTGAGTCACCCACCCTCTGCCGTAGTGACCAGGTCCCAGTGCAGACAAAGAAACATGACAGCAGGCGGAGGTCTTTGAATTCTTGAACATGTAGACATGGTCGTATCACTATGCGAAGCACGTACTGCAATTCGCAAAGCAGTAGTGCGCACACAGCGCAGCAGGACATGTACTGCCTGTTCTAGACACATTCACCACTCTTGCACCCACCAACTCAAAAAACCGACAGAAGGCTTTTTTAATTGTCACGTTGTACATGTATGCATAGTAGTCTGCTTGCAGCAGTGCCCCAAGACACCAAGACACCTTTGACCTTCAAGGCTTGGCAGCTTTTCAAGCTCAGCCAGCCCAGCTCAGGCTGAACTCATCTGCCACCATAGCAACTTGCTCATGAGATTGCGACCAGCTTCAGCAACCTTGCCGATGAGAAGTGCGGCATAATGAAAGCACTACCTGGCTCGTCCAGTGAAAACCTACTCGAAGTACATAGTCATTGCTTATCAGCCAGGGCGAGGTGAGGGAGGGTTGCCAAACCGCCTTGCAGTAAAATGCAAGACGGGCAATGTCGACAAGGCTACAAAGCAGACTGTATCCAATGCTAACTGCAGTGTCAGGTTCAACAGATGCCACAGGTTGCAACATCAAGCCATACGCATTGCTGGCAGCCAGCACACTTGCTGAGCCGGAGCCGGAGCCGGAGCCAGCACACTTTAAGCATATCATACTTGGTACGCAGTTGAATAGAAAAGGCACCCCTTCCAAAGAAGTCCACACACATTGGGCGTAGCAGTCACGGACGAGAGACCATGAGCCAGCACTGATGAGGTGCCTGCCACAGCAGCGCAGAGTCGACAATCAAACAAACACGCCTGCACATGCAGGTGCAGACTTCGCATGCTGATGCTGTGCAGCAGTGGCATGCACCAGACACGCTACACTAGATGTCTTATGTTCAAGCTGCTGAAAGACCAAGAACTGTCAAAGCTGGCAGTGACTTGCCAGCTATATGCTTGCAGGCTACCATACTTAAGGAATCCAGCCATTCACTGCTCTTTTGCCAAATACAACAAGAGTGCTCTTGCTATCTACACATGCAGCAGCGTGTGTGCCTTCCTACAGAGCAACATCAACACCTGAACGTTGCCCAGGATGGATGCCAGATGACAGCTTGCTGCTGCCCACCAGCGTGACAGCACACACCACACTGTACTAACGCACGCAGCTATGAACCCATATACCTAAGATATTGTTGGCAATGACAAGGTAAAGCAAGGTTGTAGCGGCTAGTAAAGTCCCTGATGACTATCAACACAAGCACTATCATGTGCAAGGAACTCAACTCTCAAAGCCAAAGCACAGTTCAGCATTGCTCATGAACCACCCCTGCAGATGTGGCTACCGATCACCACCACGGATGCACACACAGAGCTCTTCAGCGCACCAAAGGCTGTGCTGAGCATGCCCACTTGGCAATCAGCCACCCAGAGTTCCGCACTGTGTTTCAAACAGCTTACTGTGGCTGCATCGACCCACGAACAACACGGTCTGGTACAAACATCATGCGTAGATCAGCGGGACCCATAACAGCTGCCACAGGACTGGATGCGTTGAGACACAGCAACTTGATAAACACCTGCCTGCAGCCGTGCTCCGCAAGAAGATGAGCGGGTGGCTGGTGCACATGCACCGCAGCTGCTGCGGCAGCTGACCTGTATGTATATGCTGCCGCTGGCTGCAGCCCCTATCAGCATATCAGATCCTGGGGTAGCTGGCACCGCTTGGCGACGGTGATGCCCTGCCCCAGCCCTGCTGCTGTGGCGCTTGCGGCTGCTGCTGCATGTACGCGCCTGCGTGCTGCCCCATGTAGGCGTAGCCGCCGGACACCACCTGGCCAGGGTTGGCATACATGGCAGGGCCCAGCAGGGATGCGCGCTGCTGCTGCAGCTCGTTCATGTGTGGGTTGGGCAGGAACGCGCCGCCCTGCACGGGAGGGCAGGAGGCGCTGGGGTACATGCGCGGGGAGGCCAGCACTGGGGCGGACGGTGAGCTGCTCACGACAGCCAGTGGAGGCGGCAGGGGTGTGGAGTCGATCATCTGGTGGGAGAGGGCGCAATCGAGGAGCAGCAGCAGCAGCAGTAGCGAGGCAGCAGCATGCACATCAGTGTGGCGCAGAAGCACATGGTGGAAGTTCATTTGGAGAGCAGGGTGTCACAAGGCAGAACTGGAGCCTCAGCTATGCTGTACTGATGCTGGTGCTGCGCACACAAGCCCTGCCGAGCTCGACAGTGCAGCAGCATCGGCCTCCACCACGGCGTTTCTACACAACGGCTAGGGCTCACCTCATACGTCTTGGCGGGCTTGTCAGCGCCTCGTGTGGCATTGATGTTGATGACAGCCACCGTCTCATCGCCACCTTCGATGGACGGCAGGCGGCTGCCCGCCGCGCCGTCCATTTTGGCGCCAGCGTCTGACCCGGGAGGGCCCGCCTGGTAGTCCTTGGGGTTGTAGCACGCGCAGGCGCAGCAGGAGTCTGCAGCCAGCGGCAACGGCAAGGGCAGAGTGAAGAGCCGCAGCACTGCGCCGCACTGTGCCGCACGCCTGCTGACATCATGCACGTACATGGCCATCATAGCAACCCCCCATCCGTTTTACTGCTACTCCACGCTGCTCACCTGACAGCCCGTCCAGGTTCTTGAGCACCAAGTAGCCGCACGCCAGCACCGCCCAGGCCATGCCCAGTAGAATGACGCAGGCCACCCACTGCACAAACAGCTGGTCGCCCAGGTCGCAGCAGAGCCAGCCCTTGAACTGCAGCCACACGCCGGAGATGCTGGGTAGTCCAGCAGGCCAATGAGGCGGTCGATGGAGCCGTCCGCCCCTATCATGGCTGCGACCTTGCCCTTGACGTCGCCCAATATCACGTTCACCTGGGCACAGCAGCGTCAGAAGCAGCCTGAGCCCCGTTCCACAGCAACAACTGCTACTACAGATACGCTACCTCATGCACAGCTCTGTGTGCAGGTGGCAGCTGCCGCACCGTGGCGCCATCCCACTCTGCAAACCAGGACTCCATCACGCATCGGCATGCGACTCAAGCGACAGCAGGGGAAGCTCCCCTGATCCCAGCTGCTTTGTGTACATGTAAACGTCGCATCTGCTTCAGGCACTTGAAGGTCGTTCTCGCTCTGGCTGGGCTGCGGTGTAGTCCCTGCTGCAGCACTGCAATGCATTGCCCTCGCCGCACGTAGCTCACCCTGTCCTTGAAGCTGAACCGCCTCTCCACATCCGCCAGCGTGGTGTTGACCATGCTGTTCACCTTGGCCTTCATGGCGTCGATATCCAAGTCAGGCTTGATGCTGCTGATCAGCTGCGTGACACTCATGTCAGTGCCATCAACAGCCTTGCCGCCACCCAGGTAGTAGTTGGCGACCGTGAACGGCATACTGTCGTTGCCCATCTTCAGAGACACCGCCTTGAGAGCAACTTGCTCGACATTTGCGCAGGTGTCACGCATCAGCAGCATGAAGATGGTGTAGAAGATCGGCAGTAGCGCGAAGAAGGCCAGCAGGAAGTTCAGCGTGAAGCCAGCCATGCACAGCCCTGAGGGGCAGTTCTTCCAGGTGAACAGGAAGATGAACAGGATGAGCAGCAGGACGGCTGCATACGCACCCATCAGGCCCTGCATAAGGCAGCAGGCACAGGCAGTCAGCAGGGCAGGTCCGATACACAACCAGTCATCACTTAACAGTCTCACAAGGGCTGGTTGAGAGGAGACTGGGGCTCTGCCAACTGCCACCCGCTGTGTGCTGGGTGCGCAAGCTATGCTATTTGAAGCTGTGTGCGGTCAGTCAAACCAGCTGAAGACTCTTGTCACATGAAAACAGCGCTTGCAACCAGCGTACGATCTGTCACAGCAGCCGTCTGCAGTCCACTTGCCGTGTCACCAACTGAGTCTGGCACTCACGTAGTAGGCGTAGCTCATGTACTTCTGCACCAGGGCCTGACCGCCATCAGGTGGTGGGGAAATCCATCGCTCCTGGAAGCCATCCACCTTGTCGATTGCGAATGAGCGCAGGAGGCCTGACACATTGAACATGGCTGTGGACACGTCCGCTACTGTCTTCCTAGCCTCACCAAAGGCGCCACCAGTTATGTCGCTGATTGTGTCCAGGAGTTGGCTCATGGGCGCGGTCAGCTGCAGGCAGCAAAAAAGAACACTCGACCAAAGACAAGCCAATGAAAATTATGGGCACCACATGGAGGCGCCAGAAAACGGCAGCTGGCCTGCAAACAAAACAGGGACTGATTGGCCCATCTGATGCTGGGTGGCATGACAAAAGAGGCGTGCCCACAGCACATACCAGGTGTCAGTCTGTCATAGCCTGCTGCACGGCGTGACAGCCAGCATCATGAGACTCTGCTCCTCACCGCAAACAGCATCCAGCATAGCGCTCACTCACGGAGGTGGGGTTGCCGCCAAAGGAGCTGTACGCATTGTCAGCTCCATCCAGTGCCGTCTGGAAATCCTCCAGGCTGAAGTCAGCAATCGACTGCTGCACATTTCCAATGGATGCAACCTGTATCGACATGTCACCACTGGCATCGCTCATGGTCTGCTTGATGCTGCCAGCTGTCTGGCTCACAAAGGGACCCAGGTCAGCTGCAGCAAAGATGGCTGCAGCAATTGTGACTTCTGTGCCATTGTCCTCCAGGTTTGCCTTCAGCGCTGACCAGTTGTCAGTGTCATCTGTTGCATCAAAGGCTGCTATGGAGCCGCCAATGCTGTCGACAGCTGGCTGCAGCCGCTGCAGCCCCTGGGTGAGGTTGTTGAGGGAGGCAATGAGATGTGCCAGGTCAGCAGCTGAGTCCCTGAGCTGCTGATCTGCAGTCTGCAGTTGGGTGATGAGTGAGGTGGTGTCTGGCAGCGTCAGGTTTGCAGCCAGGCTGTTTATATCGTCTGGCATATTGGTAAGGTTGTTGTCGCCACTGTAGAGCGAATTAATCTGGACCAGGCTGCTGTTCATCATGGTGACCTTCTCGCCAACGTCGGAATCTAGCTCCATGATGCTGCTGTTGACAAACAGAGCCCTGTCGAGCAGCCGGTCGAAGGCAGCTGACGCATTGTGGTACCACATGCCGTTGAACCTGCTGACTGTGCTCGACAGGTTGGTCAGCTTGACGCCCTTGATGTCTGCAGTAGTGGCATTGACATCTGCCAGGCGCAGCTGGATCGCTGTGAAGGGGTTGCCAGTACTGCTGGTTCGAGCTTCATCGATGGCATGGGCAGCAGCCAACGTGGTGTCAATGTTCAGCAGCCATGCAGCCATGCCGCTGGAGTTGGTGACTGCGTTGTGTGCTTGCTGCAGGCCAGTCCAGCGCTGTGCCAAGCTGCTCTTTGTGTCGGGCCCGGACCTGGGAGTGGCAGCGCAGCATTGCCAGAGGAAGGCGCAGCATGAGCCGTCCAGCAGTGTATGCTGCAAACAAGCATACACTGTTTTAATTGCAAACTTCTGCAATCAACTGCTGTCTGCCATGGCTTCGCTGCTTCAAAGTATACAAGTGGCGGCTGCAACTGCATCACTGGAACAAAGCTGCTCCGCGAGCTGCACCCAGTTGATGACTCACCGGGAGGCAACATCCTGGATGGAAGCGTCATAGGCAGCCAGCGCGACGCTTGTGCTGTTTGTTGAAAAGGCCTGGATGACGTTGATGTGGCCCATCAAGACATTGAGTGCGTTGCTGGAGTTGTTGGCGTCAATCTCACTCTTCAGAGCACCCAGCGCACCGGAAAGGGTGACCTTCAGGGCGTCATCCAGAGCCTCCATGATCTGCTTGAGCTCTGCTGGCGTTGGAGCGTTCCTAAAGAAGTCGTTCACATGCGCAACATCAGCCTGCATGCCTGTAATGTTGACCTCCTGCATGATGTCCTCAAATGCGTCCAGGGGCGATGATATGTTGGCTGTCTGGTTTGCCAGGCCGTTCACCTCCAGCAGGAGCTTCAGTGGGAACTCCTGCACGGTGTCGATCTCCTTGCTGACGGCTGCAGGGAACTGCTGGTTGAGGCTCGCCATGCCCCAGGCAGCCATTGCGCAACCAACCAGGCCCAGCACAAGCATGACACCCTGCACAAGCATTACCACATAGGCTGTGTGTGACAGTCTGCACTCAACACACAATGCGCAGGCTTCAAACTAGCACGCCACGGTGTAGATGGACCAAGACGTGAAGGCACCTGCTGTGCAGCTGCGACTTTCCATCTGCAGCAACCAGTGCGGATGTGCCGGGGCAGGGCAGGCAGCTGCACACAGCTGCACACTGCTGCGCCGTTGCTGAGCCAACAGCGCACAAACCTTGTATATTTGCAGTCGCCTGCTGAACAGCACCTTGATGGGGTCTGCGTAGGCCTCTTGCTGGCAGCACACCACGCACAAGCACCTGAAGCACCGCCTGCAGGAACACGCGCAGCAGCAATGTCAGCCAGGCAGCGATGCGCCTGCCAGCTGCCATGTCAACATGCAACAGGGCGCTAGATTCGCACTCAAGTTTTGAGCTACGAGCTCTGGTGCCTTTGCCGGGCAGATGCCCTCATGTGCTGCTGTGCTGTCAATCATTCGTCACCTAGCTGCTTGCTGCAAGCATCGCAGCTTACCAGAACAGCAACAGGGCCAGCAGCAGCAGCACCAGGACCCACAGCGCCCCAATCCCAGCGATGGGTTGGATGGCATAAGTCTTGAGGTAGCTTATCAGCTGTGGTTTTACTGTCGACATGTCATACGAGCCCAAGGAACCGCCCTCCATGATGTGCCACACAGGACCAAGCAGCTGGTCCAGGTCTGCTGCTGCGACTGGTGTGTTCATGAACGGTGCAACCTGGCAGGGACAGCACATGAAGCAATTGCTGCACTTAGTGGCAGTGATAAAGCAAGATGCAGGCTGGAGCATGCGGAATCTGGCAAACTACAGCCATTTGCATGGTGGCCAGATGCTGCGATTATCATGAACAAGCATCACCAATCATTGCTTGAGCCAAGTGCCCGCTGCATGGCATACGCCTCAGCTATGGTTGCTGCTCATGCAGCATGAATCTATTCTATAAGATGGTGACTGATTATGCATTCAAACGGCCTTCTCCTCTACGCCCAACGCACACAGCCATGCTGCAGCTGTAGTGCTGTGTACTGTACACATGACAAGCACCCAAGCTCATCGTCCAACCACACTGCAGCTGCACACGCACAATTACCTTATACTTGGCTTGATTGCATAAGCCGCTGTCTTCTGCCATCGCAACGCCAGCAAGCCCAACCAGTGCCAGCAACAATAGAGTGTACCCCTTCATCGTAAACGGCTAGGCTGGAGCTAAAGTAATGGTTAGTACATCCAAAAGTTTGACAGATGAAACTTGGTTTGGAGGCTTCAGCTGGTCAGCAACAGCTGTGATTATCGATGTTTGCTTCTCGCTCTACGCATTAATTGCACCTAGCCTACAGCTACCAGGCACTTTCATAAGAGACAGTGCACCAATAGGTACTTAAACCACTTTGGTCAGAGAAGATTGCGTCGCTGCATGTTACATGGAAAACCTGACATGCAAACCGCCCAGGTGAATGTTGGAAGGTTGTACTTTTGTGGGATGTGACTTTCTGTGGCGTTGCTCACGTGTTGCTGCTAGTTCAATGTGTGGCAGGGCAGGGCCTAACAAGGCCAGCATGCAAGTGCTGCGACAACTGGCGACTTGAGCAGATCTAGAGCCGCTGCAAGTGACAACTGCAAGCTTGATTGATGCTATGATGTGGCTGAACCTTGCAACTGGGAACGCGCTGGACACACAAGAGCAACACGGTTGTATGATGCTTGAAAATACGGTACTAAGATGCTGCCTAGCCAGTTGCGGGAGGGTTTTGGGCTGCATGGCCAGCAGGCAAGTACCCATGGGTACTGGCCAGTGCCACATATGTGCATGCATGCACCTTGTACAACGCACTTTGTCATAGGTGGCATTACCATGTACCATGCATGATAGAAATATTCACATGCTGAAACAACGATGTGAGCACCGTACACACACCTCATTTCTGCTGTGCTGAACCTTTTTGCTGTAACAGTGTAAGGCAATGCACATTGGTTTGGTGACTTTTTCACCTCTGCTTCCTGCACGACACTGCTGCTGCTGCTGCTGCTGCCACCTATCTGCCACTGTAAAGGCTTGTCAGGCAGGACCACAACTGGCAGGATTTGTGCGGAACCTGCACAACCATGAACTGGAGCTCAGCCTGCAACATCTGCTCAGCGAGGACCTTGCAGGACTTGCGCAGCAGCAGCAGCAGCAGCAGCAGCAGCAGCAGCAGCAGCAGCAGCAGCAGCAACAGCAGCAGCAGCAGCAGCAGCATATCAGCAGCAGCACTAAGCAGCAGTCCAGCGGCTGCTTCAGCAGCAGCCGGCATGGGTCTTTACCCCTGTGTTCACCTGCTTCACTGTTCAACAGCACATGTGTGACAGTGTGGCTGCTGTGTCATCACAAGTGGACAGTACCACTTGTCCAAACAACGCACAGCCAGCTGGCGATGCAGCATATGTATGGATTCGGCTACGTATCCGTGGCGCAGGTGAGTGAGCAGCAGCAAGTGACAACCCGCTTGCTGCTTGATGTTGCTGTGCAGACTCTGCAGAGGGCAAAGCAGCAGCTTGCGTGCGCTTCAACTGCACTTAATACGGCAGCAAGGCCTGGCTGCTATGTGAGTTACTGCAGCAACAGCAGTGCTACTGCTCAACCAAACAGTTTCACAGCGTGCCTGTTAGTGATCAAAGTCTGCAACTGAGACCAGTGGCTTGCCAGCCGCTATGCCTCATGGGCATTCAAGCGTCACGCCGGCAAGGTGTCGAGGATGAAGTCGAGGAGAGATTCCCTGTGGTGTTTGAGTGCCCTCTTTGTGCACCTGTCCATAAGCGTTTTGCTACGTTGTTGCAGTCGTTGGTGGATCATCACAGATGTAGGCCAGTATTAGTTCATGCCAACCCAGCTAGTGAGCACATGTCCAAGTTCATGCAGCAGAACTGTGCTTCTGTTATTGCAGTTGTGCATTGTTGCTGGTTGATCCCCTTCCTGAACTTACGCGGGTGTTAAGTGTCAACACATCACGCGTAGCTCATTCATTCATTCATGCTGGTTGATGGGTTGTCACCCTGAAGCGAGCCCTGAGTCGCTTCTTTCTTCTCGGTCTCTTGCCCAGGTGATTGACGAAGCAGATGAGTTTTCTCTGCGTCCTCAGATTTTTCCCCGATGACGGTGAAGTTTTTTTATGCGCCCCCCCCCCCCCCTCAAAAGCCTTGTGTTGGCTTTTGATTGAGGTTCCCTCTCCTTTGTTGTGGAGCATGTAATGTTGTGTACTTTAATGTCATACAACTACTGGAATGCTTGTCAGAAGCTTAAAACTGGATTTCATCATCACAGGGGTGCGCAACACAGGGGTGCGCAACATCTGCAACATTTGCCAAACTCTTCTGAACAAAGAGGGCGAAATCCAGCGGTTGAGTTGCACTGCTTGTATGCTTGCCGCACGTTGTGCAGTTCAAGGATGATCAGGCGATCTTTCAGTTGAAGTATATTGTGATCCTCCTGCTATGCTACTGTCCTGCTCAGCAGACAGCGCAGACGCAGTTGCACAAGCTGAGCTGGGCTGCCAGTGTACTGCATGCTAGTGCCGTGTCCTCTCACAAGCTGAAGGTGGTCGGCAAGCGCATGCGAGCTGCGCAGCAGCTGCAGAAAAAGCGGCCGCAGCTGCAACTGTAGGCAGCACTGCAAGGCAGAAAGCACATTGGCTACAGCCAGCGCTGGCCACAGACACCAACAGCATGTTGCAGTGCAGGACCAACTGGTAGTTTGGTGTTGTGGCTCAGTTCAGGACAAGTGTGATGGACGCAGTCTCAGAATATGTTGCCTGTTGCTGCGGCTGTGTGTCACCCCCTGTCGAGATTCCTTGCAGTACTGGATACTATCCAGCCTGAGGCGCGACCAGTCACCTTCTCCCCCTGTACAAGTAGCAACGGTGCCGTGCCTCATGCATGTTGAAGCTCGTCACATACAGCATGTCGATATCCTCTTACGGCAAAGCAGCTGAGAGGTGGATGTGCACTTAGGCAGTTCCCCATGTGAAGTGGCATGCAACAGCAGTCGGCAATGCAGAGCCAGAGTACTGCAGCAGCTGGCGACCTATGCATGCTGATCCAAGCTCTACGCCCAGAATAGCCCCAGCCAAGCAAAGCCTTTGCTGCAGCTGGCACGGCACGGTGCCAATGCTGCATGCCCACAGCCACCACCGCAGTTACTTCGCGTTGCGCCTTGGCAGCGCTACTTGCAAGTCAAACTCTTTTTGCGAACTCCGGCATTCCAGGCTGCCATTGCCCCTGCGCGCTCTTTTTGCACACAAAACGCGCCCGGCGCCCGCGCGTCCACGTCGGGACAGTCTTCGCACTGCACCGTCCTCACTGCGAAGTCAATACACACTCGCATGCTCTGTGTTCGACATTACAGCTTTTTACAGCACAGCAAACTCAGCTATGGTCACTTTTGAGGATTGCTCCTGCAGCAGCCACTTCATCAGCAGCGCTAGCGCGCCTATATACCTACATGCTGAATGGGTTTGAAGAAGAAGAAGAAGAAGAAGAAGAAGAAGGAGAGGGGCTGCACGGGGTTGATATGCCAAATGGACGTTTCAGCAGTAATGCAAAGCCCCCACGGCTAGGCGAAGCCAAGCCCGAGAAGCGGCCGCCAACTTGGCCTTGAAGGGCAGATTCCTCGATTGTCTTGCCACAGCAAAATGATCAACCAGCATGGCATGCTTTGCATACCGGCAATTCGTTTTCTGTGCCTCCAACTGGCAAAGCTGTCCTAGCAATTTAAAGACATCCCGAACTGACCTCACTTGCAGCTGCAAGACAGCCAAAGCAGGAGTGTTAGAAGTGTGCCACAACTGCAGCGCTGCTGCCCCTGCCATTGCTGTACACCCCCAGCAGGCAGCTGGCTGACTCAAACACAACAGGCCTGTGGCTCACAAGCAAATACTGCGCGCCAAGCCCACCACATTGAGTGTCAACCACAACAGCAGCATGAGCTGCAGTGCCGCTCTTGGTCGCTGCCACCTCAGCACCACTGCCTGTGCCATATCGCACACATTCAAGCTGTGTGTTGCCATCTCCGCCTGATGCCTCACTGTCACAAACATCGACACGCTCATCTGCCTTGCCAGCTGCTGCTTTACTGCACATGGCCCTGCTGCTCAAGCTGCTGCTGCTGCTGCTGCCGCCGCCGCCGCTGCACTGCGCCCTGACAAACGCAGCCACCCTGCCTGCTGCCAGGCTGTCCAGGGCGCAGTCCACCTCATCAAAAAAGTAGAATGGGGAGGGGAACAGCGCCTGCACAGCATGACGAATGGTATTGGGCGCTGTGCCGCGTGTGCAGGAGCAATGATGAGCACCACAACACACGCCATGTGCACCACCAACAGCTGGATGCTTGACCTGCCTGCCACCAGCAAGTGCTCACAATGCGTCCTTCACTGTTGCCGTACAGCACAGAGCATGAGGTTGCCAATCAACCCTCATGAGCTGGACAGTCGTGCAGGTGCCATGATTGCCAAGCACCGCACACTCCCACCTGCAGTGCGAAGCTCAAAGCCAGCGTCGTCAGAGCCTGCTGCCCTCCAGACAGCATGGCAAACTGCCGCCAGGCCTGGCCGTCTGGCTGCACGTGCAGCGTCACACCTTGGCTGAACAGCAGGCGGCGCTCCTGAAGGCGAGGTGTTGAAATGCGATCCACGAGGCAGGCATGAAAACAAGGAGCATGCCAGTCAGGATGTTTTGAGGGGTTGTGAACAGTGCAGGGTACGCAATCGAGCTACACGCGTGTAGTGCAGGGCTGTGGTCGATTCACCTACACAAGCTGTAGCGGCCTTCCTCGACAAAAAAACATGCAGCATGCTGACAGGCGCAGCAGGCCAGCAGCTACGGTTGACCTGTCAGCGAACATAGTTGCAACAAGCATGCCGCCGGTGGTCCGCCAGCAGCGCATACAGATCACGCCTGCAACATCGCCTACATGAAGCAACATACGCTAAAGTGCCAGCCCCGGCTTTGCTGCGGAGTAACATGAGCTGCTGCCTCCTTGGTACATCCAATCCAGTGACACCTCAGGACTGCAGCTGCAATACCACGATGAATGTTGGTGGTAGCCTGCTGAGCAATTGGCCTCACCTGCGTGTATGCACAGTAGGCTGAGCCGCAGCCGCCCGTCAGCTGCCTGTACACCCCATCCAGCGATGCATTCAGCGCCTGCAGCACCGCCAGCAGCCTTGCATAGCGCTCGTCAAGCAGCTGCTCGCGCACTGCCACCGCCTCACCCTGCAGCTGCTGCAGCTGCTGCAGCCGTGCGTGTGCTGCTGCAAGCGCCTGCAAAGCCTGCAGGTCACGCTCCAGTGCTGCTTCATCGACTTTGGCCGCCTGCAGCTGCCAGTCATGCACAGCATCCTCCAGCTGCTGCTGCCGCTGCTGCAGCTGCTGGCCCTGCTTGGCGAGTGCTGCTGCCGACAAGCAGCTGCCATCTGCAGCTTCACTGCTGTTGCTCTCACCGCTGTTGCCTCGCAACTGCTGCTGCTGCCGCCGCTTGTGGCATGCTCGCCTCTGCGCGTGGCGCTCCCCGTCGCTGCCACTGCTGCTGTCGCTGCTTGCGTCGCGCGTCTCATGCTCACTGTCATCACTGCTGTCCAGCACCTTGGCACGACGCCTGCCAGCAGCTTGTCCCGCTGACCTCAGCAGTCTCTTTTGTTGTGCTGGCATAGTGCTGCCATCACCTTGCTGGTCACCTACAGTAGCAGGATCAGCCTCCTTGCTGATACCTGCCTGCCTGTCCTGCTGCTGGGGCTGCCCTTGCGGCACATCATGCATTGCTGCATCCTGCTGCTCCAAGCCAGCAGTAGCAGCGGCAGCTGCACCTGCACGCGGCTGCTGGTGCTGGCGCTGCAGTTGAGCCAGGTCAGCATTCCTCTGCTGCTGGCGTTGTTGCAGGTCATGCAGTGCAGCCTGCTCCTGCTGCAGCAGCGCCTGCACACAGCAGCAACGCAGCAAGGTGCAGTGAGGCAGCTATGTGCCTAGGAATGCAGACACGCAGTGCGCCGCGGATGCTCTGTCCTGCTGCAGTCCTTACGCTACCAACAGTGTCAGTTGTAGCACACCTGCGCAGCCATTCAATAGAGCACCAGGCAGCGCTTCACGTGTCAAATATAAGAATGCGCTGACACAGGAAGCAGACTGGCACTACAGGCCAGCGCTTGTGGCACAAGGTCGCTGTTCCAGCAGATCACAGTACATGGTCCACCCAACAAAGGAGTGGGAACCCTGATCAGAAGCCAGCAAAAGACTCATAGGGTAGGGAAGCAGAAAAGAAAAGACCATCGTCATCAGAGACAGCCAAGAGACAGCAGAGAAGTACGCTGCGGACTTGCACCACTTGCACCCACTTGTGGCGGCACACTCGCAGCAATGGCAGTCAAGAAGCAGCGCAATTTTGCAGCTGGCGAGGCAGCACAGCGGACGGCCATGGCCAGCCAAGTGCCACCAGTGGTGACGCCACACTCGCAGCAATGGCAGTCAAGAAGCAGCAGAGACAGGACAGGGAGTAGGTTGTGGATTGTGCTGCTGTTGCTCGTGCTGCGTGCAGTAGCAGGGCAAGTGCTGCATGCGCAATGCAGCAGCACTGCTCTTGCCGCGGCAGCAGGCATGCAGCAGCAGCGGGTTGTGCTTTCGAGTCAGCTGCAGAGACGAGGCTGCCAAAGGGTGCATTGCGCACCTTTATCTCGTGACCAGCAGCAGCAGCAGCAGCAGGAGCCAGTGTGGAGTAGTAGCGTAAACATGTTATTGGCATCTGCAACAGCAGGCAGTGCGCAGGGATGCAACTTTGGGCTGACCTGACCTCAATCACCTGACGTACCACGTCAGCAGCTGCAAATCGTGGCGCCGCTTACCAGTGACAGTTTAAACCAGCATTTCATGCTGGCTCGTCAGCAGGCATCTCGTTCACGTGTGGATGCCATCAACAAGCCAGGGCAATGCACCATGCAGCAAGCGCACAGCTGCCTGCTGCGACAGCATGGCGCTCGTGGCTTTGCTTCCTATGTCACTCTTCTAGTGTACAGCGTTGATAAGCCATTGCGCGGCCCTTGCAGTGCCACTGCCATGGTGGCCTGGCGACGTTGCCAGACACCCCTTCCACGGTGGGTGGTGGCCTCACTTCTGCTTGCATTCAGCAGCAGCACTGCCAGCCAGCTGGCTGCAGCATGAAAAAAGAGCTCTCCTGACGCCCTCATGCAAGGCTGCAATGCACGTGACGCTGGCACCACCCACTGTACTGCTGTGCTGCTTGTGTGTTGAGGCCGTGTCGACCGCTTACCTGCTGCCGCATCCAGCATGGCCCCCAGGGCTGCCATGAAGCAACTCACGTGTATCATTCTGTGAAGTCATCTTGTGGGTGTAGAAGTCAATGGGTGTAGAAGTCAATGGGTGTCCAATGTACATCGTGGAGGATGTTGAGCGCGATTGTCCCAGCAAACTGATGGTGCTGTCTAAATCTAATTAATAAACAATTTGCACCTGCGTCAGCTTCAGCGCGTGTGATGCAGTCCCCGATGGCTGCCATGTCAGCTGGCCGTTTGGTATTTATTTCCATTTGCGTTACGGCATCTGTGCATTTATACGCCAACAGCATCAACACCGGATGCATTACATCGACTCAGCTCGCTGTATTACAATCGATTGCAATATCCACCCGTTGGCCTTGCTCACCTTCAAAGTTTGTTGAGACAAAAAGAGCCCGCAGACCCAAGACTTGCGATGATTGGTCGCTTGATTCCAATCGTAGAGGCTTTCTGCCAGATAGGTTATGAGTGGTGGCACCGTGGCCCAGCGGAGAGTGGCAGCGCACCTGCCGAGGCCGCTGTGCACAGAAGGTGAGCTTAATCTACTCTACCCCGGCCTGAAATGATAGATATCGTCACGGGATGCATGTTTGTGTTGCGCTCAAGGCTGCAGACACGCCCAGTGTATCAAACCATGCATCTTGATGTACACCTTCACACTGAGACAGCTGCTGTCCAGCAAGTAGTGCAGCAACAAAATTCGTCCTGTTTGACTGTTTTCAGACGGACTGTATTGTTTAAGTTGAACAGTAGTCTCGTAGCGATAGCCAGTCGCAGCAAACGTTACTCATTCATATTGCTGGCTCCAGCATATGTGGCAGTGATCAAGTGTGCCCTGCCTTGCCGTGCCTGCTTCCAAATATTTTTTGTGCCTGCAGCTACCGCACAAGACCCTGCAGTTGCCTATGGTGCAGCAACGAAATTATACCTGGGCTGGCAGCTGCCAGCCACTCCAGCGCACAGCCGGGCACCCCTGGGCTAGTGGACGGGCTGTCTGCAGCAACCTCTGAGGCAGGCAGCAGCGGCAGCGCCTCAGAACGTGATGATGATGACGCAGGCAGTGAATCAGCAGAAGCAGCAGCAGCAGCAGCTGGCAGCAGCTTCAAACAAGTGTCGCAGCTGACGGAGGTGCTGCTGGCTGTTGAGCTGAAGGGCTACGCCAAAGGGTACAGGGATGGCAGACGCAGCAGGAAGGCACGGAGGTTGCGGCTCCGCAAGCAGCACAACCTTGACAGCAGCAGCAGCAGCATCAGCAGCAGCAGCAGCAGCACCAGCCGCACCAGTCGCACCAGCAGCAACTCTTCCCTAGGCTCACCCCAGACGCCCGAGGCCGCAGCAGAGCTCCCAAGCAGCAGCACCGGCGCCGCGGCAGCCGCAGCCTCAGGGCCTCCCCAGCTCCCTGCAAACCCACCAATGCCGGAGGCTGCTCCGCCATCCCCTGTCGCCCCACCAGCAGCAGCAGCACCAGTATCAGCAGCAGCCGCCGCACCAGCACCAGCAGCTCTCATGGACCGTCCTATCTTGCTGTTCTGCTGAGCTGGCATTGTTGCATAAGTGGTGCCGTCTTCACTGACTTCTGGCCTGCTTGAATGCGCAGCAGAAAGGGTGACTGCAGAGTGACGACAGCTGACGACTGTCACATGGTGCCCCTGCTGTGAGAGTGTGACTGCAGCATGCAGTGTGGTTGCCCATGCTTGCGCATGCATCAGTACACAGCAGATTGTTATTGGAGAGCGCGTTGACCAGGCTGTTGCCTGCATGGCTAGCGTTATCTGTGCGTGCACACGGCTGGTTGCCACACGCAGCTCCTGCTGCCAGCCATTGTGTGGCACCCGTGTGTACGCACAAAGATTTGTATGGCTGTAACAGTTGTGGGCAAGTTCAGCAGCTTTGATGGCTGGGTACCCTGTGCCAGCTGCTTCTTGTGTGGGTTGTTTGCGCTGATGTGCAGCTCCGCAGCCAATTGCTCTGTGTGTTGTGTTGTGGACTGTGACAGGTAATGTGTTTTGCTGCGAACCAGCTGTGTAGGGTGTCCTTGTGTGCACTTGCCGGTTGGTCGTGCTTTCTGGTGCCCTTTGGGCTTTGTGTGGGTGCCGCAGCCACAGGCTGTGTGCTGGGCCCCCTCTCTTTTCTGGCCGGCGTCTGCACCTTCTTCTGTGCTTTCGCTTGTCCTTCCCTTTGCCTTTGTTGATTGGGCCGCTCTTGGCCCTTTAAAGTGTGTAACGCCTGGAACGGCTACTTGCATGTTTTTCTTGTGGTGGTGTGCTGTTTGTGGCGGTCTATGGTCTATGGGTCTACAGTAATGACTCATGAGACAGCAGCACCTGCAGCAGATCTAGATGCATCAGGTTTTTAGCGAGCCGTTGTTGATTGCTGGTGCGGGCTGGCAGTGCCCTTATGGGATAATTCATCCCACGCGGAGTGCACTGACGCTGTGGTCAGCCTCACGGCCATCACTTATTAGACTTTGGGTTTGATCATTGCATGAGAGGCCTGGCGAGCAAACGCTTTTGCGTTCAAGGTCCCGGCTGTTTCTGGCCCTAACTTGTGGGCCTGCGCCCACCGGTCAGGAACCACCGAAAGTGGTCTGGGAGCGGCTCATATTTTGTGTTTCTTTGATGATCGCATGGTGAGATGGCTAGTTGATGGATGTGGCGCTTGTGGTGCCCTTCTTGGCAGCAGGAAAGTGAGCTCACTTGGCAGCAGGATAGTGAGCCTTGAGGCTCTTGTTGTATGCTGTCTTTTGGTATGCTGGTGACCTGGTGCTACTGCCACAACTTCCACAGCGCTGTTGCTGATGACCTGGCTCTTTATGGTGCAAGCAGTTGGATTGTGTCTTGTCACGTGCCGATGACTATTCTCGACAGCTGGCACTGGGCTTTTGGCTTGTTGCCTGCCTGTTGCCGCAGGGTACTGCTGGACCCATGCTGCTTGCAGGACTGGATTGGATCGTTGGTTAACCAACAACCAACCAACACAGCAGCAGCCTGTTGATCACAGCAGCGTCCACAGATATCAGGTCAGCAACAATGTTGTAGTCGGATCTGTATTTTTAGGTCTTGAGTGATGTATCTTAGTGTTGTCTTGATGTTCGTTTGTATGGAACAAGACAATGTGTGCAAAGCGCTGTGGTTGTATGACTAAGTAGTGCAGCATCAGGCTGGCGCAATGGAGCTGTGCCCCTTCCGCTCCTGTAGGGCGCGGGGCCGACAGCGTTGATGCTATGGCTTGAATGGGTAACATGATGATGATGATAGTGATGATGATGATGATGATGATAGTTGGGCTGACTGGCACAACCACATGCCTGGTCAATGCTCAGGGAATGTCAAAACATGCGTGGCCCAGCATGAAAGCATTGGAGGATATGCAGCGCCATACGACACAAACTGAGCTGGACATAGGCATGAAAATCAGCAGCAACGGCAGCAGCAGCAGCAGCAGCGGCGGGAGCTGAAGCAGCAGTAGCATCAGGAGCAATGGCGAGACCAACAATGGCTGCTGTCTTATAAATTTCATCTTTTGGCTGGTTACGGCTGTGTATTGTTGCACCAGCGTGCACACTGCTGGGCTGCTGACCAGTGCTGACCAGTGGTATCCCCACCCATGTAACTGCCAAAGGCATTTGAGACATGGTGTTCAAAGACTGCTCAGTCGTCTATAAGGCAGCTTCAGCTGGCTGTGTGCACTGGTACAGCAAGCATGGGTTGGGGAGCTGAGCACATACCTTAATGCAGTAGTGCGCTGGCGCGTGTCGTGGCCCAAGCAAGTGTGAAACGAGTGTGTTGTGGCATAGCGTTGCTGTCACCGCAATCACCTTGCCTTGTGTTAGAAATGCACGCTGCTTGTGTCAGCATGCTGAGTATGAGATTTTTCCAGTACAACTACCAGATACCAGGTACCGTAAAAAAATAGGTTACCAACAGACCTTGAAGAGGCCTAATTTAAATTTGCGGTCATGGATGCCATTTGGGCCATGCTGACCTACACTTTTGCTTGGTTGCTGTAATGTCTGACGTGTATGCTACCCCTCAGCCCCACCCTTGTTTGCTGTGTGGGTCATCGTTTTGATGCTGCCTACCACCAACACTAGCAGCAAAGGCACCCACTGAATGCCTTGAACCTGCCTTTCAACTGAAATGCATACACAGACACTACGTCTTTGGCAGCAACCCACAACCGCATGCATGGACAAACCTCCCGCACCTTGCTTGCATCGGCTTCTGCGTGCGCTGCTGCAGTCGCTTTAAGTGCTGTAGCGAGCTGCTTCAGCAGCGGCTTGAGGCTGCTGTTGAGCTCAGCCTGATGACCCTGCAGCAACTCCAGGTCCGCCTGCAGTGATGTCAGCTGCTGCTCCTTTGATTCCAGCTTGGCCTGCTTTCGTGCGGCACAACAAGCAGCAGCAGCAGCAGCAGCAGCAGCAAACACAATAGCGCCTTGAAAGAGTGCCATGTGGCCTGACGACACGCCAAAGCAAGCGCAGATGCGGACACAGGCGCTGAAAAGGCCTCAGCAACCTTGGGTGTTTTGCCCGCTCCTGATGCCCTTGCATACCTGCACGTAGACCCTCGCTTGCAAGCAGCGTTGTGGCGCCAGGCGCACCAGTCGTGTAGCACAGCAGGTGCAAGGCTGAACAGTGATGGGGCAGCTGACACCATTTTGATAGTGGAGCAGTGTGCTGCCGACATGATGAACAATGGCCTGCAAACTCATACATCACAGCCCACCTGAAGCCTCTCGAGCTCCTGCTGTTGGCTGCCTGAGCCCTGAACCCTCAACAGCTCCTTCTGCGCTGCTGCTGCCTTGCGGGCAGCTGCCTGCTGCTGCTGCTTGGCCTTGTCGGCCTCCTCCCAAGCTGCTGCCACTGCTGCTGCAGCAGCTGTAGCAACCTGCTGTGCATGCTGTAGGGACGTGTTTGCTGTTGCAAGTGCTGCGGATGCTCGGTTGCCTCCTTCGCTTGCCATCTGCTGCTGTAGCTGCTCCTGCAGACGCTCCTGGTTTAGCTGGGCCTGCTGTACTGCAGCTGTAGCTTCTTTCAGCTCTGCTGCTGCTGCTTGCTGCTGCTGCTCCGCATTTGCTAGCTGCGCCTGCAGCTGCGGCAGCAGCTGTGCGGATTGGCTGGCTGCTACCTGCTGTTGACTGCATGCACGCTGCTCCGCTCTCTGTACTGCCATCAAGTGCTGCTGCTTCTGCACCAGGGACATCCTCGCCGCCTTCAGGTGCTGGTCTGCTGCTGCCACTGCCGCCACTGCCATTGCTGCCTGCTGTCGAAGCTCCTGCACGCTCTGCTGTGCAGCTTTCGCTGCCGCAAGTGCTGCGGTGCGTGCCGCAGCAGTAGATGGCGCAGCAGGATCTGCCGCTGCTGTCCCTGTACTGACGGGGATTGCAGCTGGTGCTCCAACTAGCAGACTGTATGCGCCTGTGCTGCTGTGTTTGATGCTGCTGCTGCTGCTGCTGTTGCTTGACATGCGCACCACCACCTCGCCATCTGCCTTGAAGACCTCTCCAGCCCTGCCAGGCAGCACACAGCACACATCACACAGCGCATGTTGCTTCAGCTGACATGCTGACATACCAGCAGTTTGGCAGCAGCGCAGCACAGGAAAAGTGGTAGCAAGGTGACTTGCAGGATGCAGTTGCATGCGTCACCCGCTGAGGATGCGGAACCTCTAGCAATGTGAAAAGCATTCCAGGTATGGCACGCATACTGCTGCCTTGGCTGTCTTTTAAGGTCAGATGCATCAGCGTGCTGGGCTCGCCCTCCTGCCGTCCACCAGCAGCCAGTCGTGCTGCAAATGATGAAATGGTTACCCAATGCAGCACGAGTCTTACAGCGTGACAAGGTTTCTCCTCAGGTGCATCAGCCTGCTGGCCTCCTCCCTGCTGTCCACCAGCAGCCAAGTTCCCAGCAGCTGCTGCAGCAGGCCTGCAAGCCAGGCACACCCGGCACTGCTTGCACACACTGTAGCAGGGCCCTGCTGCTGCTGCTGCTGCTGCTGCTGCTGCTGCCTGCTGCATTAGATGCAGCAGTCGCCTCAGAGAGGATCTTGCACTGCACCGTGCCCACCCGCTGCTGCCTGAAGTGATCGATCACTGCTGCCGCAGTGGGCCTGTCACTGACAAGCAACGTGCTGTTCAGGTTTGCCACCTCTGCTAGTGCTGCATTGACGGCAACAGCAGCTGGGCCATGAGCTTCACTGATGCTGAGCATGTTGCACAGCCTGCCGTGAAAGCAGCCCGGCAGTTGGTTCTGTCACTGCGCTGCCTGAGCTGCTGCACAGCTGCGTCGTACGCTGGCCAGCTGCCGGCGGCACTGGGGTACGAGGATGTGGTGCTTGCTGCGTGCTGCGGGTTGTGCTGCAAGTGCTGCTGCTCGTCCTGCGCTTGCTGCAGCTGCACCTGCAGGCAGGCAGCAGCACCACCACATCATGATGTGCCACACAGGTGTGCGCTTGTTGATTTCTGCCCTGCACAAATCTACGCTACAGGTATGTTTTGATGCTGAAGCCTTGCTGCCGAAATGCGTGCCTGCACAGCAGCCCACTCGGAGCACCAAACGAACTTAAGCAGTGGTCTCCTGGTCCAGCAATGCTTGAGGTACGCAGCTGTGCATTGTCCTGCAGCCCATAAACCATGTAAAAGTCTTCATTTACACAGGCGTTTGGCACAGGCACGGCAGGCACAGCAACTACGTTGAGTTCACGTTGAGACCATTGCTGTTGCTGCCGCTACGTAGCACCACGGCAGCAACTGGGGCGGCTGACTAGCTACAGGGCAGCCGGCCCAGAACAGAGCTCCGCACCTGTAACCTGCGCTGCTGCCTGTGCGCATCCTTCCACACTTGCTCCGCGCACTGCACAGCTGCCTTGCCAGCACCCAGCTCTGCAGTAGCTTTTGTAGCGCCGCGCCTGCCTGCTGCAGCTGCTGGGTGCTTTTTGCTGCTGCTGTCTCCACATCTTCCAGGTGTCCCTGCAGTCCTGCAACTGCTGCAGCAGCACGTGTGGCCTTGGAGGCAGCTGCAGACTGCCCTCCCTGCAGCTCGGCTAGCTCAACCTCTGCTGCTGCCAGCTGCTGTTGCAGCACCTGCAGCTCTGTTGACGGGCCCTCCTGCGTCCTATCCGTGCTGCACTACCAGCAACGGCAGCTGCGGCACCCTTACGCCTGCCACGCTTGCCCAGCACCGCAGCAGAAGCAGTCGCCGCAGCTGCGATGCCAAGCTCCTCTTCTGCTGCATGCTGTGCTGCTGCCAGCTGCTGATGCGCTGCTGCCTGCTCCTCCTGCAGCTGCCGCAGCTGCTTGTGCCGCTCTGCCACAGTCTGCTTGTGCTGCGCCTCTTCTGCTTGCAGCTTTGACAGCCTGGTCTGCAGCTTCTTCTCTAGGGCGCGGTGGTTTGTCAATGCTGAGGTAGTGAAGGAAGCTGCACCTTCGTGGCTGCTGCTGCAGCCGACAGCTTTGCGGCCTGCTCGCAGGAACATGTGCACACACATACACATTACTCAGTGACAGCTTCGCAATGTGCAGCACATATTGAAGTAACAGCAACTGACAGGCGGGTGTGCACCGCACAGATGCAGGCGCAACACGGGCAGGCTCCAGACACATGCCGCTTGTCAGCAAAAGAGGTGGACCAGGACTGGTGTAGCTGTTGTTATTTGTTACCTTCTTTTTCATGCTCTGCTCCTTGCTTTTGCCACCTTGCAGCTCCTCACTGAGCCGCTGCTCCTGCTGCTGCAGCTGCCGCTGCTGTGCTGTCAGCTCCTGCAGCCTGGCAGCTGCTGCAGCAGCTGCTGGCTCTGCCATCTTCACCTGCAGAGAAGGAGCCATGGTTTGTGTTGCTGTGATGTTGGAGATGTATGCAGCACTGTGTTGCCGCATGCAGGCAGAGGCATGTGTGCCTGCTGCTTACACAGGCAGCACAACCCACAGAACAAGCCTCTCGTGCATTCAGCCCGTCTTGCAAAGCATGCACGTTGCTCGGCTGGTCACCAGTTGCTTAGGCAGGCGTGCGTCTACCTGTTGCTGCTGCCGCTGTATCAACGTGTTGCCGTGCTCCTGCAGGTCCTGCAGCAGCTGCAGCCTGCTGCTCAGCAGCTGCGCCTCCTGCTGCTGCACCGCCTGCCAATGTGCTACATGCGGAGTGAGCGCCTCTCGCTCAGACTCCAAGCTGTGCAGCATACGCAGTGCGGGGCAGACGAGAGGAGGCAGCAGGGGGAGAGGCAGCAGCACTCGTCTTGTACCAAGCTGTGGTAGCAAACTACAACGACAGTGGCAGGTGCAATGTTGACGGCATCCGCTGGATCCTGTCACAACCCTTGCAGACAGCAGTAGCAGGAATGTACCCGCAGAGGTCTGCATGTTGACAAGTTGCACCATGCACGCAAGTTGCGGGCCAACTCGGTCGAGAGAGCGGCTGCTGCCTGTCCTGCCTACCAGGCGCCAGTTGGATGGGAGGGCCGCCTGTGGCTCACCTGCTGATCTGCTGCTCGCAATGCTCGGTGCAGCCTGCCAGCTGCTCCACCTGCTGGCCTTGCTGCTGGATGCGGCCCTCATAGTCGCCAGTGCCCGTCAGCAGCTCCAGATGCCGCACGAGGCCCACCGCATCGCCAACCTCCACTGCCTGCAGGACAAGCGGCATCATGCGTGTCGGTCGTATCACATGGTGTGGCAGCAGCGGCCGGGTTGAACGAGAGCCGCAACAGCATCATCAAGTGACGCACAGGTCCTACAACGCCAACAAACTCAGCTGCTGCATGATACACAAGCAAGGGATTACAGGGCCATGTGCATGTCACACCACGATGGTTTTTTCAGCAGCTTTTGAACTTGAGAAGAGCAGCAGCTGGGGCATTGCAGATTTACATCTTCTAAATGACGAATAGCGCAGCCAAACTGAGACAAAACCAGCAAGGGGTGCAGCTGTTTAGTACTGGTATAGGGATCATTGCACAGCCTATCCAGTCCCTGGCTGCTAGCCAATGTACTAGAAGCCTTGGATGTCTTAAGAACATGGACTATCGCCTTGCATCAACTACTGCGCACCTGCCTGGACTGTGTTACGATGTAGCGGTCTACTGCCTGGGTGTGGATGCCATAGGCTGACAGCTCACACTGCAGCTCAGCCTAGCAGGTTTGCAGCAGCAGCAGTAGCGGGAACAGCAGGCAACAGCATGTGCACCAGCTTAGCATTGGTGTGGGTGACAAAGCGGCAGGTTTGCAGCAGCAGCAGCAGCAGCAGCAGCAGCACACAGCCTGCTGTAGCAGCCCTGCTGAGAGCCCAACAGATATTCAAGAGTGGATTAACCTTCAGTGTAACAGCATAGTCCAATGTGCATTACGCCGTGGCCTGACAGGATGTTGGTGTTTGCACAGTCGTCAACACAGGGATAACATACACGAGCGTCGGAATGCATGCCAAATCACCTGATTGACTTGGGTCCAGCTGTTGCTGTCTGGCCGTTTGATGTGGGTCTTGCTGGTGTCACCACGCAGCATGCGTCGAATGCCCAGCCATCGTTGGTGCTCACTTGCAGCGTCTTTGTTGTCTGTGTGCCCTGCTGCTGCTGCTGCTGCTGCTGCTGCTACTGCTGCCACTGGTGTGTATGTGGGGGCTGGTACAGAAGCAGCTGCAGCTGCTGGCGCTGGCACCGCCACAGGACTGTGAGGCGCATCTTGCTCGCTGTGGGATGCAGGTATGCCCAAGCTGGCATCAGCTGCAGCCGTTACGGGCTGCATGCTCCTTGCAGGAACACGGACTGCAGCTGCTGCTGTGCTGGGGCTGCTGGGGCTTGCAGGAACCGCCAAGCGGCTGGCAGGCAGCACCTCCAAGCGCAAAGTCACCTGCAGGAATCCAGCAGCAGAAGGACAACAACTGCGCCCACTGTAGCAAGTGCTACCACTGCTGCAAGTACCCCGCTGGCAGATCCTGAGCTCTGTGCTGCTTCGCCGCCAACTCACAGACCACAGTGTACAGCGTGCCGTCACATGCCATGACGTGCCAGGTTACCTCCTTGACGCTGCTGTGTGCCATAGCACGCATGCAGGCCTCGTCCGTGCACATGTGCAGCTGGTGTCGAGCATGACAGCGTGCCAGCCAGCAGCGTTTAACACCTGCAACTTGAAGTTCCAGTCCATCTGCAGCAACTACATTCTCACGTTGGCTGTCCTGCAGCCAGCAGCCGTGCGCTCTTGGTTGACTAGGCTGGCCAGACGGCCCGCGCGCAGCATCTTGCGGTTGCCACCCAGTGCAAAGGCAATGGCCTCGCCCTGCAGACAGACATGCAGAAGGGCATGGCATGTTGATGGCAGCTGTGGTCCTCGTCCTGCAGGTTGCTGTTGCTGAGTCAGCGAGCGCTTGCGTGCGTATGCCACTGGCGCTGCTTCAATCGTGCCGCACCTTGCAGGATACACCGCAGCAACAACGCTACGCGCTGTATGTTCTGGCTGGCTGCATCGCCACATACTCCCAGCAAGTACTGCAGCGCTGCACTGCTGGATCACAGTCACTTCTGTGTTGCAGGGGGTAAACACACACATGCCTCTATTGCTGTACATTGTCTTGCAGCTGGCAAGACCTGCAGCTTGCAGTAACCAGTGCTGTTGAAACAACTCCGACTGCTGGCCTCACCACTACGCTCTTGCCGCAGCCATTTGGCCCTACGATGCAAGTAAAGTCTGCCAGGGGCCCTATGACTGTCTTATCACGGAAGCTCTTGAAGCCTGCAGGTGAGAGTGTTCAGAGCATGAGCTCAAGACTGGTTTGCATACGGTGAGGCTGAGATGTTGCCGTAATGAGTTGTACGATGGCCTCATGATGTGCTGCACAAGAGTGGCTGCTTGAAGTGCTGGCTGCCTCCGTCAATGGCTCTGCAGCTGCAGGAACTGACTGCTGAAACAGCGCATGAACGTAGGATGCATGTGTGGCGCGTGCCGTACCTTCTACCTCCACGTAAGAGAGCCTCAGCATCCCTGCAGTACTGCTGCTGTGCTGCTTTGTGCTGTCGACTTCAGCTGTCTGCCACGATGAACTTAGCACAGCGTATTTATTTCATAATATACTTATTATTGATCATCAGGTCTACGAGAAGTGCTGCACAAAGGGAGCACAATGTTGTACTGTGAAGAGAGTCGTGATCTTCCGTACCGAGCATGGTGTCTGGCTTGCTATTGGCCGCCTAGCTTGCTGTTCTCCAACAAGTAGGCGATACATTTACTAAGTGACCACATGGCAACCTTGGTAATTGCAAGTCACGCCCTTGAAACAACACTGCTGTTGAACATTGGTTCAGCAGTAGACACCCCGATGGTAATTGTATCGGTGTATCGTGCCATGCCGATCAAATGTCGCAGACTGTTGGAAAAGCACCGCGTTGGCTTGCTTTGTCGACACAACGCATTTGCGTGCTTTGCTGCAGTGCCTGCTCCACAACAGCAGGCACTTAGCTGGACAGCACTTACCTGAACAGAACGACTCTGATACGAGTGATCTTCGCAAAGACATGACATAATTGGAATGAATACTATTTGATGCTGAAAGGGGATTGCAGCAGACACCTTTGGAGCGGGCAGTGGCCACACTCATAAGTGACAGGAATGCTGCTGTTCTGATCCTGCTGTGGCTGCTGCCTGTGGTAGACCTGCTCCGTACTGCAGTTTGCTGCAGTGCGACCTATGCAGCCAATGGGTGCTGAATCAACGCTGCAGGTGAGTGTGTTACATGCCACACGGTCAGCTGCATAGTGCCGCATTTGCTTTGCACATGCAACGCTGCTTGATGTGGCCGCTCACTTGCAACCACCCTGCACAATGCCAGCCGCAACCAAGCACCTTTGGCAGCAGGTCCACTTGAAAAGTCATGTAGAGGTGCTGACGCACACCCTACTGCAGCAGTGAATTGGCTTGCTTTGTTTGCATGCTGCTGCTCACGGTTTATGGTCAAAGCCACCCTAGTCAAAGCCTTCGCCAACCAGACAGCCGCCATCCACTGGCATAAACTGGAAGTTCACCTTGGCAACTAGGCACACATGGTTCGAGGGCCCCAGCTGCTGTGCAAGTCAGCAGCAGCAGCAGCACAACCACCACCACCTGAAACAAGATGTGGCTGGAGGAGCCGCTGGCAATGGCGCAGACTTACCAAAAGCAGCAGCAGCAGCAGCAGCAGCAGCAGCAGCAGCAGCAGCAGCAGCAGCAGCAGATCATACAGCAGCCCTGGCTGTCGATTTTGTAGATGACGCTCACTCAGACCATAATGACTTCTGCAACCAGGATTGCCACTGCACCCTCCTTCAAACTTGCAAATATGCCGGCACCAAAATCACCAGGATCAACACTGCACCTCCTTTGTCAAGAAGAAGCAGGACTCTAACGCAGCAGCAAAAGGCAAGCAAGCAAACAGTGCTCTTGTGAATGGTTGCAGAGAAGCACACCTTACAAAGGTCAATGCAGCAAATGCAGCACATTGCTAGAATGCACCCCCTGTCAACACAGCGACAAGGATCATCAGGGTTGCCGCTGCAAGCCGTTCGCCACTGCCAAAAGGATTACCCTGCAAGCACTGGCCTCACCAGTACTATCGCTACTACCTGTACTGTCGCTGCCTCGCACCAACCCCCAAGTCGCCTATGCCGACCTAACTGCCAAAGCCGCCAACACTAACAGTGCCAGCATCAGCACACACTCTCACTGTTATGTCCTCTGTCACTGCACGCCGCCAACCATGAGGCCGCCACCACTGCCAGCGCTGGCAACAGCACCCTGCATCTGCTAATTGCTGCTGTAACAGTACCCCCCTTCGCACAGCTGACCTGCAAAGCTACCACTAGTGCTGCTGCCAGGGCCAGCAGCAGCAGCAGCAGCAGCAGCAGCAGCAGCAGCAGCAACCTGCTGCATCAGCGCACGCTGCTGCTGCATGCTGCCAGACCCGAAATGCATCAGCTGCACATGCTGGAGTTCCCGCTGACATTCAACTACATGTGCTGATAAACATCCTTGCAGCTGGCCACCTCACTGCCTTATAATCATGAGGCTCTATGCAGTGACAGTTGCCGCCTGCTGTCCTACATATTAGCCAGGCCCCGCTCGATTCCTGCCTCTTGAATCTCGGCATGCTGCTGGTCACAACTGGTGCTCGCAGCAGCTGCATCAGGCGCCAGCGGCTGCTGAGCTGCTGGCACTGCCTGCAGCTCATACACCAGCAGCAACTTGCTTGTTGAACACCACCTTCAGCGGCACATTGCCTGTCCTGTCGTAGGGCGTCGCACTGCTGCTGGAGCACCCCCGGCCGTCTTCGTGCTGCAGCTAGCCGCTGCCATCCGCCGCAAGTGAAAGCTTGGCTACACGTTGATCAGTAGACAACTGAAGGCTGCTTCAAAAGCATCCTGCTCTAGGCCACCAGCTGCATTGCTGCTGAGCGCATCCTCAAACAAGCGCTCAAGCTGCGGCCACCAATGCTGTGGATCCTGCTGCCCCTGCAGCTGCTGCAGCAGTGCCACATGCACCTTGACAGCCAGCTCAGCCGCCTTGACTGTCAGTCCCTTGAACTCATCACCACGCACCCATCAGAGGGCAACTGCTGCAGGTTCTCCCCCAGCTGCCCTACCCACTGCGCAGTGTGTGCCACCATCCTACGCAAGTCAGGCCCTGCATCAGGGCTGAGCCATGCCCGCTTGCTGCATTCAATGCAGCTGCGGGTTAGGACTGGCAGGAACATGCCCTGCTGCTGCTGCGACTGCTGGTGGTGGTGGGATGGTGCTGCTACTGCTCCTTTGCTGCTGCAGCAGCAGGTGTTCCTTCCTGGCCTGCTGTGGCTGCTGCTGCTGCTGCTGCTGCATGGTCCATGCTTGTCACACCCAAGCCCAGATTTTTATTACCCTGTGCAGCACTTGCTCCCTGCTGCAGTAGCTCCTGCTGCTGCTGCTGCTACTCATGCTGTAGCTGCATCAGCTGATGGCTCATCTGATGCAGCAGCAGCAGCAGCAGCAGCAGCAGCAGCAGTGTCTGCTTTGCCAGGGCTGCGGCTGGTGTCAGGCTTGCTGTCAACATCCACAGCTGCCGGCTCTGCTGCTGCTGCTGCAGCAGCAGCAGCGGCGGCGGCGGCGGCTTGCCCTCCTGCCGCATGTGTTGCGCCTTCTGCTGCATCATCGTCAGCCTGCTGCTGCCGCCGCTGCTTTTGCTGTGCTGCCCCAGGCTGCTGCTTTACATTGAGTGCAGCAGCCACCAGACCTCCAGCATCTGAGTCATCCTGCCGCTGCCGCTTCTGCCCCACTGCCGCTGCGCCGCTACCACCAGCTGCCCTCACTGGCGCCTCATTCACGCGTGTCAGCTGGCTAAGGCGGGGTGCTGGTCCTGGGTCTGACGTTACTTGCAGCTCACTGGTGACAAGAAGCAGCTTCTCCAGCGCAAGTGCATACTTGTGCAGGCGCTGGTACTGCTTGCGCGGTTCAAGCAGCAGCTCACACAATCGCTGCAATGTCCAAGGTGGCCCATCAAAGCCTCGCAGCAGTTCTGCAAAGCGCTCGCACAACGCGTCTACACTGTCATCATCTAGGGGCAGTGGCCGTGCAGGGCCTATGTCTACGTGCTCTGCTGCTTCAAACTCATGAAGCTGCTGCTGCATAAGCTGCACCAGCAGCGGCCGGAGCAGCAGCCACTTGTACCGAATCACGCCTGCAGGACAGATCATGCAGATGTTGAGATGCTAGTCAGCAGTGGTTGAGCACATTGACCAGCGTACTGCAGCTGATGTTCGGTAAAAGCTGCCGCTGCTCACCTGTGCAGGCTGTTTCTGCTAGCACACCCTTAAGTTCAGCTGTTAGGTGCCGTTGATCCGCTGGACCTTCACAGAATGCCTCCAGATCAGACTCATTTGCTATCAATGGTGACTCCTCGCTGGCCTCCATTCTGAGTGGACCTGCCGATGGTGGGTTGCTGGGCTGTGTAGGGTGCTATGATGCTCCAACTGGCTTGTTGCGATCGGCCCGGTGGATGGACCCGCTAAGACAGCGTACACATGTGTATTCAACAAGATTGAGCGTGTGCGATGCGTTCGACACCTCAACACTGCTTTGCGAAAGTTCTTCTGCTGCACTCTCGTAGATCAACGTGTTTTGCTCCTGCTGCACCTGCTTGGTGAACTGAACCACTCGCATGAATGCTCAAACATCATGTTGGCCGTATCGCGGGAGACATGCAGTAATTAACGCTACTTCTTGATGAACCCTCAACCACCGCCAACTGACGGAGTGCTGTGGTGCATGGGTTGGGAACCCCGGTACGGTGTCTAGGTCCTGTGTGGCTTATAGGTAGTACCATACAATTCTGATGCACATCATTACACCAAGTACTGCTCACGCAAAACTTGCACGCTGCATCCCAAGCTGCACAATGCAACCCGTGCCTGCTGACCTGTGGTAAGTTACCACTGGTAACCGATCGGATCATCTGGCCATGCACAACTTTCGCAGCCAAACATTTGCAAATTACAATCATCGGTTCACCATCTGTGAGCATCCATAAACAGCAGTACTGTATGTGAAGGTTTAAACCAAATTTGTTGCAGGCAGCAAGGCATGCAAGATGCTGCAAAGCATCCGTGATGTAGTGATGTTTGGCCGCCACCAAAGTAGAATAAATGCATAGTTGTCAACAGTCCCGACCAGAAGGCAGCACCTAGACTACTGTATGTCAAAAGAGACAGCACGCAGCAGCATAAATGCAAGCAAGCAGTGTCACCCGACCCCTGCATGCAAGGCTGCGGCATGTAAGCAAAGCTGGCTCCACCCACTGTGCTGCGCCGCTGGTTGTGCTGATGAATACGTTGCAAGCATCCAAGTCCAGAGTAGTTGCTTCGGGGGCACCAACCCGTCCGCGTACAGGAAGCACAGGCAAGAGGGCTGCCCAACCTTCAATCTTCCTGCGCAAATAACCTGAAGCAAACGTAGAAAAGGCAGCGGCAGGGGGCTCGTTACTGGGCTGGTGCCCAAGAGAGCCTGATCCTGCCGCCCCGTCTTGTACTCCAGTGAGATGTCACCCAGACTAGAACCCCAGAGCTCAAACACGCAGCATCCGCAACGACGCGTCAACTTAGCAGCAGTGACAACCTGCACAAAAACAGAGCAGGCAGCAAAACAAGACTACCAGCAGCGGCCGGTGGCCATCATCATGCAAAGGCATGCATGGGAACACCAAGTGCATGTCATGCTGTCACTGTCTGCTGTACTGCATGCATGAAGTGTTCCCCCACCATCAGAAGTCCCCCGAGTGTTTTGTACAGCAGAGCACCGGTGCCGGGCGGTAATATTATACGCACACATTCGGCAAGATCTACAGCAGTTGGTGCGATCGTCGCACATGTATGTGGAGAAGCAGCAGCACTCTAACGCAGCAGCAAAAGGCAAGCAAGCAAGCAGCGCCACCCTACCCCTGCATGCGAGGTTGCGCATGTAAGCAAAGCCGGCTCCACCCACTGTACTGTGTGTTCACATGTGGCAATATCTGGGCAATTTCACCCCCCCTCCCTGGGCCCCCCTCCTTCAGCTGCAGTTACAAAAAGTGTGAGCAGGAACTCCTCCTGGCTCTTCAAAGAGCCACCGAACAGCACAAGCTTCAACCCGATCAGGCGCCGTGCAAGGCAACGACGTGTGTAGTCATGATCAGGGTTGCAGGGTGGAAGATGACATGCCCAAGGCTGCCGGTTGCCCTGCAGTTGCTAGGGCAGGCCTGCTTGCTTGCCAAATCAGCACACGAGCGGAGGACAGACGCGTTAAGCAGCGCGATTAATCACACCCCAATTAGATCACATCCCAAAACAAAGTTGGCTCGCAGAACTTATCATAATCAAGCATCACTGTCTGCATAAAATTTCAGTACAACACTGTACTTGGCCTAGTGCAGTGGCGGCCGCGGTTGCTGCTAAGATGATCTGCAGCCAGAACTGCTTGCATGCGTAGGTATAAACGTAGGATTCTTCCACCATGCCAGCCATGCACACCAACCATTTACTGCACCAAGTCTTTGCCAACACTGCCAGTAATCACCTGCTCTGGTACCAGCAGGGCGCTGGGCTGGCACAAACACACACACGCCTCACCGCCTTAGCCTTACATCTGCTGCCCAAATCTACCGCCTGCTGCTGCTGCTGCTGCTGCTGCTGCTGCTGCTTTGACTGCCCTGCCATGCTGCTTCAGCATGTCTGTGCGGACCTGACTGGAGATCTGCGCAAACACCTTGTCAACCTGCACGGATGCACCCTTCAGGGCGTTGACCCAGATTGACTGCCGCCAAAACGATGCCTGCTGACACTGCAGCTGCCTGCAGCATGCATCATCAGGCCAATGCAGCAGCAGGAGGGAAGTGCCAAGCATCAGGTTGTTTGCAAGCTGCACTACATGCGCACGGGGTGCAGCTGCTGCTGCTGGAGTGCCGTGCAGGGCTCCGGCATCTTCTCTGCTGTTAGCAGGTGCTGCTGCTGATGCTGCTTCACAGCACTGCGTAACCAGCTGCAGCAGCAGCTGGCATAGCCCAGCAAGCAACTTCTGCAACGTGGCAGCAGCACCAGCGGCACTCGAGCCGCTGCCAGCGCCAGCAAAGCCTCCTGCCACCGCCCCTGCAGCGGCTGCTGCAGACTGCTGCACGCTGCAGCCTGTCAGCTGCACCTCCTTCAGCCAGCAGCACAGCAGCAGATCCAACACGCTGCTGCGGCTGCTGCTGTCTCCAGCTGCACCCTCATCAACTGCTGCTGCCATGCAGCGTAGCAGCAGCGGCAGCGCAGCAGCACTTGTCTGCTGCATGCAGGCTACTACCTGTGCCAGAGCCTGCAGGCCCACCAGGTCTGCAGCATCGCCAGTCTCTTCGCAGCTGCTGACAAGGCTGCACTTCTTCATGCGCATTGCTGTCAGCACTGCCTGCGCCTCTGCGTTGTTGCCTGCCGTGATCATCAGCTGCATGAAGCCTTGGTCAGCTGCCTGGTCAGCCTCCTCCAGCTGCTGCTGCTGTTGCTGCTTGTCTGAGTGCAGCAGTGGATCAAGCTGCTGCTGCTGCTGCTGCTTGTGAGTCCAGCACTTGATCAACCCCCAGCTGCTGCTGCTGCTGCTGCACACCTGGCTGAGTAAGTGTCATCTGCTGGCGTTTCTTGTCAGGCAGTCCCCTCGCTGCCCCAGCTCCAGCAATTGCTGCTGCTGAACCAGCACCAAGGCTCTGCTGGTCATGGCCCCGCTTTTGCCCTGCTGCCCTGCCAGCACCCTGCTGCTGCGCATCAAGCAGCACATGTTGCTGCTGCCCCAGCAACGAAGGCCCCTCAGCAGCAGGAGCAGCAGCCAGCAGCATCCTGCTGATTGCTGCTGCCGGGTCCACTCTCAGGGCTCCTCCCTGCTGCACTGCTGCCAGCAGCTGCAGGTAGCCCTTCATGATGTGCCGCAATGCCTGCAACTGTGAATGCACCTGGATCAACACCTGCACCTGCATCTGCTGCCGCTGCTGCCTCCTGCCCAGCTTCATCTCGTTGATACAGTCCAGGCTCCTGCTCCTCCTCCTCCTCCTGCTGCTGCTGCTGTTGCTGCTGCTCTGACGCAGCAGCCGCTGCTGCCGCGATCGGGCTGCTGGGTACTTGCCAGTGTCAGGCATTGCTATGTCACCATCAGGTGCAATGCAGTACACGTCAATGCCCTGCTGCTGCTGCTGAGCCGCGCAACTGCTGCTGCTGCCTGCCTGCTGCCGTTCTGCCTCAAATTCGATCATGACATGGCCCGAGGGCAGGCCGTGTGGAGGCGGGTGCACAATGCGCCAGCGCGTGCTGCTGCTGCTCCTGCAGCTGCCATGAAAGACCAGCAGTGCCTGCTGCTGCTCTACTGTCAGCTGCAGGCCTGTTGAGGCTGCTGCTGCTGCTGCCAGCTGCCGTGCGGTCAAGCTCTTGTCCTGTGCAAACCATGTGACAGCGCTGCTGCTGCTGCTGTTGTGGCGGCTGCCAAGCGCAGGGTCTCCTGCTGCTGCTGCTGCTGCTGCTGCTGCTGCTGCTGGTGGCGGTAGGGTGCTGAAGCTGGTGTTGTCCGCTGACGCCTGCTTGATCGCTGCTGCGGCGCTGCACCAGGATGCAGTACCAAACCGCCGATGGCAGCTTCATGACTTGCCTCGAGCTCTGTCACGTCTGGATGACCGTCACAGAAGGGGCAGCAGAACGCACTGCCGCCCGTGCTGCCGCTGCTGCTGCCTCTTCGTCGATGCTTGCGAGGCAGCTGCCACAGATGCTCGTCACACAGTAGCTGCATTTGTGGAAGCAACCCTCTTCACCTTCTTTGTGGTTGTACCACAGCCGCAGCACAGCTCCAAATGACCGCCAACGTACGGCCGTGCTGCTGCTCCCACCACGTCCTTCAGGCTGCTGCCCGGCCACAGCTGCTGCAGGAACTCGTGCACCCGCTGCGGAATGGCACGTGCTGGAACACCACGTCGCCAGCGAGCAGCCCAGACAGCAGCTGCTGCACCTCGCCTGCTGCCAGGCTGCTGCTGGCGGCCTCGGTGCCGTAGTGGGCGGAGAATGACGGAGCTGCTGCGGCGGTGGCCGACGCCCTCCGAGAACTCCTGGGCCTCCATGCTGCCTCACCCAGCTGCTGCTGCCGCTGATGTGCCCTGAACCGCAGCAGCAGCGCCACCAGCCGCTCCAGCAGGAAGCCGCACTCCCTGTCGCCGGGCATGACAAACGGCCCAGTGTACAGCAGATCCAACAAGCACGGCCTGCTCTCAGACCTCAGGCTCATCAGGCCCGGCCGCGCGTAGTTGGCGAACAGCACCAGGCTCGCCTGGCCTGCTGACTCATCACCTGTCAGCACGCACTGCTGAGCCCACAGCCGCCACGGCAGCAGCTCGGCCAGGCCCAGCTCCCGCCCGGTAGCAGCCGCCGCCGCAGCGGCGGCAGCGGCAGACGCGCTGCTGCTGCTGGCTGCTGCTGCCGGCGTGTAGGGGTTGCGCCCTGCCGCGGCGGCCTCCGCCTCTCGCTGCCGCTCCCGCCAGCGATGCACGGCGGGCCGCGTGGCGATCAGGATGTGCAGCGCGGCAGCCAGCGTGATGCGCGCCAGCATCTGCTGCATCAGCTGCTCCACGGCTGCCGGCTTGTCCAGCGGCTCGCCGGGGGTGTAGCCAAACGCCGCTGGGCTGCTGTACCTGCCGCTGCAGAAGGCGGCTTGCAGGGTGTAGCAGGGCGCGTCGGCCGCCGCTGCTGCTGCCAGGTGTGCTGCGATGTGCTGCAGCACCTCCTGCTGGCTGGACAGGGCGGGGCTGCTGTGCCCGCAGTCTGGGCAGTGCAGCACGAAGCTCTGCGGGCAGTTGGACACGCGCATGAATGTTGGTGGAGGCGCGCACCTCGTCTGCAGCTTGGAGTGCACGCAGCTGTTGAAATAGGTACGCCAGGTCGCCTAGGCTGGGCTGACAGCAGACAGGAGGGTTCGGCGACACCTCACGGCAGCAACAGGCAACACGAGCAGCAGCGCACCCACTTCTAGTTGCAGTGCGCAGCTGCAGCGGCTAGCAGGGTGGCACCGCATGGGCCAACTAAACGCATGTGCAAGTTGAGAAGTCTGCAGTAGCAAGGACTGTGGCAACGACCAGTACACGTGCGGCGCAGGGTGCCGCTGCCGGCGCACCTTTGTGACGCTGCTGACGTCATTCGCCCTCATCTCATACACAGCACACACATGGGCTGGGCACAGCTGGATCTCCGGCTCTTCGTCACCCGCTTCCGCAGCGGCGGCAGCGGCTGCGCTACTGGCCAGCGCAGCCTGCTGCTGCTGCTTGCTGTTGCGGGTGCAGTCGCTGCAGCTGAAGCAGGGGTGCCTGGTGCTGAGCTCGACCTCTATGGGCAGGGGGTTGCTGTTGATGGGCTGGATGAGGGTGGCCTTGGCCGTGTACTGCAGCAGGCACGCAGGCGCAGGCAGGCAGGCAGGCAGGCAGGCAGGGTGGATGCAAGCAGGCATGCAGGCACATTGTATGGTAAGCAGATGCAGTTGCACTGGCAAGCAGCAGTAAGCATGCAAGCTTGCATCAGCAGCAGGCAGTGCAAGCAGCGGTAAGCATGTGCAAGTGAGTGCCATCATCGTGCAGCACCTGCTTCATGCACTGCTGCATGCTTGCTTGCTTGCTTCAGACACATGTGCTGCAATTGTGCAGGCACCTGCTGCACCTATCTACCTGCGATCATCACGCAGGCACCTGCTTCACTTTCCCATACTGCCCTCACTGTATATAGTAAAAAGCATGCCAGGAGCCAGTTCCGTCATGCGTACGCTCTTGACACAGTGACATGTGCACCGCATGCCAATCGCATGCTGCAGTGGGGTTGCACACGACAAATGTGCATGAAGACGTGCCTGAGCAGGGTAAGCGGTGCTGCTGCTGCAAACCTGCCTGCTATCATCCCAGCCAGCTGCCAACAAGCACTCACCGGCAGATTGTGGTCTAGCTTCCAAGCGTTGCACTGCTCGCAGCGCTGATAGCTGCGGTGGCGTGGCAAGCCACCACTACTGCTGCTGCTGTTGTCATCAAGCCCTGCGTTGGCTGCAGCTTCCCTGTCGCATAGTATCGTCGCTACCGCCCTGTCCAGGCAGCCCGGGTTGCGTTTCTCTGTGTTGAACAGCTCCATACGCCTTGTGCCTGCTGGATGCACCCGTCGTACGCTGTGTGCCTGTGCTGTGTCGAAGGCGGTCTCCCGGCACGTCTGGCCCTGCTTTGTGCCTGATCTAGCTTGGACACATATAAAGCTAGAATTAAAAGCAGATTTTGCTGCTGTGCACCCACTTCAATCCCTGCAGGCTGAGCACTGCAGCAGGCTGACAAACCCAGGCGGATTTGCTTCGTGCAAGGAGACGAGGTTTCCGATGACTGCGTGAAGCATAACCAGTTCAGTGACGCTACATCAAGGCAGCTCTGTGCTGGGAAACAGAGTGCCTACACACAGTGTCCAGGGTTTAGGCCAGCCGTGGGAGCCTGCTGTACCGGCAGTACAGTACTGCAGTAATATAGCGTGCTGAGTGGCGCAGTTTCGTGGCAGAAACACAGCGTCGCAGTAGAAGTTCCCATGCAGCTACATAACCTGCCATGTGCCAACACCAGGCCACGTTCAACAGGATTTTGCAGGGAAGTACTTGGCAAAACATTTGCAACACACAGTGCTGTGACAGTTGCTGTGACAACAGCCCACAGCTACCAGCGGCGTAGCACCAACTGCTTGCGTACACCCTCTCTAAACGAAGTTGATCAATACCAACGCGAACATCTGCACAAAAGGCATCACCGGTACTTCGCCTTCATCTGTTTGGCAAGCCTTTGCTGCTGCCCGCTCTGCTGCCGCTGCTTGGGCTGCCTGCTGCGCTGCTGCTACTGCTGCCCTGCTTCTTGCCCCTGATCAGCTCAGTGGTGGGCATGGTCGCTGTGAAGCCACGCGCCTCCTGAAGTGCTGCCTGCGCTGTCTTGCCCTGCACGGCGGCACGACATCAGGATTCGTGGATCCGCATTCAACAATGCATCGGCCTTCGGCAATACATCGGCATTTCTTCGAGCCGACTGTGATGCTCACTGCTCACATTGTGCGCAAGCCGGTGCAGGCACATATGCATAGCATCCCTGGGAACCTGCTGCATGCAGCTGCAAGTGCGCAGCACTGGACCCGGCTCAACAACTGGCTGCTTTCTTTGGCATGTCAGCACTTGTGGGCCGGCTGTCAGGCCGCAAGCGCGCAGCTGAGCCCCCGCGCCCCCACCATGAGCTTGCTGTTGGCGTGCCGCGCCTTTGATATCAGCGCTGCCGCCTCCCGCTCCATGTCCTTGAAGCGCTGCATGTCGCCCGCCAGCTGCTGCGACGCCTGCTCCCGCAGCGCCTGCTTGTGCCGGATGTCCTGCTCCAGGCGCGCCTGCAGGAGGGCAGGCGTGGGCACAGGAAGGTTACACGGGCAGCAAGGGTGGGAAGGCGAGTCCGGGTCCAGTTGTGCTGCACCTCCCGCCTCCAGCATGTCTATGTGATGTGTTGTGCGTGCATGGAGTGTGCAGGTTGAGGAGATACGGAGGAAGATGTGTAGGTTGCTCACGATGCAAAACATGATGCAAGCATGAATACTCCCACTGAAGGTAGGTCCACTGAAGGTGGTTTGGGAGCGGATCCTCTTTTTTTTGGTTGTCACTCTTGCTAGAAAAACGTGTAACTGGTTGATTAATTGACAATACAGTAGTACAGGACTGAAATTGCCTCAGGCACACATTAAACTTTGGCCCTGGCGCCAGGGTCAACGCCGGCCGGCCAGCCAGCGCTGGCGAACCTACCGATGTGCAGGTTAGCTAGCTGCTTGGCGGACGACATATACATTCCCGGCGGACTGTTGGGCTCCTCCCAGCAGCACTTACCAAGCAGGGCTGTATTTGTGTGGTGATTGTGGCGTCTATCTTGTCTAGTGCTGCCTGGTCTGCCTTGATCTCCTCACAGCGCTTATGCTTTTCAAGCAACATCTTGTGCATCTGCTTGTCAAGTTGCTGCAGCACAACGCAAGGAATGTGATGCAGCAAGTTAGACATTACCTGGAGGATGTACGTTGGTTCTTGCGTACGCAGTGTGCAGATGGATGGCAGATGCATGTTTGCTTGCTGCAGACCGAATCAGCCTTTAGACACCATGCATGCATGTGACGAGCCGCAGCATCGGGGCAGAGACACATGCTTGTTAGGCGGTAAAATTTACTCACTGATATCAACCTTGCTAACTTTGGGTCCTGCGCATCAGCTCCTTTATTTTGTCCTGCTTGCCCTGCAGGGCTTTGACATCCAAGTCTTCTGCTGTTTCTGCCATAGCTACCAGGTTTACTACGTCTACGTAATGCTTACAGCAAGTAAATTAAAGCTTTCACCGCGGCCGTTGCTGGTACACGTTGCTGGTACTCGTTGCTGGTACACGAACGCATGTACAGTGCTTTCACCTGTTGATGATGCCTTACACCTCTGCGTTGGACGCTTTTTTAAATGTCTCATATACAACCTTCAATTCAGTGACGTTGAAGCCCCCGTGCGCATGTGTCTAGGGTTTGAGATGCCACGTGACAATTGTCATGACAGCGCTTTGACCGGCGTGGGTCACGGGGCACTCCAAACCGGTCGTGCATCGTCAATGTACATGACGTGTTAAACTATTCCAGTGGTCAGGGTCTGTGCGAGTGCAGTCCTGCGCCGCAACCTGTCGTGAAATGGTCTGCTGCTGATGCGGGTGCTGGTACTACTGCTGCTACTGCGGCTACAATGGCTGGTTGCGAAAATGTCACGCAGGAATTGCACAGTGAGTATGATGTAGATGTTCTGGTTCTGGGTGCTGGCATTGCTGGGCTTGCTGCGGCTGCTGACCTTAGAGCACATGGTCTGTCTGTGCTGCTTCTGGAGGGCAGAGATCGCATTGGTGAGGAACCAAACTAATCACTCTACAAGCGCATGTTGAGCAGCAGAACTGTTCATGTTTCAAAACAGCAGCGGCTACCCTGCAGCAGGCATTGAATCCTGGGAGCTGCGGGTGGCAGTGGCATGTGGCTCACATGGCCGTGCCCATACCAAGGCATCTGGCACCAAGGCCATCTTGTTTGGTGTGTCCACCTGCCAGCTGTTCTGCTGACGCAACGCAGTGTCATATATTAATCCATGCTATCTTGCGCTGCAACTGCTGCCACCCGCCACCCGCTGTTTGACCTGCAATGTAACATGCACACTGCTCTGCACCAGCTGAACAGCTGGCAGGCTAACATACCAAGCAGCACTCCTGGCTGGTAGTGAGCACCCATGTGTCAATCCATATCCACATGTCAATCCACTTGTCACCTCCACAGGTGGCCGCATACATTCGCTGCATCTGCCGGGCGGCGTCACCATCGACTTGGGTGCTTCCTGGATTCATGGCAACAGCAGCAGCAACCCGATTTCAGGCATTGCTGCAGCAAAAGGCCTGCAGTTGATAGCAACAGATGCCAGGTGAGGCCTCAGCTTCCACTACTTGCGACTGTCCTGCAAGCAGGACTTTACTTTCCTTGCGACTGTCCTGCAAGCAAGGCACGAGACTCCTGCGAGCCGGGCTGTTTTGGTCACACAGCTGACAGCAGCGCCACTTGCTTGGTGCCTCAAATGGCTATGTGCCTGCAAATGCCTGCTGCATCAGCATCATTCACCTCCCAGTACCCAGAGTACGCGCGGATGGAGAGCTGCCTGCCACCTGCCAGCCTGTCCCGCAAGCGTGGCCTTGTAACACCTTGATAGCAGCGACTGATGCTTTGCGCCACACAGGACCCGCTGTGTATGCTCACCTGCCAATGTGCAGCATGATGCTGCAGCAGCAGCTGCGGCGGCGGAAAAAATCTCATGCCCTGCCAAATGCTGCAGGGAGAACTCCCTGCATGCCAGAAGTGGGCAGCTGCTTCCTGCAAGTGTCATGCAGCAGCATGAGCTGTTATTTCATCAGTTTGAATCCTACCTAGAACAGCTGCAGGCTGATCCCAGCACCAGCAAGCACATGTCAATTGCGCAGGCCAGGGATGCCTTTGTCAAGCAGCAGGAGCTGCATGCAGAGCAGCAGCAGGGGCTGGACTTTCAAATCAACACACGCATAGAGCAGGTAAGCTGAACTCGTTGCGCCGGCAAGTGACATGAGTACTGGCACGCGTTTATCTGCCATGTGCATCAAAAGCCATGCTGCTAGCTGCTGCACACGTTTTGGGCTCTTTTGATGTTGTCGAGCGCACCTCCTCAAGTAGACCAGCTTTCAGTGCAGATAACTTGGCCAGCCTGTGGGAAGCAGTCAGTGCTGCTTGTCTTGTTTGGGATAACTTGGTGCTGCTGGTGCTTACCTGTCAGCTGTATGACTCTGGAGGCAGTCGATGGTTAAAAAACATGTGCTGCCACCTGTGTTGCTTTGTTTCACAGGAGTATGGTGCTGATGCGGCTGATCTGTCAGCTCTGTGGTTTGATGCCGACAGCCCCTGTGAAGGGGATGACGCGTTATTCCCACATGGATACAGCCACATTGCACAGGCAGTAGCGCAATAGCTGCATAACGCCATTTGCCTGCAGCACAACGTGACCCGCATCAGCTACACCAGCAACAGGACGCCGTGTGGCAGCAGCTGCTGCTGCTGCTGCTGCTGCTGCTGCTGTGAACAGGGTTGTCAGAGCAGCAGCGCACCTATCAGTGGTGCAGCTGGCAACGACTGCAGCAGAATCAGCAGCAACGCAGCCAGCTGTGCAAGCTTCGACAAGGGGAACTGCTGCAGCAGCAGCAGCAGCAGCAGCAGCAGCAAGAGCGCTGGGGTCACAGTGCATGCTGAGACGCCCAGTGGAAGCGCAACATTCCATGCACGGCATGCAATCGTCACGTTCCCAATCGGGGTGCTCAAGGCTCGCAGCAGCAGCTTGTTTGAGCCGCCCCTGCCTGCTGAAAAGCAGGCTGCTGTTGCACACCTGGGAGTGGGGCTGTTGGACAAGGTTGTCTTGAGTTTGTATCGGCATGTATGGGCTGTGACAGTTCCATGCTTGGCTCGTATTTGGGCCGCAAGTTGCAGCTGGACGTTTGCCATGACCTGTGCAGACAGTCAAATATACGACAGGTTACTGTGACGGACGCATGAAGCTGCTGTGCTAGCCATGCACCAGGGCGGCCAGCGCTGTCGGCTGCTGCCCACAGCGCAATGCATTTGCACCAAGCAGTGTCCTCTGTGCACTCTTGCCATGCCATGCGCAGGTGTTCTTCTTCTACGAGCAGCCTTTCTGGGAGCAGGCCGGCACGGCCTGGATCAACCGCATGCCCCAACAGGGGGCACCTGGCGGCGGGCGCTGGCAGGAGTGGTTCAGCGCTTCCAAGTCGCTGCCGCAGCTGTCGGCCCTGGTCGCGTTCAACTGCGGGACGCCTGCCTGGCAGGCCGAGCAGGACAGCGATGAGCAGCTGATTCGTGAGGTGGGGCACCGTAGCTGGTGACCAGCGTGAGTGCTGATGTTGTGGTGCTCTGATTGTATGCCAGGCGTGAATGCAGGAGGATCGTGCTGTTGTACCGCATCGTTTCTATCTGGGCAGCCCTTGGGGCCCCGGCGCTGACGTGTCAGTTGAAAGGTTAGGTTAACGGCCCAGCACGTGTCGTGTGTTTGATGTGGTGCACTGTTTGCCCTCTTCCGTGCTGCTGCTCATTGCTGCAGGTGACTGATGTGCTGGCCAGCATGTTCCCAGAAGCAGCGGCAGCTGCCCAGCTGCCGAAACAGGTGAGAAGATACCAGGTGTCTTGCACTTGAGCGTGGCATGCTTCATCTTCTACTCTCCAGCCCATCTGCGCAAAAGTTTTCAAACAGCGTTGTCACATCAGGTCCATGTTGCGATGCACTCAGCAGTGCATGCAATGCATGCCTGTGCTTGGTCAACACCTGCAACCATGACCAGCAGAGCAACGCTGCTTCCGATGCATGCCGTGTGCAGCACTGATTGCAGGTGGTTGCGACACGCTGGGGCGAGATCCTTTTGCGCTTGGTTCAGATGCCATGTCAGCTGCAGGCCAAAGGGCAAATGGCACACTGCACTGGCACTGACTCCACCAGCACTCAGCACTGTCGGACCTGCTCCTTGCTGTGTGTGTTTACCTTAAATCTCAGACGGTCCCTTTACATGCTGTGCTTTGACTGCATTCCTTTACGTGTTGCAGGTGATCGTGACGCGCTGGGGCAGCGACCCTTTGGCGCTGGGATCGTACGCTATGATGCCGCCAGGCTCCAGCCCAGCCGACATCGCTGCACTAGCAGCCCCTGTTGGCAACGTCCTTTTTTTTGCTGGCGAGGCAATGTCAGCAGCCAACCAGGGCACCGTGCATGGCGCGTATGCTACAGGACAAGATGCGGCACAGGCTGTACTAGACGTGCTTCCGGCAGCAGCAGCAGCAGCAGCAGCAGCAGCCAGCAGCAGCAGCAGCCAGCAGGAGCGGCCTGCTGAGCGAAGCCAGGAACAGGTTGCTGCTGGAGCTAGCAGTGCATGCAAGGCATGAGGCCGGGGTGCAGTGAGGCGCCTGATGGCCAACAGCCGTGTCAGCAAGGCCCTGTTTGATTCATCACTGGGGAGGCAGTCGATTGGCCTCCCAACAGGTTCACGGTGCTTGACGTGCTTGTTGTTGTGCAGGATGCACTGCAGCCTGGACGGGAGGTGTTCTGGCAGCAGCACCCTTGACAACATAGTCAGCAGCAGTAGGGCAGCAGCACGCTGCTGTATCTAGCGACACATGCTAATGGTGTTCACAGCCTTGATGGAGTTGGTTAGCTTGACAACAAGCAGCATACCTGAGAACCAGCAGCTGTGCTTCTGGTTGTGCTGCTCATCAAATGTTTTGGGAGCCGGAGTCACCCATGGGCAAGTGACATTTTTGACATTGTGAATCAGCCGTCAACCAGAACACTGTGCTTGGGGGGCATGCTTGCGACGCGGCGCAGGCTGCACTGCAGGTGCTCTGGCAGCTTGGCAGCAGCTGGATGGATTGACAGTCCAGCAACAGCAGCAAGCAGCTGTTGCAGCAGCAGCGCGCGCATAGACATGGTTTGTAGCTGCAGCTGCTGCAGTACTAGTAGCTGCGGTGACGGGGCGCACAGCCTTTGCGACAATTGCAGCACATGGAGACGGCAGCATCGTGATTGACGACCTGCGTAAGTTTGTGATTGGATGTGACACAGTCAACATGCATGATGGCCTTTCATCACTGGCATCCGCGTTTTGCTTGTTTATGTCTTCCAGGCTTACTGGGCACAACTAAATCATGAACCGCCATCAGCCACTGCTGGTGGCAGCATTATAACAATTGTGATGCACTACCAGCCAGACTGCAGTCCTGCACTGCTGGGCCGTCCTGCACTGCTGGCTGCTGCTACAGGCGGGGACCCACTGTAGCGGCTGTTATAGCATGCATGGCATGCAACATTGGCTGTGTTGTATCAGTCAACAGGAGCTTCATCTCTACCAGTGAGAGGGTACAGATAAGCACGCATAGCAAAGCACAATGCAGCCACTGATACGCATAGACTTTGATCAGTCCTTTTCAAACAAATTATATTCTGGTGCGCTGCCACTGGAGGCAGACCCTGAGTCCTTCTTGTCTTCGGTTTCTGTTGCTCAAGCGATCGATGCAGCGGACGAATTCTTCTCTGCTGATTCTTCTGTTTGTTCTGATGACGATGACATATTCTATGAGGTTTGCCCCCCAATGAGCCTCTCGTTGCTCCTGAATGGGGTTGCCACTCCTTGTTGGGTGGAGCATGTAATGTAATGTAATGTAATGTATAACAACTTCAACTCATGAAGGTTGCTGCTCAAGTAGAACTCGCAACTGGCCGAAACTGTGAGACGCATTACAGGCCTGTAATACAAGGACACAGCACTGCATGCATGCAAAGGAGCGCCCCACAGCCTACCACCCTCCCGCATGCAAGCTCTGCGGCGTGCACCCACCCACAGCTGTGTACTGCAGTACAGGCCTGTAGTTCACACCCGTGCTCACCTTACACAACTTCAACCTTCCTGCCTGTAAATGTTTAAAACCAAACTATAAATGGTACGCTTCAGAGCCCTGAGCACGTCACACTCAGCAGCGGTCGAAAATCGGGGCACCCGCGGCCCGGCACAGGCCTGGCCCTCGGGCCAGTTCGAGGTAGTAGGCCAGAACTTTCCGGCAGCCGTTTCCTAGGCAGCATATTACTGAAGTGTAATTAATCCAAGACACCTAGCAGGTTGCCCTCTTGATAGGCGTGCGCGTAAATCATCCGGCATACAGTAACCGCAGCGCTAGCTCGCATCTGCAGTAACTGCGCTGAACCAAAAACGAACGCTCCTACGGTATCCAAGCAACCATTGGTTACCTGTAGGGTTACTTATTTAATTTTGTCCTGGATGATAGCATCGCTACACAGGGAAAAGAGACGTAATACGCCACAGCAGCAGCACAACCTCAGCCAACAGCAGAATGCAGGCACATTAAGGTCTACTACCAGGTCTGTTGGCCAGCAACACGTGTGTAAGCAACTCGCGTTAAGAATGGCCAGCTCGCTGCCTGCTGCTTGTGCCAACCGAGGCAGGAGAGCAGATGTAACTCAATGTCAGGCTACAAGGTAAGTTTCTATGCTGATATGTTGATGTAGAGCAAAGTTGCACCATGGCGCACGCCGCAGAGACAGAAGCAGCGATCTGCTGCACTGCCAAGGATAGCCAAGAGTCCCTTCCGTTGTAGCGACAACCACCTGGCCTGTGCTACCCTGCTGGCTTTGAACTTACTGCTTAGGCTGCCTGTGAAGAATCTGTCATCGCCTCCTGCACACATCTGATGACACAAGGCAGCCTCTGCACGACTGCCTGCACACTCATCCAACACAGGTTGATGGTTGGAAGTCAAAACAGCACGAGCAGCCGCTAGCACTGCCATATGCAGTGGCTGCACTGCAAGTGCTGCCAGCTAGTGAGCTGGAGCCTGAGCAGCAGCAGCAGCAGCAGCACAAGGGACTGGCTGCGCAGCATGCACCTCCCGACAATGCCTCTGTGCAGCGTCATAGCCTGGTGAGTGGTTGTACTTAAATGACGTGTTTTACGGACGCTGTCCCCTTGGCGGTGATTCCCAATAAGTTGCTTGTCAGCAATGTGACATCAGGGTATTTTGCTCTGGGCAGACAACCTGCTTCCAGTCTGCACCAGTGCTGACTGCGCATGCCTCTGCACTGCGCTCATCAGCCTGGAGCCAGCCTGCACATCTGGTCGGACACCCATGCAACTGCAGCACGTAGGATGCTGACGATGTGTGCCTGTGCTGTGCTTGCAGGAGTGCATGTGCCTCCTGCGGCTCCCTCCCAAGGACTTGGCAGCAGCAGCAGCACCACCAGCAGCAGCAGCAGCAGCGGCTTAATGACATTGCAGCAGAGCGGGCACTGTTGCAGCAGGTTGCACAGCAGCAGCAGGAACGGCTGCAGCAGCAAGCAGAGGAGGAGGCTCTGATAAAGCAGCAGGTTGCAGAGCAGCCTTGCAGCATGGACCTCTCCATCTCTACTTTGCAAGTAGGGCATGTCAACCGGTACCCCAGTGCTACAAGTTGCTGTCCTTTACGGTGCTGCTTAGTTAGTGATTAGGTGGCCCAGGGGAGTTATGGAAGACCATCACCAATTAGTCTACTTGGTCCCGTTGATGTTTCGTGACTGTCAGTGTACCTGGTACACGCCCACTGCTGTGCGCATCCGTTCCAAAAACAACGCCACTGATCTGGCGTTACACTGGTAGCCGCAGGCTGCCGGCGCATGCAGCACCTGCCAGATGCTGCACCTGCTATGCCGTTGCTGAGTTACAGGATGCTGCAGCTTCAAGGGCTGCTGCTGATAGCTTGCTGCTGCAGCTGCCGTCTGCAGCACAGGGGGCCGCTGCTGCGATCAGGACTGCCCATACCTGCCTCTGTAACAAAAGAAGTGACAGTTGATGAGGCTTAAGAAGCTGCTGATGACAAGACAGCAAAATATCTGGGCAGCAGCTGTCAACAACTGTCTTGATCTTGGCCCCCCGGCTGCCACTTGAGCATCCCGCCGGCCTGACATGCCAGCCCGCGTTTATCAGCAGGGTCCACACAGCTGCTACTGCGCTGCTGCTGCTGCTGCTGCTGCTACTGCATCACACATGCCGCAGGCCTGCAGCATCACAGAATGAGCCACCTAGGGGCTGCTCTAGTGAATGGCGCGTCAGCTCACCGCCAGCGGCCCACCGGCCCGCCTCCAGTGCTGCTGCGGGGCGCGTACAAGCTGAAGATGATGGGCTGTCTTGCAGCTGTGCTGCCAGGGCTGGTCGATAGAAGGTAGGCTCGCTGTGCTGGCCTGCACACAGCACCAGGGCCCCGCGCACACGCCATCAGTAAGCAATGGCAGCAGTGCAACTCGTCCTGTTGGTGCAGCGCTGAGCCGTGCACGGAAAGCACATGACGGCAGGTTCCAAAGCCTTACAAGCTGCCAAGCATCAGAGCCGTTATGAATGTCATCCCCTACCTCATACCACACCTGCAGCAGCGATGGAAGTTGTGCACGCACACCTTCAACCAGTACACACATGACATGTCTCTGTTGGCTTGATTTTACTCACCTGCCACCTCACTCGAATGTGTGCCCAGAAGGTTGCCCGCAGCTAGTGACACACTGAACCAGTCTATGCATCGCACAACCATCCTATGCATCATATACAATGACAACAGCCACCCCTGAATATGTTGGTACGCTGGCTGTACTACGGTGCTGCTGGACACAGCCAAGGTGCCAGCTGCAGCACTGGACGCCGCAGCGCTGCCAGCGACGGCTGCTCCCCTGCCGCTGCTGCTGTTGTGTCTGCGCCGGGCTTGCTGCAACGCCACTACAGGCATCAGCTGCTGTATCTGCTGCTGTCAAGCGTGCTGCTGTGCCTGCCTCTGACCAGCCCCGCCGCGCCTGCCCTCCAGTGTGTGCCTGTGTGGCGTCCTCTGTAGCTTACGCCATTGCGTGCATCACAATTCCAAACCAAGCAGCACGTTATCTGCTCGCGCAACACTGATCAGCAGCACAACCAGCAGCGAGCGCAGCACTTGAGTAAGCAGCGCAACCGGCAGCAGCCCCTGCAAATGCATACACCACCAGCTGGCTTACATCTGCTCAACAAGAAAGAATTGGTAGCTTCCGTGCATCATCGTGCTCAGTGAATAGCGACCATCAACTCTGGAGTTGGTGTGTAGCGTGGTGGCAGAGCCAGACTGGCTGTATGAGACACCAGCAGTTCTGCAGCACGGTAATAACGAAACTGACCGCAGGGTTCATGCTGACCCAAGAACCTGCTGCGCGTGCTCTGGGCTTCAGCACTGCGTCACTGTGGTATTCATTAGCTGTCGCTTGTAGATCTAGCTCGGTCTGCTGCTGGGGCAGCTGGGGGGTGTGCTGCTGTGGTTTCATCAAGACTGGTTAGCATTTCTGTGGCAGCAGCGACCTTAAGACGTGTTTTTACTCGAAAGTGTTAGCTGGTTGAGACTGCTGCTCAGAAGGGCACCGTACTCCACAAGGCAGGGACGCGTTGAACAGGCAGCGTGCAGCGGGGCGCTGGATAGAGACAGGCAACCCACCACCCCCTGATGTGAGCGGTCTCATGCTGACTAGCATTGATCAATCGTTTTTTGTTTACTTCAGCGGCCTGTGCATCTCATCTGCCGAGCCGCACTTCGTTCCACCACAGTGCGTTAGCAAGTGGCTGATTGTTAAGCCACATTCGCAGGGCGGCTTGAACATGAGATATTGATCAATTCTCTAGCTCCTGTTTTGTCAGACGCTGTGGCTCCAAATCCTCCCCCGTGCAGGAAACGGTAGACTGTTGGAAGGCAGCCAGCAGCAGCAGTCATGGCAGACACTGGACACGACGGCGCACGCAGCGAGCACTTGATGCATCAGCTGAAGCTGAAGGACTGTCATCTGATGCAGCAGCACGCCCAGCTAGCTCACTGGCAGGGATGGTGCCAGCAGCTAGCAGCAGCGGGTCCCCCAATGGCACTCAACACAGCAGCAGTGTTGGCAGCACGCCAGGTCTGCGTTGTTGGACTGCCCGGCGGTGTGTTGGAGGTGAGAGCAATGTCCGAGACACAACACTTAGTTCCTTTGGAGTAAGCTGAGGTCATCACCTGGTGCTGGGTCAAGGGTGGCAGGGTGGCTGGCTGCCGCTCAAGAGCGAGTTTCAGCCCTGCCACGAACCTGATGTAGTGTAGTGGCAGAAGCCCGAGGATTTCATTGGGTGATACCCACTGCTGCTGCTGCTGCTGCTGCGCATCATTACCTACAGCGGGATCTTGCTACGTTTTTTGGCGAGCTCATGGCTGCCAACCGAGCAGTAGTTGCACCTGGCCCTGCAGTGCTGGGCTGCAGGCTGCTGCGCAGCCAGCCAGACACAGCAGTGCTGGAGTTGCGCTGCTCCGTTGAGGCCAGCAACTGCCTGGCGTTTGATGGCGTGGTGTTCAGGGGTTGCTGCCTCAGGGTGAGTGAACACTTCGCTGCTGCTGTTGCTGCTGCTGCATCTCCCAGGCTGTTGCAGCTTGCAGGTAATCATCTCTGCAGCAACCCATCGGCACACCTCGCATGCTCGCAACAGCAACAGTGACGCAGAGCATGCGGGAAACATTCTAGCCCCACAGCGGGCGGCAAGGCTTAAGGTTTATTCTTTACACCATGTATGTGTAGGCTGAGTGGCTGACCACTTTGATCCTTTTGTTGCGCTTTGTGATACAGGTGCAGCGGCCCAGGGAGTATATCCTAGAGGCTGCAGTGCTGCTGGGCCCCACACAGCCAGACCCTTCTGTGTTTGCAGCATTCGCCCGCGGTGCTGATGGGCCGCTTGCGGCCATGCAGCAGCAGCAGCAGCAGCAGCAGCAGCTCCCATGGCCTGCAGGGAACCTACAGCACAACAGCATGGGCGGTCCTGCAAGCGGCAAGCTAGCAGGTCCTGCCCTCCACAGCAGCAATGGCAGCAGCCTTGCACACCTGAGCAGACTGAGCAATGGTCCTGCAAGCGGCAGGGGCTCAGCAGCAGCAAACGGCCCGCACAGCGGCAGCGGCATCGCCTGCAGGAGCATGCTGCGTGACCTGGCTCAGTCTGCTGACCAGTCAAAGCAGGACGAAGTGTTCATTGGAGGCCTGCCTAGCCACTGGAAGGCACAGCAAGTCAAGGAGCTGCTGGCACCATATGGCCAGCTGAAGAGCTTGAGTGTGGCCATGGATGCTGCAACCGGCAAGAATAAGGTCAGGGTGTGGCTGTGATGTCTGCAGCGTGCTGCAGAACGGGTGGCTTGAGCAGCAAAATTGCAGCCGGCTGAGGCCGCGCACATGGATGAGCGTCGGCGCTTCGCGACCGCCATCCTCGCGCGGCGGGGGCTGGGGCCGGCAGGGACGGCGCCGCGCACGGCTGCAGGAGCAGCCGCGGCTGCCGGGGGGCGGCCGGCCAGCGAGCGCGCGCGCCCCAGCGATCGCTGCGAGTCCGTCTGAGCGCTCTGCGCGCGTGCGTACGAGGCGGCGCTGGCGCTGGGCGCGTGCTCGCTGGGCGGCCGCCCCCGGCCGCCGCGCATGTGTTTCCTGCAAGTCGCGCCGGGCTGTCAGTGTAGCTAGCTATCTGCTGCGCCTGCAAGCATGGTGTTTGTGTTTGTGTTGTGAACTGGCTGCGTAACAGCCCAGCCGCCTGCTGTTTGAGTTACGTCTGATCGACTACGCTGTCTGCTCAGCATGCATGTCCGCTGCTTGCGTCTGTTGCTGTCTGTACACAGGGCTACGCCTTTGTGGTGTTTGCAAGCCCAGCTGTGGTGTCTCGCGCCATAGAGGAACTCGACTGCAAAGCAGTAGAGGGGAAGATCCTGGCTGTGCAGCGCGCAACAGACGGCAAAGCAGCATGCAGCAGCAGCGGCGGCAGCAGCTTCCCCAGGGACGGCGGCCACACTGCGCTCAGCAGCAGCATCAACATGGGCGGCACCTGCAGGGATGTGCCAGCAGGGATGGGCTCCGCAGGTGGTTCGGAGCTTCCAGCACAGCAGCACAAGTGCCGCAACAGCAGCAGCAGCAGCAGCGGCAGCAGCAGCGGCGGTGGTCAGGCGCCGGGCTCTCAGACAGCAGCAGCAGGCGGAGCGGCAGCAGCTGCTGCTGGTGTAGCTGCTGAGGCAGTTGCTGGCACTGCCGAAGCTTTTGGCGTTGCAGAGGTGGAGCCAGTGCAGCAGCAGCAGCAGCAGCAGCAGGCAGGTGTGCTGCCGCACCACCGCAGAACAGGCTCTGCGCCACTGGCTGGCCCTGCATGCCAACAGTCAGCAGCAGCAGCAGCAGCAGCAGCAGCAGCTGGACAGATGGCGCTGCCGCCGAGTGAGGGCAGCACCCTGGGACAGCGCCTGCTGGCTGCTGTGACGGGAGGCATGAGCGGCAGCAGCAGCAGCAGTGCTGGCGGGGTTGCTGCGTCTGGGGTGAAGCAGTACGACGTGAATGAGCTGTACATCGGGGACCTGCCGCTGAGCTGGGACGAGGACGCAGTGAGGAGGCTGCTGGGACGCTACGGCAAGGTGCGTGCGTGCGTGCGTGCGTGCGTGCGTGGCAGGGTGCATGCCGGGGCTGGTTGGGGAAGTTTGTCAGGCACGCCAGCAGCCCAAGTTGGTTTGGCAGCTGTTCTTTGGTTCAATTTGTTGCGCAGAACACAGGCATTTGCTACGCTGTGCGCTCAAGATTGCAGCAGATTTCTTGCTGACAGTGTGCATTTGTCATGTCGTGCCATCTGCTGCTGATAACCACTGCTGCTGCTGCTGCTGCTGCTGCTGCTGCTGCTGCTGCTGCTGCAGATCAAGTACTTCACCCTCAGGAATGGCAGGGACAAGGTGAGACCTCAGCCCTGTTGCTTGATGTTTCAACTGCCTTTGAGTTGCACTACCGCTGCAGTAGGCCTGCAGAAAGCCGGCTGCTGTGGTCTTGCAGCCTGCACCTGCACTGCTGTCGTTGAAACAGCCGCACGTGTCGGCTCAACAACACTCTTCTGCTGCTGCTGCTGCTGCTGCTGCGTGCTGCTGCTCTGCCCCTGCAGAACTTTGCTTTCTGCAAGTTCAAGGACTCCAACGTGGTGGATGCAGCAATCCAAGGACTGCACGGCAAGATCGTGGACGGATACTTCCTCAATGTGCGCAGAGCCATTGAGGGCAAGCAGCAGCAGGGGCAGGGGCAGCAGCCGCCGCAGCAGTGGCTGGGCAAGCAGGCTACCAACCGTGTGTCTTTTGATGCTGGCGGCCGGGTGGCGCAGCAGCGGCCGCCAGACCAGCAGCAGCAGCAGCAGCCAGGGCAGGGGCAGGGCCAGCAGAAGGTGGGAGGCAAAGGGGGCATGCATGGTGGTAGAGGCCAAGGCATGCCTGCTGGCACAGGGAGGCATAGCAGTGCAGAGTGGGCAGCAGCAGCAGCAACCAGCAACAGCAGCAGCCAGCAGCAGCAGCAGCAGAAGAAGCAGCAGAAGTCAGAGTTGGGCAGCATGCCAGCTGGCGGAGCTGATGTGGCAGCCGCCCCACACGCGCAGGGCATCCAGCAGCAGCAGCAGCAGCAGGACGACAACTGCTCTGCATCCACAGCGCCCTCGCCACCTGATACGCCTAGCGCTGCTCCCTTGGCTCAGCAGCAGCCAGCGCATGCAGCTGGGCCTGTGTATGCTGGGGTGCAGCCGCCGCCGCCGCAGCAGCAGGCCGGCCCCTTCCATTCCTTCCTCCCAACGCCTGCCAGCCAGCAGCAGCAGCAGCAGCAGCAGCAGCAGCAGGCAGCATCACTGTTCATTGGCAGTGACTCGAGCGGACCTCCCTCCTGGGGTGCACCAGCAGCAGCAGGGCCGCCAGCAGCAGCAGCAGCAGCAGCAGCAGCAGCAGGTGCTGGCTTTGGGTTCGAAGGCTCATCAGCTCAGCAGCCACCACAACAGCAGCAGCAGCACTCTCTCCTGCAGACGTGGGACATGCTGTCGCCGTGGTCGTTGTTTTCCAACACGCAGCGGAGTGTGTGGTGAGAGGGACATGCGTGAAGCGCCACCGCGCAGGCTGCGGTGTGCTGGCTGTGTGTTGTAGTCGCTGTCTGTGTGTTGTGGTGTGCTTGAGGGTCTGTTGCATTCCTTGAACTGCAATTCGAGCAGCACAGCTCAACTTTCCTTGTGTTGCGTTCTGAGTGTGCCAGCGAGTGTGTGGCGTAGGGTGAGGCAGTTTTTGGCTGGGGTTGCGCAGCTTGCATGATGCAGGTGGGCAGCAGGCGGATCCCCGTGCAGTTTCAGGGGTGTTGTTTTGCAGGTTCTTGATGTCATGGTGTCGTTGTTCTGCTGTGCGTTAGGGTGGGATCAGCTGCAATCCGTGCTGTGTTGGACGCCTGCTGTCATGCAAAGCACTCGTGGGGCAACAACTTCAGCGCCGCGTCCACATGCTCAGGTGCGTGCAGCGATCGCCTGACGTGAGCGAGGCAGTAGGCAGGGATGCGGCAGGTAGCTCAGGCGTGCATGGCACGTGGTTTGTGTTTCAGGCAAATGCTTAGGCTACGTGCCAGCCGTGGGCGGCCAGTGCCGACAGTGCGGAGCCCCCATGGTAGAATGTGTGCGGTCAGCTGTAGCGCCGCATGTGTTTCGCCTCGTGGTGTGCCAAGAGTATTCAGCCAGCTGGTGCTGCAAACTTCATCCTTGTTCTGCCCTCCTATGATTGTAGGCAGCAGCAATGGTTGGCAATTAGTCGGCCGTGGTGCTGCACAGCTTGGGGTCTCACGCCGCAGCTGCGCAGCAGCACGGCAAGTGTGAGGCACTTGCAACAGTTTCGTACGCTTACCTTGACAGTTCCTTTTTGCCCAGCTGGTGGCTGTTGAGCCCTGGCCTTGCAGTTGTGTTAATGCAGCAGCAGCTTTGCTAGTGAACCCTGCAGCTGCTGCTCTGCAGGAGAGCAGTGCTTAGTCGTGGCCACTCTGTTGCAATCTTTGTGAGCAGTCTTGGGATATGCAGCTATGCAATAATGCTTGGGCAGCGGCCATGTTCTGTGCTGCCTGGCAGTTTCTTGTTTTGTGCGGGTGCTGCCGACAGGCACCGCCAACATTGACTGCAGCCAAGACTTGACATGTACAGGATTTCATGAGCATAAGACTGCTTCCCCATATATCTATCACTAAAAACACGCAGTCTCACCCAGTCTTAAGCATTGTGGCTCGTCCGGAGCTCCGTGGGGGACCGTTCAGCAGCGCAACGTGATGTTGAGAGCACCCCTCTCATTTTCTGCCTTTGGGGTGGTGGCTTGATGGCAGTGTGCTTCTTTGCCACGTGGGCTGCCTGCTGAGTCATACCTGTGCATGCATGTCAGCCAAAGCGCCCCATATGCGCCGCAGCAGGGACAGCGGCTCTGTGCAGGAGCAGTGTTTGTGGAAGGGCGTGCCATAGCAGCGCTGCTGTGCATCAACGGTCCACTGGTGCACAGCAGCCGGCAGTAGGCAGGGCGGCTTCCAAGCTCGTGACGTTTGTCATCTGCTGCGGAAGATTTGCGGCTGGTGTGTTTGGCTGCTGTGCCTGAGCGCAGGTTTGGCGGCCTGCCGCATGCGGCTGCGGTGCATGCAGTTTGCAGGCAGCGGGCAGCCCTTGGGTCTGACAGCTGCCTCGCTTGATCCCTTGCTACAAGTTGTTGCACACTAGGAGTACTCTGTGCAGGAGATCAATGCCCTGCAGCATGCTGAGCCCGAGTGCGTCGCAGTCTCAAGGATACCGGCGGTGAGTGCAAGGTTGTGGTACAACAACATCGGCTGCTGTGCCTGAGGTCATCAACTTGATGCGGAGGGCACTGGGTGAAACTTTCATTGAATGTTGTGTCCGTTTTGCAGTGCCACGCGTACGCCGCGGCGGCCTACTTCGCTGCCTTGTTATTGCGTGGGCCGCATCATCATCATATTACCCATTCAAGCCATAGCATCAGCGCGTGGGCCGCATGTGTAATGGGACGGTTGCCACATGCCACATGCTGCCACGTGTTCTTGCCACTGGTGCCTTCAACCGATGAAAGCATGGGCAAACATTCTGGAGCAGTGCTCCCTCCTCTGTCCGCCCCGGCGGGGCGCGGGGTCGATGGCGCTGATGCCATGGCTTGAATGGTAATATGATGTTGAAAGCATGGGCGGTGAGCAGTGCTCGACAGTGCATCCAGCGGAGCGTTACAGTGGGTGGAGCCAGCATGACGCAATGATTGCTTACAGATGCCGATGCAGCTTTGCATCAGGGAGGCGGGGTGACTCTGCTTCACTTGTGCTGCTGTTTGTTACATCCAACGATACATCTGCTGCCAGCTTCCGTAAGTAAGAGGAACGGCTCTGCAGCCAGGTGATGCAAGGCATGCCCTGCAGCATGTTCCACAAGCAACAACAGCACCATTGCACAGCACCCCCCTGCAGCCAGAACCCTCCTCAGTGGGAACGAGGGTATAGCGTTGGCACCATCATGCGATGTCATCATGGATGCTGGTTTGTGCCTGAATGCTTTTCACATTGAGTAAACACGTTTGAAGTCACCCCTGCCACACCAGGCGCCATGGGCAAGGGTCAGCGCGGCAATAATCGCGTTTGGGGGCCCGCAGGAAGATACCAGGCCATGAAAATTGCCGATAGGTTATATTGATACCATAAAATTTTACTACGCCGCCCTAGACGCACGTCAGCAACTCTAAAAGGCCTGCCAAGCCTACAGCAGGCCTCTGCCATACGTGCAGCACACGCCTTAGCAAGAAACTATCAAATCCAAGACAATTTAGAAGGCCAGCGTGGCGTTCTCAGGTGGAACGGCAGTCCTGGCAAACCCCTTAAGCTCCCTGGACTGCACCCACACAAGCTGCTGCAGGCTGAAGAAGGCAAGACGATCAGGCAGCCCCACTGGTCTGGACATTGAGATAACAAGTATATATATTATTGCAATCCGTAAATGCTGTGGGCACGTAACAATTGAGAAACGCGTCACTAAGAAGCTTATTACACCTGCTTCACCTGCTAGCTAGCATACTATAGGCTGCTTGGGGCCAAGTGTTATTACACTATGGTTTTACTGTTGGGCGCATGCCCGCTTTAATACGCGGCATGATATCGCAATATTATAGTAAATCAGTACCTAATCAGGGCACTGAGGCCTGCGTACGCGTCGATCAGCTGTATTCCCGTGCGAGCTCCACTCGTCAGCTACAAAACACACTATTAGCACGCGTAGCATCAATTCAACACCACACAGCGTTAAAATATGCTTTTAATTAACTAAATAAGGACTTATCAGCTACGCAGCTGCAGTCACAAACCCACTGCTGTTCAAACAGTTTCAAACATGAGCAGCTAAATTTGGGCGTAGTCACGATGGTTTTGGCCGCCTGGATACACATGAACACGATCAACACGTTTATGGTGATGGTATACGCCTTCCTGGACGTTCAGCTGCTAATGGATATCGTCACTGTGGCTTCGCAAGCAGTCCATCGTGCCTTGACCGTGAACTGGCGCGCAGACAGTGAGACCGAGGCCTGTGCCCCCTGATTAGAGCTGATTTGGACTAATTATGTCGAACTAGCGGATGCGATTAAGCGTTCGCAACGTTTGCAAATTTTAAGTCAGACCGCCCAGCTCTGATTTGCACCCCATTTTCGACCCCCCCTGATTTGACCGAATAACACGACGATGGGCCTGATTAGCCCAGAAATAAGCATAACAGCTAATCTTTTTTACTAATCAGGCGATAAACACGGCATACGCAGCGTATGCAGAAACCTGATTTGGAGCACCCTAATCAGGTGCCCTGGTGTAATAGGCTTCTAATGTACACAGCGAGCGATTTGACCCATTAGTACTACGCGGCTGGACATTTCAATCACAAAGATTGTTCTGTACATCAACAACCATAACTTTAATTGGCTCGCGTGCTTGTGAGTTGCAGGATCGACAAGTGGCCAGCATTTCTTACTTTCGATGTCGAAGTTGGGCCGTTAATACTACAGCTCAGCCTGCAAAACGACCTTACAATGCAAGTTTACATATCAAGCACTCATGCTTTCAATCTTGAGACTGCGAGTTGCAAACCCAAGCCGCACTGATGATGGAACAACCCCTGGGTCGGGTTCAGGGGTTCGCTGCAGGGGGGTGATACACAGTGTGCAGTGGCACCGGCACACATCAACTCCTTGCGTCACGGAGAGGGCCTTTTTGTGTGAAGTTTATCTCAGGAATCCGTTGTGGTGGTCCACAAATCGGGTGAGAGGGAAACGGCAGGCCTGCCAAGGCAGATGCAGGCGGAAACGGCGAGCACGCGCAGCTGCAGGCGGGAAAGCTGGGCAAGCCATTGTATGGCATGCAAGCGTACAACAGGCTGCAGCAGACATGCCAAGATTTTCTGACGAGAAACGATACACCAGCAGGTCGTTGCGAGGGTGACAAGTGAGGAACACAGGCCAGCGCCTATCACTGCAGGTGCTTAATGAACGAAATGAAAAGGGGCGCTTTGACGGAACTTGGCAGCGGCCAGTTGTCAAAAAGAAGAAGCACTCCAACGCAGCAGCAAAAGGATTGCCGTTGCCATGACATACTGTGTCAACGAAGGTCCAACGCATGTTGCTGCGGACAGGGCAGCTACACTGTAGGTGCGGCACCTGTACGGTGCATTATAAGTATGGAATTGACGGTGCAGAAGGATGCCGTGCAGTGGCTAAGTGGAGGAGGGCTGCTGTGCGTGCAGTCAGGATTAGGAGTGGTTGCGATAGAGCAGCGTGCCAGTGCGCTAGAGCCGAACGCAACTGGCCGGTTCCCCGCTAAGAAGTTGAAGATTGATGGATTAGGTGGTTGCCCAATGAGCCTGTCATTGGCTCGAAACGGGCGATGTTCCCTTCGTGTAACATCCAATCTGTGCACAGCGTGGCACACTGTGCAACCCCTGTGGCGCATAACCTGGACAAAAGCTGCCCCTTTCTTTGTACAGAGCATACCGAGGGCTGGCTGCTCCTGTTTCTCAACGAACGGTAAGCAGGTGCCAGTTCTGAACGTTCAAACATCGGATGACTGGTGAACATCCCAGCAACCGCTGTGCGGGCATGGTCTGACAAGCCAGTGCGTTGCTCAGCAGCTCAGCCTAAGCCAATCTATAAATTTAAGATGTGCCGCTCTGTGACACAGTGGTGTGCAGGTGGTAACCTGAGAATATTAGGACGCCATCCAACCCTTCACAATGTTAGGACGCCATGCAGAGGAAAGGGTAGCTGTCGACAGTGTGTGACATCACAGCTGCACCCATCACATAGCTGTCGACAGTGTGTGACGTCACAGCTGCACCCATCACATACCTGTCGACAGTGTGTGACGTCACAGCTGCACCCATCACATAGCTGTCGACAGTGTGTGACGTCACAGCTGCACCCATCACATACCTGTCGACAGTGTGTGACGTCACAGCTGCACCCATCACATAGCTGTCGACAGTGTGTGACGTCACAGCTGCAACCCCTCGAAATCGTCACAGCCCTGCACGCGACCGCCACAGCAGACTGTCACAGCCATGTAATGGATTGCAAAACAGCACAGTTGTGAAGCACAACCAGCAAATGCACAACGAAAGCCACCGCAACCATGGCACAACTTCTCACGCAATGAAGCTCTGAGCAAAGCGTGCTGCTGCAGCATCAGCTGCTTGCTCATGGGGGCGCAGAGTACGAGTCAAGGCGAGTGGTATCACCAGACTGAACACACAGCCAACTGAGCGAGTGGGGCGAGCTACAAAACCACCAAACTCCTCTGGCCTAAAACACAGCAACTAAGTGTGTTAAAACATGCCACTGCTGCTACCGCTGTTACCAACGGATGATCACAGACGTTAACAATGGCCGCCAGAGGCATCAGCAGCCCAGGTCTTTGCAACTGCCGCCCCTGCTGCTGCAGACATTCACGCAATCACCAACGGCCGCAGCTGGTTAGGAACTGTTGCTGATAATCCTCATCGGCCAACAGCATCACCCCAATTCCGCCGCAGCAGCATGCAAGCCCCGACTGTTGCTGCAGCAGCTGTTCACCAACCGCCATCATCACCCCCGACAGCCAGTGGCATTACCAGCCCAAGCTCGGGTGCCACAACTGGTGCTGCCCTTGTCTGCCCGCCGTGCTGCTGCTGCTGCTGCTGCTGCTGCCCCTTCTTCTCCTTGGCCTGCTTGCCCTTCTTCCCCCACCCCACCAGCTGCCACCCCCAACAGCCCTTGAACTGCTGCCCCACTCCCTGCTTTTGCTGCCTTCTTCCGCGCAGCAGTCATCTGCCGCACCTCCTGCTGCAGCTCCTCCGCCTTCTCCCGCCGCTCCCCTTGCACAAACTCCACCTTGCGGCCCTGCTTCTGCCCGGCCCGCTTCCGCGGCTCGATCAGGCCCCGTTTCTGCAGCGCCTTGAAGCGGTCCTCTGTGACCAGGAAGCACGGCTGCAGCTGGCGCAAGCTGCCTGTGACTTGGTCGCTGGTGAGGACCTCGGGAGCAGCGGCCTCAAACTTGTGCTTGCCGAGCCGGGGCGGCTGGATGGCTGCCTTCTCCTGCTTGACCACCTGCAGCGACCAGAAATGACATGACAAAGTAACACGCAAGGCGACGGCGAGTTTTTCCTGGTGGTACTGCCTGAGCATGGAGGGGCGACCGAGCATGCAGCCGGCTGAGCATGACACCCGCACGGCTGCTTCCTCGTGCGTGACCATCCGCAGCAGCAACAGCACCCAGCCGCCAACAAGCGCCGAACATGGAAACGCCCTAACAAACAAAGTGATATGCAGCAGGCTGCATGCAGATGGCCTTGCCCTGCTTTGCCACCAGCAGCAGCACGATAGGCGATGATGGTGCAAGGCTGACGGCAGCAGTACTTGCATCGTTGACCGCGCAGGAAACACCTCACAATATGTGAGCTTGGTTGTACCTACCTCCATACATGGTGTGGATTACTGACAAGGGCAACACGAGCGGACAGGAGAGCAGGCTGCTGCTGCCGCTGCTGCTGACAGAGTTGTCCGCAAGCATACAGAGGTGTACAACACATCCTCGATGAACACAGTGCCTGCAGATGCCCGCCCCACCGTTCTCACGCCCTCCACACATAACACCAAAGCCACGCCCTAACCCTCCAACAAAACCCCGAACCCCACCTGCCGCCTCTCCTGCTGCTTGCGCTGCTCTTCGTCCTGCTGCTGCAGCTGCTGCTGCAGCAGCGGCAGCGCCTCCAGCTGCTGCCGCTGCCGCTTCAGCTGACGCTTTGCGTCTGCCTCGATCTCCTGCTGCTTCTTCCGCGCCTCTTTGTTGCGGTCCCTGCGTGACTTCTTGTCCCCTGCACGGCTGGCTGCTGCTGCAGCTGCCTTGCCCAGCGGCTTGCCGACACCAGCGGCTTCTGCAGCGTCGCCAGCTACTGCTGCATCGCCTGCGTCATCGTCAACCGCATCTATGGCGATCTCATTTTGGTCTGCTGCTGCTGCTGCTGCTGTTGCTGGCAATGCCAGCTGCGGCTGCTGCTGCTGCTGCTGCTGTTGCTCGTCATCATCTGCCTCTGCATCTGCCAACAGCTCCTCCAGCTCATCACCAGGCTTATAGCCTGCAGCAGCAGCAGCAGCAGCAGCAGCAGCAGCAGCAGCACCAGCAGCAGCAGCTGGGTGAGTAGGAGTAGTACTGGAAGCTCCCCGAGCTCATCACCCGGATTGCAGCCTGCAGCAGCACCTGCTGCTGCTGCGGTGCATAAAAGCAATGCCCTACCGCCCCTCCCCCACCATTACCAGAAGAACGACAACAGGTGCCACATGGGACCCGCCTGCTGGCACAAACTTTGATGAGCGTGCCTTGGGTGCCAGCTCCGTCAGCTGCGCAACAGCAACTGTACTGAACAACACAAACGGGTTGCAGATCACACACCTCTGTAAAGAAGAGACCCACCTGCTGGTGCACACAGTGATGGTGCCTTCAGTGTCAATTCCTGCTACAGCTGGGCATTAGCAACTCCAGTGAACAGCACAGGAAGGGTTACAAGCCTAAAAGCCCTGTGCCAAAGACCCACCTGCTGGTGCACATAGAGAGGAGATGTGGCACCTCCTCCTGCAAGCTGGGCAATAAGGGAGCTGAAAATCCGCCGTTCCTGTGCACACAGCAGAGATCAAACCCCGCCGCAAGAACCAAGACATTGATGCCACCACCTCCTCCTGCAAGCTGGGCAGTGGCAGCAGGAATGAACGGCACCAAACAACCCCAAAACAACACCACCACCCCAGCAACTGCAGCAGCGCCCACCTGCCGGCGCAAACAGCGAGGGCCCCTTGGGTGCGAGCTCCTGCTTCAGCTGTTGCTTGTACTCGCGTGCGACGGCAACAGCAAGCGCGTCCTGGTGTGCCTCGTACTCGGGGTTGAAGCTGCAGCCCGGCATGTCAACCTCAACAGCAGCAATCAGCGCTGGCGCTGGCCGCTTGCGCTTGCTGCTGCTGCTGCTGCTGCGCTTGGCTGCCTGCTCCTGCTGCTGCTTGGAGAGCTGTGCAACGCGCAACAGTTCATTGCCAGACGTGTGGCTGGTCCAGTCAGCGTCATTTGCTGCTGCTGCTGCTTCATCTGCCCATAGGTCTGCGACAGGAACTGCACAAGTTGGGGAAGATACACAAGAGTCAGACGCAGGGACACCGCGCACAAGTTGAGTACATGAACAGCGGCAGCTTTCGTAATCATGTAACCCAGCATGATCCGCTGTTGTTTTGATGTGTCATGTTACAACATGTCATTTTGGTCAACCGCTCAGGAGGCTGCCGCAATGCCGCAGGCCACCATCGCGTCGATAGACATGACATACCACGCCATTGATACATTGCGGCACGACATTGCTGATACATAGCAGCGACAGTATGTGCTCGTACGCAGTTGCAGTTGCAACCCATGCTGTGTTGTTCAAAGCCACGCCAGCTGCGCGCACCGCGCCGAACCAACTCACCCTGCTGCTGCCGTCGGCGCCTCTTCCTCGGCTGTGCCGTCGCCGCTGGTGCCACCGCCGCTGCTGCTGCTGTGCTGTTGGGCAGCGGCCTGCCGGCCTCTTTCGCCTTGCGCGTGCCGTGCTGCACTGGCGTGATGCCGTCACGAAGGCCGTCCAGGATGAGCTGCGAACGCAGCGGCTTTGGCTCACGACGCTGCTGCTTGCGCACTGCTGCGGGCACCGCGCTGTCATCTGCTGCCTGCAGGATGCGGCAGCGGCGAGGCAGTGCAGCAGTCAGCGGGCCGGCTTCATAGGTTTGTGGTGGTGCTGTGACAGCATGCGTGGGGTGCAAGAGGCGGTGTCGTGCCAAAACAACACCAAGCCTGGTGTTCCGTGCGCTGACTGGGTTGAAGGCTGCCACAGAAGCAGTGCATGTGTCCAGCGACGCAGCAGCTGCTGCTGCAGCTGCCAGACCACACGTCTGACACGCTTGATTGATTCCACACATGAACGCCAACATCATGAGCAGCACCTTGTCCAGCACGAACAGCTCCTCATCCTTGAGTGTCTCTACTGCTGGCTCGCGCTGCTGCTTGTGGCCCTCATCTTGCAGGAATGTTTCAACCTGCAGAGGCGGGTGTGAAAGCAGACTCAGCAGCCCTGATATGAGTTGGCCAATGGTGCATGTTCATTGGACAAACATGCACAGCCAGGCTGGAAGCAGGCTAGCCACCGCTTGAAGTTGTGCTCTGCTGGAGAGCTGTATGTGATATGTAAGCTGGATTCAGTCTCGTGTACTGCTGAGATGCCGTTCGTGGGTGTGCATGCTGCGAGGCCCGCCCTGACTGCTGGTGGAGCTGCTGTTGCTGCTGCCACCCTGCACTTACCTCTGAGGCGTCGATGTTTTTTCGCCATGCTTTCTTGCCCTTTCTGCTAGTTTTGGTCTTCGGTCCTCCCATTGTGCCCTACGCGTTTGACGATATACAGAGGCTGGCGGGTGACGAAGTTAACGAGCAGCCGGTGGCTTGCTGTCAACGTGATGAGAGACGACGTAAAAGGGAGACAGTGCGGCTACTAACAACAACGGTCCATCATCCTGCACTGCATGCACCAACATCGAGCAGCTGTCACATGCCAATGTTACTGACGGCTGGTGACTGTCCTTCCTCGCCTGCACATTGCTGTGAACCGCTCAAGCATGACCTTTTCAATGACTGCTTTCATTTCACGTGTCCAAGGACTGGGTTGGGCCAGCTTAAAATACTAAAATCCACCACCCTCAATCTTCAGCCTGTGCCCACCAGCAGCACCAGCCCGCGTTGCAAAGGTGTCGAGGGCCAACATGGATGCTTTGCTGAACTGGGCGACTGCACAGGTGGTTCATTGTTACACTGTTACATCCGGTGATAGCGCTTTTTTGAACCCTACTGTTCTGGTCCGCAAATGCAGCTCACCTCCGCTGCATGTGACCGTCATGCTGACGCTGCTGCCATGCCGCCATGCTGGCATGACGCCAGGGTGCAGTCTGCAAGGTGGCCACAAAGCCAGAGCACCCTCGGAAGTTCTTTGCAGCAGAGGACGTGTCGCCAGGAGGTGGGCTAGCAGGGCTTGACGCTCACAGCACTCGCACCTGGCAGCTCTGTGTTCACTGCGGCTGGCAGCGAGCCAAGGCATGATTCAAGCTGCAGCAAGCAGCTGTTGAATGGCTGCTGTGGTGCAGCAATGTTTCAGCGGCACTGAAGCTCTCTGAGCACCACAGCGTTGAGGGTACTGAGTGCGCGCATCAACCAAACTGGCAAGCAAGGCAGAGCATCCTGCACAGCACGCACGCATGCCTGCCCGGTCAAACAATTTGCTCTCACGGCACAAAGTTTGCTGCACCTGCTGCTGCACCTCCTGCTGCTGCTGCTGTTGCTGCTGCTGCTGCTGCTGCAGAACCCGTCTTCAGCCTGCCTACGCATCTGCTGCTGCATGGCTCCCTGGCTCTGGCAGACTGTCACTACGGACCAGCCTTCAGGTGGGGCTGGCATGCTCAATGTCCCTTGTATGGTGACGTTCAGTACAGCCTCAGGCGGCGACTGCGCCTCAACATGCGCTGTCCCTTTTCCTGTTACTTGTGCTCTTGAACTCTGTGGGTCCTAAACCCCCTGATGTTCCTGGCGTCCTGGCCCATCAGCAAGCAGTAAACAAAGCTGCCGTGAATAATAGAGGCCAGGCCCTGCACACAGCGCATGGTCTTGCGCCGTCATCCCACAGAGGAAGAATTGCTTGTCTGCAGCGTGCTGCCTACTCTGGCGCCCGCGGCTGGTGTGGTGCAAGACGGCTCAGGCAGGTCACAGCGGCATGCCTCCGCTGCAGCGCACGCTGCGTGCTTGGTACCGCGGAGCGGCACGCCACCGCGTATGGCTGCTGCTGCTGCTGCTGCTGCTGCTGCTGCAGGGCACTGCTGGCTGAGCTGGGGCCTGGCGCATGTGACCAGCGCATCCTGCTGGTGCTGCTGCTGGTCCTGGAGCGAGCCAAGGGGCGCGCCTCAGCCCATGCACCCTACATAGACATGCTGCCGCAGCTGTTTGGTGAGTGGCGCTGGCAGCCACACATGGCATGCTTGCAATCGCATGCCGACACGTCGTTGGCACAAAGTGCGGCTTGCGCAAGTAGGCAGCAGCGCGTGCTGCGCTGCTGCTGAGCGGCATTGATGCATGTTGCTGCTGGCTTGCCACATGGTGTCACCAAGTCTTGGCCCCGATACTTGGTATCGCTGGCAGGCGCTTCCTTCACGCTGCTAAGCTAAACAGAGAAGCTCGTTCCTGACGCTTTGCTGTCATGCAATGGTGTCATGATGTGTGTAACTGCTGGTGATGTGGCAGACGATCCCTCACAATGCTGTGAGCCACAGCTGTAGGTGTTGCCGGAACAGCTGAACAGCCTGAACCCAGCTGATGTGTGGCGCTTCTGCTGCCGCGGTTCGTTTGTCGCCGCAGCTGACCCCTCAAGTGGTGGGGCTTGGGCGCTGCAGCTGCTGACATGTGCTGACACATCAACCCTGGACCTGGTGATGCATCCGTCTGCTGCTGGCACGGCTGTTGCTGGCGCTGCAGCTACCGCCTGCCAGTCGCGGGAGGCACAGCTGCAGCAACTGACATACACAGCCACACCCAACCTGGCCCTGCAAATGTGTTCCTTGCCCTGCCACCGCACCACATCTGCTGCTGCGCTGCAGACGACCCCTTCTGGTGGCGCGAATCAGCGCTGCAGCTGCTGCAGGGCACCCGGCTGCAGCAGGCGGTGCGGCACTACATGGCAGGCCTGCGCCAGCTGCACGGATGGATGCAGCGCCTGGAGCAGCTCCACCAGCAGCAGCAGCAGCAGCAGCGGCAGGAATGCGGCAGGTTTCATCTGTCCGTGTTGAGCAGTGGCGCCCATGGCGGCTGGGGGCTCAGCTTTGAGGCAGTCAAGTGGGCCAGGTCAGCAGTGTGGTCGCGGGCGTTCACCATCAGGGGCTTGGCGGCACACCACAGCAGCAGCAGCATCAGCAGCTGTGGGAGCAGTAGGAGCGGTAGCGATGTTGTTGCGCTGGTGCCCGTGCTGGATATGTGTGACCACCACCCCGATCAAAGAGTGAGCTGGAGAGTGTTGGATGCAGCGGAGCAGCAGCAGCAGCAGCAGCAGCAGCAGCACCACCAGCACCAGAATGGGCAGGCACAGGCACAGGCGCCGGCGCAGCAGCAGCAGCAGCAGCAGCAGCAGCGGCTGTTTCAGTTCACGACGCTGAAGCCAGTAGCCAAGGTGAGCAAAGGGGCTCTGCTTCTGGCAGCACGTTGCCAGGTAGAGCTGTGGCAGCCGCAGCAACAGCAGCAGCTGTCTGCACAGCATGTATTGCACACGCTGCATTCTAGACCTGCCGTGCAGCACTGGCAGTATATGTGCACGCACATGCGTAAGCTGTGCTGGTGCGGCTGTTCCCATTAGCACCACGCTTGAATGAGCGCCTGGGTGCTGCAACAAGCGCTAAGATTGGTCTGCAGCCGGCTACAAAGGTAAAGTTAATCAACTGCAGCTCTAGAGGTCCAGGTTGCCACATGAGCTATGGAGGTCCAATTATGAGTTACAGCGGATAGGTGTCTGCGCGACTTGCAGCTGACATGCGGCTGCTTTTTTCGTGCCAACATTGCTGCTGTTGCTGCTGCTGCTGCTGCTGCTGCTGCTGATGCTGATGCTGCTGCTGCTGCTGCTGCTACTGCTGCTGCTGCTGCTGTGCTGGGTCAGGGTGACGAGCTCTTCAATAACTATGGTGAGTGAGCAGTTAGTAACACACGCAAGGTTACACCCCCGTGACACTGCAGCAGGAGGCAGGATTGTACGTTGCACATCATGCAGCCACGTTTGCAGAGCCTGTTTTTTATTAGGCCTGCTTTGTGCAACTAAGTTGCCTTTGACGAGTCTCAGTGGCTTAATTTGCTTCTGCTGCTGCTGCTTCTGCTGCCGCTGCTGCTGCCTTCATGGTCAGGTACCACTAAGCCCAATGAGGAGCTGCTGCTGGGCTACGGTTTTGTACTGCAGCACAACCCACACGACAGCTTCTTAGTCAGCATCAGCAGCAGGCCAGCAGCAGCAGCAGCAGCAGCAGCAGCAGCAGGTGTGGATACAGTTGCTGATTTAGCGCCCGCTGCGTTAGAAGCAGTAGGTGCACCGTCACCTGATGCTGACTCACCAGAAAGCCTTGCACATCAAGGCAGCCCAGGCGAAAGTTCAGAAGGAGCAGAAGCTGCATGCGATGACTCAGCAGTCTGGCAGCAGCGGCTGGCCGTCATAGCAGCAGCAGGCCTGGGGCTCGACGTGCCGATCAGTGAGCAGCAGCCGTTGCCGCAGCAGCTGCTGGATGTGCTGCTGCTGGTGGTGGGGGTGCCTGGCTGGCAGCTGCCTCAGCTGCTGGCGGCTGTGCACACCGCCAAGTCGCCTCAGCAGCAGCAGCAGCAGCAGGACAGCGAACTGCAGAAGCAGCAAAGTCGGAGGAGGGTGGGTGCAGCAGCGGTGTGCATTGGTACTCTGGTGCTTCAGTGCCGCAGAAGTTGGCGGTGCTGCAGCAGCTGAGGCAGCAGCTGCGCTCAAAACTGCACGGCATGCTGCCAGCAGCCCAGCTGCAGCAGATCCTGCAGCAGCAGCAGCAGCAGCAGCAGCAGCAGCAGCAACAGCAGCAGCATTTGCGGCTGGCTGCAGGGTATGTGCTGTCTCAGCAGCGCGCACTCAAAGCAGCGCTGGCAGCAGTGAATGCAGCGCTGCTTGAACTGCTGCAAGCGGCAGCAGCAACAACGGTTACACATGCTGCTGCCGCTGGCGATGAGCAGCAGCAGATGCAAGTCATTTCAGGGCCAGGTGATTCACACTTGGGTGGAGGTGTTGGCTGGTGCAAGTCCTGCAGGGGTTTGAGCACCACCAAAGACCTAGGACCTGGCAGCTTGCTGCTGCAGGTGCCACTGCAAGCATGCTTAGTTGGCGGCAGTGAGCAGCAGCTGGTGGTGCAGGTGATGCTGGCAGCGGCAGGCTTGTTGGACCAGCAGCAGCAGCAGCGGGGTGTCGCTGCATACATCAAAGACGGCTGGCAGCAGCAGCAGCAGCAGCAGCAGCAGCAGCAGCAGCAGCGGGACAGGGGCCAGCTGCAGCAGCAGGGGCAGCTGCTGCCGTGGTGGCTCATGGAGCATCATCAGGAGCTTGTGATGCTGCTGCAAGGTATGCATGGTTGTTGTTCCAGTGCTGTTGGCTATTGCGAGCACGGAGGCTGCTCACGCATTGCAAACCGGGCAGTGGTGCTGTGCTGTGCCTGGCAATGCATTGCTTTCCAGCTGTGTCACATTGTTACCACTATTCAGCCCGTTGTTGGTGTGAACCTTGCGTTGTTCAGTCTGCCATTGCTTTACAGACTGTTGGGCTTCAGTCCTTGTGCCAGCTTTGATGGTGATGCCTAGCCTGCTGCTGCCGCTGCTGCTGCCGCTGCTGCTGCTACTGCTGCTGCTGCTGCTGCTGCTGCTGCTGCTGCTGCTACTGCTGCTGCTGCTGCTGCTGCTGCTGCTGCTGCTGCTGCTGCTGCTGCTGCTGCTGCTGCTGCTGCTGCAGGCACCCCTGCAGGGCAGCAGCTGCTGGAGGCGTCAGAGGAGCTGCAGGAGCGGTTCCACCAGCTGCTGCGCCACTCTGCCTCTGCTGCTGCTGGCCAACACAACGAGCAGCAGCAGCAGCAGCAGCATGCACAGTTGATGTCGCTCGTGCGCAGTGGCCAGCAGGCAGCGCTGCAGCTGTTTGCCTGGGCAGCTGCACTGGTGCAGCAGGCCGCGCTGCCCCTGACAGCTGAGCCAGGCGGACAGCTTGTGTTGATCCCCGCCTTGGAGCGTGTGCCACAGGTATGGCCAGCCGCTGTGTCACATGGCGTGCTTGCAACGTCCTTTGCTGGCTTGCACGATCGATCACTGCCTAGTGTGCAAGCTGCAGCGCTGCAGGTGGCTTTGGGGGCGGTTAGCAGCGTGTGTTGGTGCCCACCTCGGATCTGCGCTGAAGGTATGTCTAGCTGCCGCGGCACACACACACATACACACACACTCTGCTTGCGCCATTGTGCAGTGGTGCGGCAACCACGGCTACTGACACTTGGTTCAGGCCGGCAGCTTCTGGCAACTGCCTGGCACTTGGATCAGGCCAGCAGGCACTTAGGTCAGGCCAGCAGCTTGGCGGATCATCATGTGTACATAAGGGGTGGTCAGCTGCTGTGCTGCGTGGTGTGACCGGTGGTTCTCTGTGCACAACCGTGCAGCCTGCACTGCTGATGGCAGCCGATTGGGGTGGGCAGTCAGCACACTGCAGATCGTGCACCTGGCATACGGCTAGCTGCTGGATCATATGATGTGTGAAAACAGCACATGTGCTGATTGTCTTCTGCATAAGGCTGAATGTCTCCTGCAGAAGGTATGCCTGGTGCCCTTATTGCGCATGATGCAGAACATATCGTGTGTGGTGATTGTTAGTCAGCACGAATCTTACAAAAAAACTGCCGAACACATGTTGTGCATCTGCGCAGCGCCTCACCCAGACCGCCTGCCGTCTTGCAAGCTGCTTGCGTTGTGTAAAGTCCAGTGTGGCTGGCTACTTTCACAAGGAACCACTTCCAGCCAAACACAGTCGTGCAGCGCACCAGCGCGCCTGCCTCCCCTTCAGTTGCGTGCTGCAGTGCGCTGGGGCTTGCTGCGGCTCGCTGCACCTTAGTGATGGCCCACCTGATAGCGAACTAGAGGCACAAACAGGGTAGATTCGTCTGAACGCATCACCTTGAGGCCGCCGCCCGCTGCCCGCTGCTGCTGCTGCTGCTGCTGCAGGAGCTGCGCACCCTTGTCCTGGAAGCGTCATGCAGCAACGTGTGCCCAGACGACAGCTCACCACGCCAGCAGCAGCAGCAGCCAGGAGCTATCGTGACAGTGACAGCCAGCTGCAGCCTGCCAGCAGGTCTGCAGCTCACCAGCAGCGGCAGCCAGGCAGGACGCCCGATCAGCTGCCAGCAGCTGCTGGTGGACCAGGGGCCTGCTGCTGTGGCCGCTGAAGAGCCTGTCAGATCCCACTTGCAGGCAGCGGCGCCAGCAGAAGCACCACCAGCACCTGCAGCAGGTGCTGCAAGTGTGGCGGACACGCCACCGTGTGGCTCCAAGCTGGGTGGCATGCAGCATGTGTATGAGATGCTGGTGTGCCCTGCTGAGGGTGACCCCTTGCGGCCTGCAAAGCTGCAGCTGCTTGCTGCCACTGGGCTGGGCCTGAGCCATTCCTTTGTCATGCCAGCATCACCAGACTGCGCAGCTGACCGGCGTCACGACCAGCAGCGCCAGCAGGAGGGCTGGCAGCAGCAGCACCTGGTGTCTGTGCTTGCCGCGATGGCAGTGTGTCTGTGTGATGACGAGCAGCTGCTACAGCCGGCAGCAGTGCAGCGGGTGATGCTGCAGCGGCAGCAGGCGCTGGCTGGCGTCGCTGCTGGCAGCTTGGCAGCGGCAGTGTCGTCGACTGCCGCGATGTTGCTAGAGGATGATGGCGCTGCTGCTGCTGCTGCATCAGCTGCACCAGCTGCAAATCCAGACCATGGCGGTGTTATCAGTGCAACAGGCATGCACAATAGTCCAGCTGCTGCTGCTACTGCTGCAGCTGTCAGCGATGCTTGGGAAGACTTGAAGGGGCGGTTGCTGCAGCGTTACGGCAAGGCTTGCAGGAAGCAGCTGGGCCGGGCTCTGAAGGCGGATGCACAGGCAGTGCAAGCAGCACAGCAAGAGCTGCAGGCCATGGAGCAGCACACTCTACCAGCAGCAGCAGCAAATGCAGCAGCAGCTGTTGATGCACCTGAAGCTGCAAACAGAGCAGTGCAGCGAGTGCAGCAGCATGCTGGTAGCAGCAGCGCCTGCATTTGTAGCTGCCACAGCAGGCAGGGTCCGGGCAGGGAGGGTGCAGACGTGGTCAATCAAGCAGCAGCAGCAGCAGGTGTGAGGGGGTACCTGTACGGGCTAGCTGGTGTGCTGCAGGCATGGACAGTGCAGCTGCAGGCACTGGGTGGCAGCAGCGGTGGAAAAGCAGCTGGTGCTGGGAATGGCGGTGACGGTGGCGGTGGCAGAGCAGCAGCAGGGAGCAGGAAGGTCAAAAAGCAGCGTCAGCAGTAGCAACACACAGTACTGAACACAGTCCGACATATGCAGCAAGTCCATGAGGTTCATAGCATCATGTTACCCATTTAAGCCAAAGCACCAACGCCGCCATTGGCCCCGCGCCCCACAGGAGCCATGGCCCGCAGTGGACCCTTGGTCTAGGGCTGGGCTTCAGGGGGTGACAGGAGTGGAGGGTTGACAACCATGGCATGTGCCGACCCTTTGCACTAAAGAACTACTACAGTAATGGTACTATGCTCCGCACAACACACCTTGGTTTATGATATACGCACCTGTGGCTGCCTGTTGCGGTGGATCACAGCGTGCAAGTCGAACGGTGTTGTCTCAGTCCTGCTAAAATCAAAGTGCTGCGTATGGGGTTCGAACCCATGCCTGCGAATGCAGAAACGATCTTAAGTCGTCCTCCTTAGACCACTCGGACAACGCAGCTGTATCCTGTGATGAAATGCATCAAGCGCCTCAATTTACCTTTATAACACAGAAGGTGTTATTTTCAGGCTGCGTTCGAAGCGACGCTGTTGCATTGCCCCTGCAGTTGCATTGCCCCTGCAGCAGCTGCCAGGTACTCTGCTCCCCCCCCCCCTGTTTGCTGCCTCGGACCAAGGTATTGACCTTTACTGGCCAACTTTGTCCCGTTGAGTTCAGCCCGCCCGCTGTACTGCACAAGTATGGCCTGCTGTCACCGACACTGTTTTAGGTTAGTCATGCTGCTTGTCCCAATAGAATTCTACACTGCGTGTTGTGAGTCTGACGGTTCTGCCTGCAGAGCCACGTGTCATGTCTCGCACACAGAGGCTTTCTCGGGGTGGGCCTCTTTTGGGTGACAGTCTGTTTTTCCGCTGAACTTCTAGCAGCTCTCTTTGTTTTCGGGTGTTCGTTGCGACGTAGTCGCCTGTGCACACCATGTAACCCCTCTTCTTCTTCGAAGCGACGCTGTTTTTTTTCAGCAGCGAAGGCAGCAAAAGCCCCAGCAGCGACAGCAGCAGCAGCAGCAGCAGCAGCAGCTACAGCAGCGTCTCCAGGCCAGGCAGGGGGGTCGCAAGCAGACCCTCGGCAGCAGCGACAGCAGCAGCAGCAGCGGCAGCAGCCACAGCCAGCAGCACGCCATCAGCAGCAGCGACAGGCTGCTGCTGCTGAGCGGCTGCAGCGGCGCCGAGCGCACAGGGCGGATCATTCTTTCCCTGCTAGCCTTGCGCTGCAAGTGGATGCGCCAGTGCTCCCTGCGCTGGAGGTTGTGCGGCGTTTCCCTGGCCGCAGCAGCCTCACGCCAGAGGAGCTGAAGGGGCTGGTGCAGGAGTTCGAGTTGCTGGCAGAGGCGCCAGGCCTTTGCCGTGGCGATGATAAGCCGCGTTTCTGGTCATCGTCCGAGCTCCGGCAGGGCGGGCAGGGGCTGCTGTCAGTTTTCAACGTTGGGTACGGGCTGCTGGTGACGGACAAGCAGCAGCTGCCGCGGCTGGTGGACCCTGTGACAGGGTTTGTCGGTGCGCAGCAGGTCGCTGTGCCGCTGTCAGCCCAGTACAAGGATCTGCCAGTGCGAGCCTTCACGCTGACCGGGGTGCGGGGCGCCAGCGTGGCTGCAGTGGTGAATGCCTTGCGCAGCCGCGGCATCATTGTGCTGTCCGCCGCATATGCGCAGGTGCAAGAGCAGGACTGCAGGAATGTCTTGCGCTTTGCAGCAGCGGTGACGGGCGCCACACCGTCCAGCATCACGCTGGCTGCCGGGGGCCGGGCCTGGGACGTGCAGCTGCGGGAAGCGCCAGCACCGCAGCCGTCGTTTGTGGCGGCTGCTGAGGCTGAGTACAACAAGGCATTGGCGCGGATGCAGGTGCGGGAGCAGCGCGTGGACTTTGCAGGGCACGGGCCTCTTGCTGCACTGGCGGGCGACAGAGCAGCGGCGGCAGCAACAGCGCCAGTAACACCAGCAGCAGCAACAGAAGCAGCAGCAGCGACAGCGACAGCGGCAGCAGCAGTGGCGACGCCGGATGCTCCGGCTGCACTGGCAGCGGCTGCAGCGGCAGCACCTGCCGCGCCAGCGGCGCCAGAGGCACCACCAGCAGCAGCAGCAGCAGCAGCAGCAGCAGCAGCAGCGCCTGCTGCACCAGCGGCGCAGGCGGCTCCAGCAGCAGCAGCGGCAGCAGCAGTGCCGCCTGATGCGGCAACTGCACAGGAGATGCCAGCGGCAACTGAGGCGGCAGCGGCAGCAACCGCAGCAGGGTCAGTACCAGAGTCAGTGGCTGCTGCGCCAGGCGCGGCGGCTAGCGATTCGGAGGAGACTGACGAGGCTATGTCGACCGCTGATCCTGAGCCGGAGGCAGCGGAGGCGGCACCGTCAGCAGCAGCACCATCAGCGGCAGCGGCGGCCGCGGCAACACCTGTAGCAGCATCGGAGGCAGGTTCAGCAGCAACAGCACCAGCAGCGACTGCGGCGCTGCCGGCAGCGGGTTCTGATGCCCCGGCAGTTGCCGTGCCTGCGGCGCCAGGGCAGGAGCGGCAACGGCAGCCGGTGCAGGAGGAGCAGCTGTTGCGGCAGCTGCTGCGGCGCGGGGGGCCACGGCGCGCTCCGCCGGCCACGCCGCTTAAACCGGTCACGAACCTACGCAAGCCGCAGAACCCCAAGCGGGGAGCGTCCAGCTAGCTACGCAGCAGCGGCGCCCGGCGCGGCCAGCCGCTGTAGCTGTGGAGAGGGAGGCCGAGCCACAGCAGCAGCAGCGGCAGCAGCAGCAGCAGCAGCAGCAGCAACAGCAGCAGCAGCAGCAGCAGGAGATGCCAGCGGCAACTGAGGCGGCAGCGGCAGCAACAGCAGCAGGGTCAGTACCAGAGTCAGTGGCTGCTGCGCCAGGCGCGGCGGCTAGCGATTCGGAGGAGACTGATGAGGCTATGTCGACCGCTGATCCTGAGCCGGAGGCAGCGGAGGCGGCACCGTCAGCAGCAGCACCATCAGCGGCAGCGGCGGCCGCGGCAACACCTGTAGCAGCATCGGAGGCAGGTTCAGCAGCAACAGCACCAGCAGCGACTGCGGCGCTGCCGGCAGCGGGTTCTGCTGCCCCGGCCGTTGCCGTGCCTGCGGCGCCAGGGCAGGAGCGGCAACGGCAGCCGGTGCAGGAGGAGCAGCTGTTGCGGCAGCTGCTGCGGCGCGGGGGGCCACGGCGCGCTCCGCCGGCCACGCCGCTTAAACCGGTCAAGAACCTACGCAAGCCGCAGAACCCCAAGCGGGTGAGCGTCCAGCTAGCTACGCAGCAGCGGCGCCCGGCGCGGCCAGCCGCTGTAGCTGTGGAGAGGGAGGCCGAGCCACAGCAGCAGCAGCGGCAGCAGCAGCAGCAGCAGCAGCAGCAACAGCAGCAGCAGCAGCAGCAGCAGCAGCAACCACAACAACAGCAGGAGCAGGCAGGGGCCTGCATTGTCAAACGTGTCACCGCGCGTGACACGCGGAGTCTCTCACCTCCGCGTAAGTTCAGCGCGGTGGAGTCAGCGGCGTCTAAGGGGGCTGAGCGTGCCACCCGGGAGCCGCAGCACCACAGCCACCAGCAGCAGCAGCAGCAACAGCAGCTGCCGACATCCGCATCGTCCAGCAATCTGGAGCTTGACGGCTCTAGCCCGCCGACCCAGCCTGCAGCAGCACGCGAGCTGGTGATGGCGGCCATGCCCTCCGTGTCCCATGCCTAGAGGCCCATACCTGAGAATGGGCCTACACAACGTCAATGGCTTGGCCAACAAGCTACCAGCGCTCAGTAGTCAGTGGCAGCAGCTGGGCCTGGACGTTGTGGCGGCGGTGGATACACACGTTAACTTCATGGAGCGGCCGGCGGTACAACGCCGGCTGCAGGTACGGGGTTGGTCGTCGTTTTGGTGTGTGGGGCTTCCAGGTCAGGGTCGCACCAGAGCCGGCGTGGCAGTTCTGGTCCGCAGCAGCCTTCTCGCCAGTGGGGCCTTGCAGGTGCAGGGGGAGGTACATGCGCCTGTTGACGGCCCTGCCCAGGGCAGGATGCTGTGTGTGCCTCTAGTCTGGGCAGGGCAGCGTCTGCAGGTGGTGGGCATCTACATGCATGCATCTGATCCCGCAGCAAATGCAGCCATCATCAGCGGCCCTCTGCGGGAGCTCTACCAACAACATCGGCAACAACCAGCCACTGGCCTGATTTTTCTGGGCGATTTTAACTTTGTGTCCAGTAGAGGCATGGACCGCAGACAATTTGCTTCCCAGCAGCAGCAGCAGCAGCAGCAGCAGCAGCAGCAGCAGCAGCAACAGCAGCAGCCAGCAGCAGCTACAGCAGCAGCATCAGCAACAGCAGCAGCAGCAGCAACCCCTGCTGCCGCGTGATGCCGCGCCAGCAGCAGCTTGGGCACAGCATCTGCCTCGCATGCGTGATGTATGGCGGGATAAGCACCCGGCGCGCCGCGCGTACACATATGTGCGTGCCAATGCAGCGTCACGTATTGACAGGATTTACTGTTCAGATACCTTGATGCCGCAGGTGGTGGCCAGCCGACATGAGGACAAGACTGCAGCTCTCAGTGACCATTCAGCAGTGGTGACGCAGCTGCAGCCGCGCGGCCCGGGCGTGTTGGGACCTGGGCTCAGGCGGCTGCGTATGTCATTTCAGCGGGATGCGCAGTGTAGAGCAGCAATGCAGGCGTGGCTGGCGTCCCAGCAGCCACCGGCAGATGCAGCAACTTTTATCATTCAGTGGTGGCCGGCGTTTAAGCGACGGCTCACCGCAAAATTTGCAGAACTAAATGGATGGCCAGGATAGCTCAGGCAGCCCAGCCAGCAACGGCGCAGCATACAGCAGCAGCAGCCGCGGTGATGGCGGCGCATGGCACGCTTGAGGTGTGCAATGATGCCGCGTTGCCAGCAGCCCTGCAGTCTGTGGTGGATGCCAGGGCTCAACTGGCAACATTGCAACAGCAGGAGGAAGATGTGCAGCGGGCGCGGCGCAGGTGGCAGTGGGTGCACCAGGGCGAGCGGCCTGGACCAGCAATGACCAAGATTCTGAAGCCTCCCAAGGGGGCCACGTATATTGGAGGCCTGCGAGCCCCTGGTACTGGCCACCTGGTGCGTGACAGTGTGAGTCTGGCGCGTATCATCGGTAGGCGGTATGCTGACCTGACTGTGGCACCTCAGGTTCAACAGGCACAACGGCAGGCTGTGCTGCAAGCAGTGAGGCAGCATTCGCAGCGTCTTGATGCAGCGGCAGCCGCCCAGCTTGGAGCTGCAGATGTCACCGTTGGTGAGGTGACTGAAGCCATATCTCAGACTGCCCCGGGCAGGTCACCTGGGCTGGATGGAATTCCAGGGGAGTTCTATCGACAGTACAAGACGCAACTTGCACCGTTATTGGCAGCGTTGTATTCGGCTGTTGGTGCAGCACAGCGTGTCCCGCATGGTCTGTTGGATGGGGTTATCTTGCCTGTGCTGAAACCAGGCGGGGATGTCGCTGACCCAGCTGCATATCGGCCAATACAATTGCTTAACTATGACTATCGCCTTCTAGCCAAATTGCTTGCCAATCGGCTTTTGGCAGTGGCAGGTGATATTGTGCACCCTGCACAATCAGCATTTCTGCAGCACCGGCATATTGGTGATAGCATCAGGCTGCTGCAGGCGCTGCCTGCCTTGCTCAATGCAGAGCAACGTATGGCTATTGTTGTCTTTACTGATTTTGCCAAAGCCTACGACACTGTGGATAGATCACTACTGTATGATGTAGCAACAGCGCTTGGGGCCGGACATGGGTTTGTCGGTTGGATGCGCACGCTGCTAACGGATACGCACACATGCGCCACAGTGAATGGTTTTGGCAGTCCTTTTTACCGTTGCGAGGCTGGAGTTCGACAGGGGTGTCCTTTGGCACCTCTGTTATACCTGTTTGTTGGGCAGGCGCTACTGTGCTTCTTGAAGCAGCGCGGCATTGGCATTGTTGCAGCCAGCCAACAGCTTGCGGCGACGCAGTATGCTGACGATGCTGAGGTGTTTTTGCTGTCGCTTGCTGATGTGCCCACGTTCCTCGGTTGCATGGATGATTTCGCTGCAGCCTCTGGTCAGCGACTGAACCCCGCAAAATCACGTTTGCTGCAGGTAGGGCAGCTGCCAGGAGCGGCGGCTGTAACGAGTGGGGCGGGGCAGAACTTGGGTGCCATGCCACTGGTGCAGCAAGCGAAATCTTTGGGGGTCGTGTTTGATGGGCGGGGCAACAGCAGTGTGGACTGGGAGGGCAGATTGGAGGTGGTGCGGAGCCGCATGCAGAACATAAGTCGCCTCTCCAAGTTGTCCGCTTTTGGCAGGGCGTTTGCGGCCAATGCTTACGCCTTGTCAACCCTTCTATATGCTGCTCAGTTTGCTGGTCAACTGCCTGCTACAGTGACGGACAATTTGACGCGGTGGACAGCAGCGCTAGTTGATGCTGGCAAGGGCCCTGATGAGGATCTGCGGCGGGCCCCTGGTATCCCAAGCGATTGTATGGCAGCCCATCCTAAGTGTGGTGGTTTTGGTTTGATGCCAATTCAGCATCATCTGTTGTCGCGTTGGGCCTGTGAGGCTTGCCTTTCATGCAAGGTGGCACTGCACCTTGGGTGGCTGTGGCGCGCGTTCTTTGGACGCGCTGGGCCAGTACAGTGGATTGTTTTACACGCGCCACAGCTAGCAGCCCTTGGGGCATATTGTTATGTCATCGAAGTCATATTTTCCCGGTTGCCCAGGCTGATGTGGTCCTGCCCAAGCCGTTGCGGGTTTTGGCTATGGGTTTGCGCGCTTTGCCGCCGTTGCGGCATGTGGGCAGCCAGCCTTTGGATGTGGATGGTTTGTGCTGGGACGCGCCACTATGGGCTAACCCTATTTTTACGGCGGTACAAACTTGGCAGTGGTTTGACCAACAGCGTGAGGTGGTAGTGGGCTTGGAGCATGCGGTGGCGTTTGGCCTGCTGCAGCTCCCAAGCTGCAGTCTCTGGGCCAGGCGGTGGTGTTGTTGGCAGAGCTGGACCGAGTTTGTGCTCTCCCTGGGCTCTCGGCACAGCGCTCAGCCTATGAGCGTGAGGTGTGGGGCCCTTGGTTGTGCAGTAGGCCGCAGTATGGTGACCGTCAGCTGGCCCGCCAGCATGTGCAGGCCCTGCTGACATTGGTGCCAGCTGCATGGGTTGCTGCTGCGCGGGCGCGTTTCACCGCGGCTGTTGCTGCGGGTGAGCCCATTGCGCAGTTATCTTCTTTACTCCCAGATGACATCTTGCTAGCGCGGGAGACGATGTGTGCGAGCTTGGGCTGGCGGCGACCAGGTGGCGGTGCTGATGATGTTGTGTTATTGAAGGACCTGACTGTCGCTACTGCCACGCAGCTGCAAAGCCTCCGTGCGTTAGAAGCAATTGCTCCCCGTCATGCAGCTTTTGTTGCTAGTGTTAGAGCCCTGGATGGGTTGCCGGCCGTGGCACAGTTGCCACCGGTGCGACTGGTTTTGTCACGGTGGTGGTGTGTGCGGGTGGCTAACGTGTACAAAGAGTCTGCATGGCGCCTGGCCCTGAATGCATTCCCTACTGCTCAGCGTATGCAGACTGCCACGGGATGCGCGGCGTGCTCTGCTGCTGTGCCGGGTGTGGAGCACCATTTCTGGACGTGTCCTGTTGCAGTTGCTGTGCGTGAAGAGGTTGAAGGTCAGCTAAGAGCATTCAACATGTTGCCGGCAGGTGAGAGCCTGCCGTGTCGTGCGGTGTGGCTGGCTTGCTCCCCTCATCACAATGTGCACCGACTGGTGTGGGATATGGTCTGCCTGGCATCTATACATGCGTTTGAAAAAGGCCGCAGAGCGGCCTGGGCTGTGGCAAGTGATCTTGTGGTGCCTATGCTGGTGGAGCAGGTGGCGGTACGTGCGGCACTTGGTGCTTTTTGGGATGCGCTTGCTGACTTTGCCGCTACGGCCAGAGTGCCGCGGCGGTGCAAGAACCAGCTGTTGACCCGGCAGCCGTTTTCTCCTGGCACACTGTGTTGCGGGGTAATGGTCTGCGTGTGGTACGGCGGTGATAGCCACCATTCTGCATGTATTTATGCCCGTTTGCTCTCTGTCAAGCCTGAGACTGGTGGTCCTGCGCTGCAGGAGCTGTACGGTTTGTGGTGCGGCTGCTGCAATATGCAGTTGCATTGCCCCTGCAGCAGCTGCCAGGTACTCTGCTCCCCCCCCCCTTGTTTGCTGCCTCGGACCAAGGTATTGACCTTTACTGGCCAACTTTGTCCCGTTGAGTTCAGCCCGCCCGCTGTACTGCACAAGTATGGCGTGCTGTCACCGACACTGTTTTAGGTTAGTCATGCTGCTTGTCCCAATAGAATTCTACACTGCGTGTTGTGAGTGTGACGGTTCTGCCTGCAGAGCCACGTGTCATGTCTCGCGCACAGAGGCTTTCTCGGGGTGGGCCTCTTTTGGGTGACAGTCTGTTTTTCCCGCTTCTAGCAGCTCTCTTTGTTTTCGGGTGTTCGTTGCGACGTAGTCGCCTGTGCACACCATGTAACCCCTCTTCTTCCGCCTGGCCCTGATGCATTCCCTACTGCTCAGCGTATGCAGACTGCCACGGGATGCACGGCGTGCTCTGCTGCTGTGCCGGGTGTGGAGCACCATTTCTGGACGTGTCTGTTGCAGTTGCTGTGCGTGAAGAGGTTGAAGGTCAGCTAAGAGCATTCAACATGTTGCCGGCAGGTGAGAGCCTGCCGTGTCGTGCGGTGTGGCTGGCTTGCTCCCCTCATCACAATGTGCACCGACTGGTGTGGGATATGGTCTGCCTGGCATCTATACATGCGTTTGAAAAAGGCCGCAGAGCGGCCTGGGCTGTGGCAAGTGATCTTGTGGTGCCTGTGCTGGTGGAGCAGGTGGCGGTACGTGCGGCACTTGGTGCTTTTTGGGATGCGCTTGCTGACTTTGCCGCTGCGGCCAGAGTGCCGCGGCGGTGCAAGAACCAGCTGTTGACCCGGCAGCCGTTTATCTCCTGGCACACTGTGTTGCGGGGTAATGGTCTGCGTGTGGTACGGCGGTGATAGCCACCATTCTGCATGTATTTATGCCCGTTTGCTCTCTGTCAAGCCTGAGACTGGTGGTCCTGCGCTGCAGGAGCTGTACGGTTTGTGGTGCGGCTGCTGCAATATGCAGTTGCATTGCCCCTGCAGCAGCTGCCAGGTACTCTGCTCCCCCCCCCCCCCCTTGTTTGCTGCCTCGGACCAAGGTATTGACCTTTACTGGCCAACTTTGTCCCGTTGAGTTCAGCCCGCCCGCTGTACTGCACAAGTATGGCCTGCTGTCACCGACACTGTTTTAGGTAGTCATGCTGCTTGTCCCAATAGAATTCTACACTGCGTGTTGTGAGTGTGACGGTTCTGCCTGCAGAGCCACGTGTCATGTCTCGCGCACAGAGGCTTTCTCGGGGTGGGCCTCTTTTGGGTGACAGTCTGTTTTTCCGCTTCTAGCAGCTCTCTTTGTTTTCGGGTGTTCGTTGCGACGTAGTCGCCTGTGCACACCATGTAACCCCTCTTCTTCTTGCAACCTGCGTCATGCTGCTTGTCCCAATAGAATTCTACACTGCGTGTTGTGAGTCTGACGGTTCTGCCGCAGAGCCACGTGTCATGTCTCGCGCACAGAGGCTTTCTCGGGGTGGGCCTCTTTTGGGTGACAGTCTGTTTTTCCGCTGAACTTCTAGCAGCTCTCTTTGTTTTCGGGTGTTCGTTGCGACGTAGTCGCCTGTGCACACCATGTAACCCCTCTTCTTCTCGGTGGATCCGTTTTGCTACATGTGGTTGCATGTCTTGTGCTGTTAGTACTCTCATGCAGCCAGTAGGTGTGTTGGGCAGGTGCCATTGCCAGGGGTGTGGCCTTGCCAGACACATCAGTAGGGTGGCAGGTGCCTGTGGTGCCACGGCGCTGCGGGTTATGCTGTTGCTTTGTGCGCGTTCTAGTAGCAGAGAGTTATGATCATGTTGATCATCATGTTGTACAATGTCTTCAACACCTGAAGCAGGAGCACCGAGGTGCCCAGTACCTGCTAGTTGTTGCCATGTCTGCATGTTCCAATCCTATTTCGCTGACGTTGACACCTTTCTGTTCCGTCCTGATGATTTTTCTCTGCGCAGAGTTTGTGTTATTTTGGGTGAGGAAGCTGCAAATTGCTTCTCTGAGGCTTTTTGTGGTTTATTCTCGTGTCCTGCGCGCTGCAGTCCTCGAAGTGTTCCGTTTCCAACGTGCACACCCATGTAACTCTCATCAATCAATCAATCGGTGGTATTTAGTTTGATGACCTCAACTTGTTGCTGTTTAATGTGCCTCTTGCATGGACTCAAGCTGCTGCAAGCGAGGCAGCAAGAGCAGGCTGGCCAGCTGTTCTGCCTTCTGCTCCTGCAGTGCCATCTGAGGCAGAACAAATTGTTGAATGCATGCTGGTCTCACGGCTTGGCTGGTATTTGTTGCCTGCAGGCAAGCCCTGCTCCATCAGGCGGCTGTCCGTGAAGACAGCTACCGCCTTGCAGCTGCGTAATTTGCGTGTTGAGCAGCAGGCTCGGAAACGTCAGTTTGTGGTCCTTGCACTCAATAACTCAAATTCAGCAGCGACTAGGGATGGTGTTGGTAGTGTGACCGCTGCGCAGCGTAAACTGTGGAAGTTGCGCTGGGATAACCGCATCAAAGAGGTGTTCTGGCGTGTGGTGTTGAATGGTGTACCTACTGCTGCTCGAATGCCGGGCGTGCAGCGTGCTTGCTTGTGTGGTGCGTGTATGCCTGGGTATGACCACCATTACTGGCACTGCCCTGTTGCGCAAGCGGTGGTACAGTCCATAGTGGAGAATTTGCCTACAGCATGGTGCACTCGCACGCCTGGATCCTCAGCTTTAAGTATGCAGCATATTTGGCTCATGCAACCGCCGCATGGTGGGCGGAGTGTGCTCACATGCGTGTGGCGTGTCGTGTGTTTGGCGGCCTTCAATGCTATGGATGTTGGCAGGAGGGCAGCCAACCTACAGCATGTGCTAAACAGGCAGCATGACCTTGTTGCCAGTCCAGCAGGTGGCCCTGCCCGGGCGCCACCTGCTGACCAGCAGCTTATCACTCAGTTGTTGCAGCCTGCTACTCCCTCAGCTGCGCAACTGGCTCATAATGAGGCAGTGAGGCAGCACAGAGAGCAGCAGCAGCTACAGCTTCAGCAGCGGCAACAGCAGGAGCTTGATGAGCTGGTGCAGACGAAGAAGAAGGCGCCGGTGGCTAGGTTTTGGGAGCTGCTGGTTGACTTCATAGTCATCAAGGCGGCACCCTTGACCTGGCTGTATATTGTGCCAGCTGATCACCCCTTTTTACGCGTGGTTGAAGGCCGGCTGCAGCTAGCACCAAGAAGGGACTTGGCCTCTGCGTCATAGCATGAATTGGGGTTTCCGCCCGGTGGGGCGCGGGGCCGATGGCGCTGATGCTATGGCTTGAATGGGTAATATGATGATGATGATGATGATGATGATGATGATGATGATGATGATGATGATGATGATGATGAATTGGGGTTATTTCTTGCATCCTCTGCTCTTTGATCCGTTTTGCTACATGTGGTTGCATGTCTTGTGCTGTTAGTACTCTCATGCAGCCTGTGTCAGCCAGTAGGTGTGTTGGGCAGGTGCCATTGCCAGGGGTGTGGCCTTGCCAGACACATCAGTAGGGTGGCAGGTGCCTGTGGTGCCACGGCGCTGCGGGTTATGCTGTTGCTTTGTGCGCGTTCTAGTAGCAGAGAGTTATGATCATGTTGATCATCATGTTGTACAATGTCTTCAACACCTGAAGCAGGAGCACCGAGGTGCCCAGTACCTGCTAGTTGTTGCCATGTCTGCATGTTCCAATCCTATTTCGCTGACGTTGACACCTTTTTGTTCCGTCCTGATGATTTTTCTCTGCGCAGAGTTTGTGTTATTTTGGGTGAGGAAGCTGCAAATTGCTTCTCTGAGGCTTTTTGTGGTTTATTCTCGTGTCCTGCGCGCTGCAGTCCTCGAAGTGTTCCGTTTCCAACGTGCACACCCATGTAACTCTCCTCAATCAGGTGGTATGGTTTGTGCTGGGACGCGCCACTATGGGCTAACCCTATTTTTACGGCGGTACAAACTTGGCAGTGGTTCGACCAACAGCGTGAGGTGGTAGTGGGCTTGGAGCATGCGGTGGCATTTGGCCTGCTGCAGCTCCCAAAGCTGCAGTCTCTGGGCCAGGCGGTGGTGTTGTTGGCAGAGCTGGACCGAGTTTGTGCTCTCCCTGGGCTCTCGGCACAGCGCTCAGCCTATGAGCGTGAGGTGTGGGGCCCTTGGTTGTGCAGTAGGCCGCAGTATGGTGACCGTCAGCTGGCCCGCCAGCATGTGCAGGCCCTGCTGACATTGATGCCAGCTGCATGGGTTGCTGCTGCGCGGGCGCGTTTCACCGCGGCTGTTGCTGCGGGTGAGCCCATTGCGCAGTTATCTTCTTTACTCCCAGATGACCTCTTGCTAGCGCGGGAGACGATGTGTGCGAGCTTGGGCTGGCGGCGACCAGGTGGCGGTGTTGATGATGTTGTGTTATTGAAGGACCTGACTGTCGCTGCTGCCACGCAGCTGCAAAGCCTCCATGCGTTAGTAGCAATTGCTCCCCGTCATGCAGCTTTTGTTGCTAGTGTTAGAGCCCTGGATGGGTTGCCAGCCGTGGCACAGTTGCCGCCGGTGCGACTGGTTTTGTCACGGTGGTGGTGCGTGCGGGTGGCTAACGTGTACAAAGAGTCTGCATGGCGCCTGGCCCTGAATGCATTCCCTACTGCTCAGCGTATGCAGACTGCCACGGGATGCGCGGCGTGCTCTGCTGCTGTGCCGGGTGTGGAGCACCATTTCTGGACGTGTCCTGTTGCAGTTGCTGTGCGTGAAGAGGTTGAAGGTCAGCTAAGAGCGTTCAACATGTTGCCGGCAGGTGAGAGCCTGCCGTGTCGTGCGGTGTGGCTGGCTTGCTCCCCTCGTCACAATGTGCACCGACTGGTGTGGGATATGGTCTGCCTGGCATCTATACATGCGTTTGAAAAAGGCCGCAGAGCGGCCTGGGCTGTGGCAAGTGATCTTGTGGTGCCTGTGCTGGTGGAGCAGGTGGCGGTACGTGCGGCACTTGGTGCTTTTTGGGATGCGCTTGCTGATTTTGCCGCTACGGCCAGAGTGCCGCGGCGGTGCAAGAACCAGCTGTTGACCCGGCAGCCGTTTATCTCTTGGCACACTGTGTTGCGGGGTAATGGTCTGCGTGTGGTACGGCGGTGATAGCCACCAATTTGCATGTATTCATGCCCGTTTGCTTTCTGTCAAGCCTGAGACTGGTGGTCCTGCGCTGCAGGAGCTGTACGGTCTGTGGTGCGGCTGCTGCAATATGTAGTTGCATTGCCCCTGCAGCAGCTGCCATGTACTCTGCTCCTTCCCCCCTTGTTTGCTGCCTCGGACCAGGGTATTGACCTTTACTGGCCAACTTTGTCCCGTTGAGTTCGGCCCGCCCGCTGTACTGCACAAGTATGGCCTGCTGTCACCGACACTGTTTTAGGGTAGTCATGCTGCATGTCCCAATAGAATTCTACACTGCGTGTTGTGAGTCTGACGGTTCTGCCTGCAGAGCCACGTGTCATGTCTCGCACACGGAGGCTTTCTTGGGGTGGGCCTCTTTGGGTGACAGTCTGTTTTTCCGCTGAACTTCTAGCAGCTCTCTTTGTTTTCGGGTGTTCGTTGCGACGTAGTCGCCTGTGCACACCATGTAACCCCTCTTCTTGTAACCCCGGTGGCTGCACACCCCTCTTCTTCTTGGTGGCTGCACACCCCTCTTCTTTAAAAGGTGGCTGCAGTCCTCAAAGTGTTCCGCTTCCGACGTGCACACCCATGTGAAGAAGCAGCAGCACTCTAACGCAGCTGCAAAAGGCAAGCAAGCCATGTAACTATCTTCAATCAAAGGCTGCTGCAAACCACCAGACCCATTTAACAATCCTCAATCAAATCAACTTGAGCACACCGTGTAACCCCTCAATTTGGCAGCTGCATTTGCCCGTTGCGGCGTAGCCGCTTGAACGCACCAGGTAACCCCATCTTCACCGCGGCTGCAGTTTGCATCACACTGCTTGTGCTTGAGCCTCCTTGAGTGACAGTCTGAGCTGAGCCTTTCGCACTGCTTCCTTGTTTCAGGTGTTCATTGCTGCATAGTCGCATGCAGGCACAATGAAGTGAAGAAGAAGCACTCTAACCCAGCAGCAAAAAGCAAGCAAGCAAGCACCCTACCCCTGCATGCGAGGCTGCGATGCTGCAACCCCTCTCAGAGGGGCTGCTTCATTCGAAGGCTAGTGTGTGACAGCCACAGCAACACACTCATGGCCCAAGGCCACAACGACGTACAGCCAAACATGCACTCAACTCGTGCTGCAGCAGTGACAAGAGTACATGGTGCAGCAGTACCTGAGCTGCTTGTCGGCACAAGACGGCTCCATTCCCATACTTGAAGTAACATGAGGGAGGGTGGTAGGCTGTAAAAAGACCCTCCCACATGCAAGCTCTGCTGCGTGCACCCACTGAAGGCTGTGGGGCACTCCTTTGCATGCATGCAGTGCTGTATTTTCATACATGTGTTGTATTAATGCCTATACCATGTACCACCTCTTCGTCTTCGCCTGGCAGTGTCTATTTTATGCACGCACTCCATTCTCCCCTCCTGCCTAGCTGCGCTGCCAACAGCACGTGAGTGTCGAGCGCTGCCAGAACCCCGCTGTCACACAGGCTTTGCATCAGGACCATTAAGTGCGTTCAGGCGCTGCCTGAGCGTCGCCAGCACCTGAGCAACAACCGGCATCTGGCCGACATCTGGCAGCGCCTTGGCAGCAGCCACCACCTTGCTGCTGCTGCTGCGCGGAAGAGCAGCTGGGCTTGCACCAGCATGGCTGCTGCCCGTTGCTGCTGTACCAACGCCGCTGCCGCTGCTGCCGCTGCCTGCTGCAGCTGATGTCGCCGGCAGAGGAGGGATGGGCAGCGCTGCTTCAGGCACAAACCAGCATGACAGCCGGTGGATGAACTGCTGCGGGTGTTTTGCGAGGATGGCCTCCCAGTCCACCTGCATACACAGAGTTGACCAAGGAGGAGACAGAGCACACAAGGTCACCTCAGCTGAGGACAGCAGGTACCGAGGAGGCCAAATCAGGGGCTGAATATGAAGAGCTGCAGCGATGTGGTGGGAGCATTGCAGAGTGCGCGCCAAATGACGGCACAGCGTCCCCAGGTTGCAAAGACAGGCGAGA